>SEMN01000712.1:0-130000 GCA_005408345.1 Macquaria australasica
TTCATGACCAACGTGCGAGCAAACAGCATGATTCGTTTGTGGCCAGGAGAAAACTCAACAAGGATGAAGCGAAGTCTAGGGAGCAAGGACGAATATGTTTGGTTGCAATTGGAGCACTTCAAGAAGCAAAACTTATGGTTCCAACACTTGAACTATTCTAAATGGCAAATCTCTAATGACTCATGTTATGCATGTTTGGCAGCTCAACCAAAGCTATGGATGATGCCATTACCTTATGCTGCTTGGAGCACTGAGAGTATGGTACAACACGCTCCAGCTGGAGGTTTTGGGGATATGTCAATAGATAGGCGCCCAATGGGGTCAGAATGGGATTGTATGTTAATAAGAGGAACACCATTTCAGGAGGCGTTGATTGCTAGTGTCCAAAGATGTCCAACAGCCACAGTAACAAATACAGTTTATCCAGTAGTGCCACCCCCGATGTGGCCAGGGGGAGGGTTTGAGTGTTTCCAGCATGGTGAATTGCCGGATGGTACCTGAGCAGACGGGTAATTGGACTGGACATTTCCGAGGCAATTGTTCACATCTTTGGAACATAACCAGCAGATATGGTCCGACAGTATTGGTCAAAGGAAATAGGGTCCCCGATAGCACGTATGAAATACCCAATCTGATTCTGTATCAAACAGAAGCTGTTCCAGATTTGTTTTGGATGTGTGGTGGTGATCAATTGCATACCACTCTTCCAGTCAATTGGACTGGGACTTGTGCACGAGTAGTTTTAATACAAGAGACGCACATAGTCAGTGAAGATAAATTCAGGATGGCAAAGAAGGATGTGCAGAGCACTGAATTGTTCCACAAGAAACGCAGTGTTGGGACGTTTACTGAAGATCCCAGGGTATGGGTAGATGCAATAGGGGTTCCGAGGGGGGTCCCAGATGAATTCAAAGCTAGGAACCAGGTAGCTGCCGGATTTGAGTCAGCTCTATGTTGGTGGTGTACTATTAACAAAAATGTGGATTGGATCAACTACATTTACTATAACCAACAGCGGTTCGTTAATCACACTGAAAAAGCCCTTTTAGCTTTGGGAGAACAGACGGCTGCCACCTCTCAGATGACCTGGCAGAATAGGTTGGCCCTAGACATGTTGTTGGCAGAAAAGGGAGGCGTTTGTACCATGTTTGGGGATGCCTGTTGCACCTTCATTCCCAACAATACAGCACCAAATGGATCATTCACGAAAGCCATGACTAAATTGAGGGCGTTGTCAATAGAGCTCAAAGAGAACGCTGGTCATGGGATGTGGAACATGGACTGGTTCAATCTAGATGCACTAAAGAAAATAGGAATTGTCCTAGGAGTTATGGTAGTGGTGTTGATGATAATTGCATGTTGCGTTGCACCTATGGTACAGTCTCTGATAAAGAGGGTGGCAACCACCGCAGGACAACATGTAGTGTTAGCCAAGATGGAAGCGACAGAGGACAGTAACGCTTACAACGCCCACACTGACTTGGACCTGACCAAGATTACGGACTTGAATCGGACTAAGGACACAGATCACAAGATATCTTGGCACATCCTAACCTAGAGACTATGAATGGACATCAATTAAAAATCAGACAAAAACGGAAACAAAACAATGAGCGCCTAAGATCCCTTTTAAGTAACTTGCCCTATCAGCCCCCAGATTACGCTTCCCAGACTAGGCACAGACTAACGGGAATGATAGTTCCTTCGCAAGGCTATTCCACTTTCCAGGAGCCGTATGAGCTAAGAATTACACAGCTAAAAAGCTCAAATTGGATAACTAAAGTGTATCCATTGCCCAAAGGATTGACTCTGGAAATAAGCAGTGTCAAAATACAATATGACTTTGATCAATTGGACCATCGTAGAAAATGGTCCTTACCATTGCAAACAGAAAGCGCAAAAACATTCATAACATTTAGATTGGGTCCACTGATTCTTTTTAGCACTTGTGAGGGGTTGGCTCGATATGGGGCTAGGGGAGTGGAAAGACTTGCCAAACGGTACCATGATGTATATGCCATACATCCAAATCAATATGCAACAGTAGCTTTGGTGAAGGGAAGAGTGGTGACAAGTTATACTCTCCTGAAACAAGGAAATGTTTGACAATAACATTGCGATTTGTCCAGACTGTTGTTGTATACCAGACTCAGTGCTAGAGGAAATATTAGACTGATAGTCTTTGAGGGATATCATTTTGATCCTGATTTATTGATACATCAATCAAAACACATATGGGCAGAGATAAGATTGCCTGGCTAAAAGAAATGCCACGACCAGACAGAGTGTGTGCAACAATCAGAGATTGAATACAGATACAAAGATTGATGGGTGCCACCTCAAATAGGCTATCCTCATACAAATCACAGAACACTAAGTAGCGCACTATGTGATTTCTCCCAACAGAAAGAAAAGACTAAAATCCCTGAAGAATAGACCCCGACAGCATAGTAGGCTCAGGTAATCACCCGCAATCATGGATCTGGCAGCTATTATGGGGCGGTATTGGGAAGGAAAGGATCCCATGACTCCAGTTACCATTCCAGACCAGGTATTTACGGTGAATGCATGGGGAGAATGGCAGAAGGAGTCTGACTGGCAATCCTTTACGGATAAAGCTCAGCCCTGGGCAGTAGCAGATTATTCTGGACTGGTGTACTATCACGCCGAATCTCGGGTGACTAAAGGTCGAAAGAAACTCCCAACTGCCCATATCTATGCGCCGCCAACACTTACGGTGGTCACAGATTTCTATAAGATAAAACGAGTAATCACCTTCCAGTACGTCCCGTGCCCAACACCGACAGCTGGGATAGATGATCAGCCTGACACGTTTGCAGGTTATCAATTTTCCAACAGTATGTGGAAGACAATAGTAGTAACCAAAACCTACTACTCTTTGTATACTAACCAGTTGATTTGGACCACTATGCCTAGGCTTGCAGAAAGAGCACTTCGGACCATACCCAAGTGGGACCTGGAAGCAGCAACCAAACCAGTTTATTACCCACTGCCCAGACCTCCACCAGTCGAACTCCGGCAAATTGAGAGAATCCGAGGATAGAGTCTAAAGTACCAACATGCAGTATGATAAGGGATTAGTCACCAAATTAGTGAAATATTGGCCATTAGAAAAACATGATTCCAGAGTTACAATTTCCGATCGTGTAATATTAATAGATCAGTGGGGACAATGGGAAAAAGATGAAAAATTGTGGTATCCCTTGACCAATATGGCTCAACCTTATGCTGTCTCCTCCGGTATTTGGCTGTTCACCTTAAATACCAGAATCAATGCAAGCCCCACTGTTGACTACCCGGAGCTACTTCTTAGTCCAGCAGTATAAACTAAAGAAGAAGGTTGTGTTTCATTACTTAGATCCGCAAAACCCTAGTGATATTGACCCCAGGTATTCTCAGGACTATAGTATTGAGCATCTCATTGAAACATGTATGTGGAAGACAATCACTGTAACCAAAGCTTGCCTCAAGGGACTAGCCACCTATCCTCTACCTCTACCCTCAAGACTGGAAGAGAAACTCAACAGACTACCTCAATGGGAAACTGAGCAACCCTCCCACTGGGATTCGGAGTCAACACAAACGTCGAGGTGCTAGTAACCTCTTGTGTTGACGGCTCTCTACGATGCGCAAAGTATCTGAGCTGAAGATGAACCTGCCTCTCAAATGAACTGATTTTGAACACAATACTCACATTGCTGCAAACCTCATTCATGTTCTATTATCAAAGTGTTGATGTATTGTTATGTTGATTATGTTGTTGACAGACTGTGGTGACATGCCTCGTTTTGGCCCCTGTAGACGACATCGACGACGAAGGACACACAGAATTGTATTCCAAGAACAATTATGCATCCCTATTATAAAGAATATAGGGCCTCTGTCAGTGAGCCAACATGTGGGACTATTATTCCAGACTGTGCCATTTGGGCCTTGGGAATACAAACTTAATGGAATAGCTAGATTTTGTGATGTAACTGGTCTGCCATGTGGACTGCGGATTGGCAATATAGCCAAAACGCGTTGGGTCGAGAAATCGTACCCCAAGGGTCTGATTACTATAGTTACGACACAGTGCACCTTGGAATTAGACTGTACCATAGTCATCGATTACTCGGGTCTGTCCATTAATGGAAGGTCCTGGCAATATGGATGGAGGCAAATAGTGGCCAAACAAGTTGATATGGTAGAAGTATACGTTGGTAGTTTCAGTATATGGTCTTCGATTCCACGGCTAACTCGGGGGAAAAGTGTGCTACCGTGGGGATGTTCCCACGTGGGTAGATCAGAAAAACAACCACGGGGATCAAGAAACATCAAAACTATATCACCACAGTAGAATAGTTAACAATAAGATATTGATTACATTTGTGTTTCAATTTTGTTGATAGCAGAAGCAAAGGCTGACCCACCATGACAACCAACACCATAGAGCTGCGCGAGCAACTGTCGGATCAACATTGTGAGTGGAGTGGGAGTCCATGGACTGTAGGTCATCAGGTGAACTTCCTATTCCACACTGTGGCCTACGGACCATGGAAGTACCAGTCTGGGGAATTAGGTGACTATTGGGATGACATTGGTCCAAAATGTAGTCTGCGTATCAATAGTTTTGCGAAAACTTTTTGGCATGAGCGGAGGCGAATTATGGGGCCCATTACCCTGTCTACGGCTGAGTGCATACTCCGCTTGGATTGTACCTTGACCATTGACAGGGTTCTTGTTGGAGAAACACCCCTTCAGGGTGATCCTGACCGCTATGGGTTCAATCAAGTCCTGATGAAACACATCGTCGTATCCAGCATTTATGTAGGGAGGCGAAGAATTTGGACCAACAAACCCCATTGGTCAAGTGTAGATCTGAAGTTCACGGTACCATGGTGGAAGTTTGCTGATAACGCGCCAGGAACACCACCCCTACCTTGTCCCCTTTGCAGTGCTCTCCCCAACTAGTCACAGACACCGCAGTAAAGATTAGTATGATGAACCCCGGTGGGTGTGACAGCCTCTGCGTAATACTTAAGGGCTACTTGCATGCATTACAATTGTGAAGTTTTATGTAACCAAAAGTCTTATATATCTCACGAGTGTTTTTCTGAACTAAGTCACTGAATGAATATGAAGGTTCTCAATACTCTTTGTGCTGATGTGTTTAATGTCCATGATTTAGATTGTACACTGAATCTTAAGGTTTTCCCTCACTACTGGCTAGGAGGTTTTCCTTGAGATTTGGTAAGGAGGTTAGGTGTGGCTTGGCTTTTACTCACTCCCCGTCAAACAGGGAGGAGAGGTTTTTCAAGTCACACTCCAGTGATAGTGGACTTCGTTCCCGGGACACACTCGACTTGAGAGTGCCGGTGATAAAAAGGGAAAAAAACCTGAGCCTCGTTGTTCAGGGGTGAAGGAACTCCACTATCATTAGATGAAGGTTAGGTTGGTTTGCAAATGTATTCTAACTATGTGTCTACAATTATTTACGTGTGCCAATGTATTATCTCCAACACTGTGTGGTTTTACAACTGTATCACTTTCAGGACCTCAGTAACGATATATGTATTTTAGCCTCCCTATTGAGGGATGTTGGGACTGTTTGAGTCCCAAAGGGGGGATTATGTGGGGAATAAAATTAGATAGAATTAATGAACACTGGACACTAACTGTATGACAATAATTAAGTTAACAAAGATCACTGGAAGTATAATACCAAGTGTAATTGTATAACGTAGTATTAATGAGCACCTAGTATTAAAGAGCACCAGCATGTTATAAACAGATGAAGAGACATCGAGCATGATTAGCTGCAGAATAGATGCATTAGTTATCACATGCCTGCATGAGCAAGAGTACGAATGACCTAAGGGAAAACCCCTATGAAAAGGTCCAATGTAAGGATAGGCGGTAATAAAACTAAAAGACTTGAGGAAAACATCAGATGACTGTTAAACTATGAATAAAGCATGTAGAAAACAGCAGATGTTTAAACCCACCCTTAGGGGAAATGGAAGATACCAAGGAGGACACTGAAAGCACATGTTTTTAAAAAAAATAGACTCAACATTGTGGTCAGACACCATTAACTATGGACCAAAGAGGATGAGCCCTTAGGACTTGGAAAACACCTAGCAGATGACACGATTGTTTATTGTGAACCAAGTACATCAGATGACTTGAAGTGATGACCACTGGAGAAATGACACCATTGTTTCTCAAACACAGGAGAATGGATAAAAAAGAAAAATAATGGTGTCTAATCAAAGTGGCAATTCAAGGCCAGGAGGAGGTACTAAAGTTGTAAAACCACAGAAGGGGGGGTTCCAGAAAGAGTATAAAAGGCAGGAGCTGTGCATTGAGAGATCAGTACTTCCATGGAAGGACTCATGTTTGCTGTACTGCTTGCTTTGCTTGAACAGTAAACTTTGCTCACATCTGAACTCTTTTTGACTCAGTGTTTTATTGGTGACTGTTATTCTCTACAGTGTGGTGAAGATCCTGAAGACATCCGGCCCAGCTTCTTGATTTTTCCTCCACAACATCACAGTAAACGAGATTACGCTCTTTAGTTAATTAATCCCATACACCCTGTCATTAAACTAGCAGGTAGCTGGGAAATGTTAGTAGACAAATAGGCTGCTTTGACTAGCAAGGTTGAGATAAAGGGTTCAGATAATGAGGGACTAATCATCTGCATCAGTTAAGTCCATCAGGCCTAATTTCCCTAAAAAACTAAAATAGCGTACACACGGAGCTAATCTCCACCTTTTATATATTAATTTCCCATCCAGAGTTTGAGTGCCACACTAATAAGGCATACTCACACAGCCATGCAAGCATGCATTCTAGCCCCCTCCTTTCACACACATGGAGATTAAAAGGTGTTATGAGCCGTGGACTGCAGAACAAAGAGGAAGAGATTGCAAGTAGATAAAGAGTGTAGTCATAAAGAGATGCAGCTCTTAGGATAATGAGGCATTTGAGGCTTTACTGAAGGAGCTGCTCCTTATTCCTCATCCTCTTCCTTCACCTTTCTACTGATTTTGTGTCTGTCTTTGTCTCTACCTCTCTGCCCCCCTCCACCCCCAACCCTGTTTTTTTTTAGTGTCACATGCTGAAAGAAAATATCAAGCATATCACATTTGTGCAAACACGTGTGTGAGCCTATGGTTGTTTAGTTCTCCGTCTCCTCGATTTTCAGTCTTTTCTTTACTGCAAACGTTCACTATTGAATAAAAGTTGGATTGCATTCTAACTGCTGTAGGTTGAGCAGCAGAATTTGACATCTTGCTGATTGACACTTGAAGCTCTCAACCCCTCCCCCACTGTAGTGTATAATGCTTACAACCAGCTGCAAATTAGACAAATTCTCATACATGCTTAAATACTTGGTAGTTGTCCATTGTATTAATAACCAATTATTTGCACCAGTTGTAGCATAACTGTAAACCTAAATTATAAAGGAGAGAGGCATTTGCCTGTCTCAAGTGCTCTAATTGGCTAAGCTTGTCGTTCTCAGAGGTCTGCTCTGTCTTTGTTAAACTGACATATTTCAGGAGATAGAGAGTCAGAGAGAGCAAGATGGAGAGAGAGCAACAGCCCTCCACTGGAATGAGATGTCTACAGTCTATCTCAACACATTTTTTAAACTTTCATGGCCTGTTTGGCCTCTCTGCCAGCTACGTCTTGGAGCACTCTACTGTCAGTGTAAGAGAACACTCAAGATTGTGTTGGTCTTGAATAAATAATATGACATTAATTAATTAACACACAACACTCCCTAAACATAGTGTACGTCTGAGAAGAAATGCAAGCAAGACCTGGATAATGAACAAAGTGTTGTGTCATTTGTTGGCAAGCATCATCAGAGCTGGAGTGGACTTTTTTTTTTTTTTTTTTTTTGCAAAATGCACTTGCAATGCATCTCACTTCATACATCAAATGAGTCTTGCAATCTTATTAAAAAGCATGCATGGTGCAGCGTATTCCTTGAAAGATGAGAGGATTTTTGTCTAACTTGAAACATGTTATGCATCACAGCAGATCACACCTTGCCTCTTTTAAAAAAGGAAAGGGGCATATTTAACAGTCAGAGTCTTTGTGATCCAGTTGTACAGTGTAATGCAAGACAGTATTCCACAACATGGGAAAGAGAAGAGAAGAAAAGGACTAGCAGCAACATGGACTAGCAAGCACCATTAGAAAGCTGCACGGACCACCAAAGGCCCAGAGAGCACAGCTAATATGACACCCCAAGGCCTAATCTTCTTAGTGGGGTGGGATAAAATGAGTATCCATTACGGAATCAACCTTCATCCCAACCCTCTCTAGCCCACATTACCACCACTACTACTCCATCCCTCTTTCCTCTACTCGCCTCCATCCACCCACCCCCCGTCCTCCCTCTAGAGCCAGTGCTAGCATTGATAGCCAGCATTGAGACAATTGGCTGACTCGGGGCCCTAATCAGGTATTAGCCACTAAAGCTGTAAGGGAAGGCTGCTAATCTCCATACTCACTTCATATGTAGAAGCAAGGCCCCAGCAGCTTGCTTTCCACTGGCACAGGCCTAGATCAAAGATGCCTGCTAGAAATCAGATTAGAGTAAAGAAAAGAGGACAGGGTGAGAGGGAGCAGGGTGCGAAGGCCACAGATCTCTCAAACCTCCATCCACCTTGCCTCTTTTAAAAGCTTTTTGCATAATCATGGAGGGGGAGTAGGTGACTTTAGCCCCCGGGAAGCCTCTTAGCTGCAGATGAAACAAAAACATGAAGGGGTTGAAAGAGAAGTAAAGTGAAGGGAAATGTCCACTATGGCTTGCAGCTGTATAATAATGTTAATTTGTCATTTGAACCTACTCCAGCTACTCATTCACATATGTAGTGAAATGTTCTACAATACAGAAGCAGAATTGACCATGAATGAATGAATGAATTAGTGAGTTATACGTCTAAAAAATGTTGTTCAGAAGTTTGATCTTTGTCAAACACATCATACAGTTCTAAGGTTTCAAACCTTGTCTACTGGTTGTCCGAGTACCAAAGTCCACCCAGCAGCGATCCTTAAGTGTGAGACAAGCTGGCTGATACATATATACACCTGAAGTAAGAACATGAATCTGATGTCAGCGCTGGTGGCTTTCTTATAGATTAGCATATCTCTCCTAACAAATTCCCTTACAGGCACATACACACATTTTTAATGTTACGTTTTCAACTTATCTCAACTTTTGTGAGTTATTGACACATAGTAAACCGTCTTGACAGTGCTGACCATTTGAGTGAACGGACAGCCAAAGAGTCCAAAACAGAGGAAGCTATAATAGCTTAGCTGTATCATCAAAAGTACAAATACATCTCTTGAATAAACTGTGTGAACCAACCAAATCTCAGAGAGCTGTAACTCTCCAGCTACAGTAGATCACCAGCCCTACAAATACTCACTGTGTCACCAAGTGTCTAGCACCACCCTTTGCGAGGACGTGCGGATGAACTTTGCTGTGTCTCTTTCTGGTGTGACCAGGGCTTTAGAGAAGACTGGTTATCAAAGCACATGGCTTCCACTGAAAGGGCCACCCTGGGCAAGGAAAACAACTTCACTGGGATACTTGAAATAAAGCAATTTTCAACCCAGGTTAGGTTGTAGCTTCAAATAAACAAATGCTTTCGCTTCTACACTGCGTATTGTTTTTTCGTTGGCCACTGCAGGGCACCAATTCACCTTGCTTTGACAATTTTTAAGGTTGCTAGTTTACACTCACGCACAACTCTCCCTCACACGCAGACATATACACACACCCACACATTCTTGTAAAGTGCATGGTTATTGTTATTGACTGGAGTACATTGGGTTCACACTTTTCCATGATGGATTCTGAGGTGGAGGTGGTCCTTTAATTGTGAAGGCAGCTGCCCGAGTGGAGCAGAAGGTGTCAGGGGAGTTCTGCTGTGTTGCCTCTCCTCGTGCGGATGGTCAAGGGCAAGCTGATGCTGGAACCTCACACACACACAAACACACACATTAATTCTATGTATATTATTTCCTTTGCACATATTCGTTTTAGCCAGTTTCAGTTAATTGTGACAAAACAGAACTACGGTACAATTTTAGTATATTTTTGCATGCTACTTCCTCTATTTTTCTAACATTTTATTACCCTTTAATGTTCAAAATTAGGATAAACTCTCTTAAGATTACTCATTTCCATGTACAGTAGTTTCTGTTGGACAAAAGTGCCATGTATAGTATCTTATATCTCAGTATCTAGAGTAATTGCATAGCACAAAATGGTACTGCATGACCATTAACTACAGAGAAATGAAAACAGGCTAAAGCTCACCAATCTGCACACAGTTCCTGCATTCTCCATGGGGGACGGCCTGTCCTTAGCGAAGCAGACAAATGTTAATTCCCTTCAGTGAGCACAGGTCTGACCTCCAGACTTCTTGAGTAGAGCACACACACACATACACACATACACACACAGTCTTCTCAGAAGGTCACAGAGCAGATGACACCAGCCTGTTCCCTGTTTCACTTCGATTGGCCCATCTTTTCTCCTTCATTACCGCACACAGCTGTGAATAAGAGAGTCTGTGTGTGTGTGTGTGTGTGTGTGTGTGTGTGTGTGTGTGTGTATGTGTATGTCTGTTTCCCCAGTCTCTGAAATGGCTAAGTGCTGTTAGTGCAGTTTTTATCAGCGAGGCCACTGGCGAGACTCAGGGGAACAGACCAGGGCTATCTCTCTCTGCCGGCCCTGAAAATTGATATTGAACATGGAGGAGGAGTAGGGGAGAAATCTCACATTCTGGTAGCAATTAGCTAAAAAGGGATTTGCAACTCTGTGATTCATCACACCAGAGATCGAAGTCATTTAAAGACAGTGTTTTTTTTCTTCCCTTTCCCTCACTCCCTACTTGCTTGTGTCCTCTTGGGCTGCACCTCCTTTAGCCCACTTACAAGACAGTGTGAGGTTTCCTATTTAAGGTTTATTTCTCCCCACTGAAAACCTGCACTGTGCTGAAGCACAAACAAGGTCTTTGATTTGACTTGCTGTGTGTACATATCTAACACCGGGGTGCTAAACTGATGCAAAGCCACTGTTGGTTTGCTTTAAGAGCTGGCAACGCAGCGTGACACACTGTCAACAGCATGGTTAGGGAAACACACCATCGCTGAAAGGGAGGGGAAATGGTACAGGTTGAACAAACTTTCTACCACAGACTCGAGGCTTCTTATTTATGGCATTCGGAGCCTGTTAAGCTCTGTTTACACTGTGTGCTTCACAAATACTTTGACCAAACCGCCAACTTCAGGATATGAGGTTGAAGTAGTAAAGCACACTCTTGCCACTACACTGGCGAAGTTCATGTTACAGTGAGAAAGAAGAGGCGCATTCACCTCATTTTGTTATCTTAACAGCTTAATGTTTTGAGTGATGGAAAAAGTTTATTTTGCCTATTCAAACACGGACTTAATGAAACTCACACACCCTGGACTGAGAGAATGTGTGCAATGCGTGTTCGTTTGGGCTCTGTGTTTATGCAAGTGGTGGGGATGAGGTCAAAAATGCCTCGGGGTAAAGGTAAGAGCTCATTGGACAGCAGATATGTGTTTTTTCATTTGCACGACAACATTCGTGTTGCTTGGGAGGGAAGACGTCTTAGATATAACAAGCTCATATTTCAGTGGCCACAACTGACAACTTTCAGTTATGCTTTGAAGTAATATCAAAGAAATGTTTTAAAATATATTTATGTTATGCAAGGGGAACTTGTTACATATTCTAAAGACCAAACCAAAAATTATTTTAAAAAATGCCTAAAAAAGGAAACAAATGACTTACACACAGGCATATATAAATGCTACAATACAGATGCAAACATCATACAGTGCATATGGTAAAATAATGAATTATTTATACACATGCTTACTTACATGCCAAAATGTAAAATGGTTACATATTGTAACAGTAGTTCAATGAACACATGCAAAGCCTTCTAATAGGGCTCTGCAGACATAGCCACTCATGTGCCCATTTATTGCTATAAAGTTACAGACAAGGTCTTCAAATGAAACAGCAGGGTGACTTGTTTTTGTGAGCCTTGCACCTGTAGAACTAGAAATACAACTGGCATGTCTGCTAACAGAACTCTGTATAATAACTGTAATTTCCATGATAATGGCATGACAACATGATGTTAAAATATGTAACGGTGACCAATGTAAATTGATACAGACTGTAGAACAGATGTAGCACTAGAAAGGACCTCAGTGGACAGTGGATGTGGGCAGCGTTAATGTGAAAAGATCCGCTTCCAGATGTGACTCATGATGTCAGGGTGAAATGGAAAGCATCCCTGTAGTGGCTATTCTTTGAAGTCCAGCACCAGCACCAGCACCAGCGCCATATGTTATGTACTGTACTCTATCTCTGAGTGTGCAGTGTCCACCTGCCCAAGTAGGGTACAAGTTGACTGGGTTGAGGTGAACTTTTCTCCTAGTTGATCACAAATCCTTCTGAGTTAGGTGGCGTGTTGACAAGACATATTGAAATGTGGCCTATTCCTTAGACCAGACCTTGAGAATGAGATTCACGTGGGCTCCAGCACCGTTTCCACAACGTTTGAAGGGACAAACTTTACTCTGTTGTGTCACCAGCTGGTTCTTGGTGGGATAAAATTAAGGCAATGGGGAAATAGACCACTGACTATATTAGACAGCTTTTTTTTAGGGGATAAATAAATCAAC
Organism: Macquaria australasica; assembly: GCA_005408345.1. Taxonomy (NCBI): domain Eukaryota; kingdom Metazoa; phylum Chordata; class Actinopteri; order Centrarchiformes; family Percichthyidae; genus Macquaria; species Macquaria australasica. The sequence goes on from SEMN01000712.1 coordinate 12,763, forward strand.
AGACAAGCAGTCAAATTTGTAACTGTATCGCAATATTAGTTAAAAATTAATTCTAGAGTTTACCTCAGATCCATATGTGTTCAGAAAGGTTTGTGTGTGATGATACAAACCAACCAATTCCTGCATGTCACTGTTTTTCTGCTAATAATTTGCCCTTCTAGTTTTGTTTCATGTTTTGTGAAGAATTTCATGTTCTTACACAGTTTCAGAAAACTCTTTTATCCTTGAACTCACAAAACCCATTAGATACACAAGTTATGGTGGTCAAGGTGAAAAAGGCCAATTTTCTGTATTTGTCTTTTTTTTTTTTTTCAACAATTAAGACTTAAGATTTTTTTTACCAGACAGCAAGCCGCACACTCACCCTATTTCCCTAACCATAGGCCTCAACACCAATCTCGCTTACTCACTTCCCCCTGCACATGCACATCCAATATACAAAACCACACATTCTTCATAAAGCATATACAAGCGGCAGGGGAGCCTTGCCCCAGCCACTAAACCTCTACAGTTTAAAACCTGAGCTGCAGCCATTAATAGAGTCGGAGATGACGGATGAGTTCATATGCCATGCAAGCAGCCCTAGACAATGGCTTTAGCCTGATGACAGATTGCCTGACCGTAACCCAGTTTATGTTAAACTCATTCTTGCTGTTCAATTTCACAAGTGTAATTTTGTTGGGCTGTGCTGCATTGTCCTCGACTGTGGGTGAGGTGTTGGGGTGTGCTCTCGAACTCACAATCCCTACCTCCGGTAATGATTCCCCTGCTCTATTCAATTGTATTGTTTTCTGCATAATCAGGTTGGTAGTCAAGGGTTTGGGTGACACAGCCATCTGTCAAGTTCATTTGCTCGGCGAAATGCAAAGGAATAATGGCTGATCCTACGGGAGCCTATCTGTTATCAAATAGGAGAGGTGCCCCCTGTTTATGGCGCTGCTCCACTGTACAGCAGAATGGGATTGTGTTAGCACGCACGCACACATAAATGCAAGTACACACAGACGTACGTGAACTCACACATGCTTTTTCTACACAAGCCTGTGCGGACACAGGATACATGCAGTATGTGCCTGCCACATACTGACACGTACTGTTGTGCATGCTTGGCTTGATCAGCTCATCTTACTCTGGTATAGATGTATAGGCATCCTGTGTTATGAAATCTGTAATTCAGTTAACACTGTGAGCTGTTGTCCATCTGGAGCTCTGCGCCAGCTGTTTGTCTGACAACTTGTGCTCTCAATGTGTATATCTGTGTGTGTACTGTATGTGTGTGATGGGAGAGTGGCATGTGTTTGTTGGCGTTCAGCGCACAGACACATGTAATAGTCATTTGCAGCCCTGTCAGTGTGTTTTTATGTCCCGTCTACTTACATACTTTGCTTACAGTGTGCTTTTGTTGTCACTTTTAACCTGTCACCTTATTACCGTGGTAACCATGCATCTATAATTGTGCACTAGTGCCACACACACTGTTCCTATTGTAAACCCTAATGTAAAATAGATGAGTTCCAACTTTAATGACCCTTGAGGAAATACAGGATACAGTAAAAACAATACAACTTGAAAACAGTTAAACATACACAACAAAAAAGAAAAGAAAAAGCAGATAAAGCAGTGTGTACACCGTAAAAACACTACTGCATCTCTTGTGCATTATGGTTACATTTCTTCCTGTTTTTAGAGTGGAGCCACAGCAAAGCAAATGGCAGCAAGCACAATTAGATGACTCGCTGAGAAGCAAATATACATACTAGGCCTACATGTAATGTCCAGGAAATCCATGTTAATTAGAGCCACCATTGTACTTTGGCTTTGAATAACAACACGTTAAAATCCTAAAATGCGAATTATGATTCCCAGAAAAACTATAGGTAACTGGAGTTTTCAATTTCATTCAAATTTGGTAAATGCACCTAAATAGCAAGCTCACAAGTATTCAACAAATGGTATAAGTATGCATTCTCACAACTGTTGTGGAGAGTAATTTAGAGTTTTAATAGCATAATTGCATGTTGGAACAAGAACACTTTAACCATTCCACAGTTTGATTCAGACGTTGAAGCTGTGCCAGATTTATGGTACAAAAACTGTGTATAAAAACATCTAGTTTACTGCTGTGAACGCTACAAAGCACTGAAGAAGTGAACAGCACAGTCATGTAGACAAATGTCTTAGCATCAAGAACTATGTAGGTAGAACCATCAAAGACAACAAAAAAAAAAAAAGAAAGGTGTGAAGACAAAAACAACGACAATAGTAACAAACTAAAACTGTATTTCACATTGCAAGGCAGACAGAAAGATTAAAGCACAGTCTGTAGGTTTCAGATCACATCAATGTTAACTTCAAATGAGCAAGCAACCCCAGAGGAGCAAAATCTGAAAGAAGCACAAAAACTGCACAGTATGAACTATGATCGCAGGGCAGGTTCTCGTCAGCACCTCAGTTCTGTTTGCTTTCTCTGGCAAAGTATTGATTCAACTTTGCTCTCTGAAGTCAGCAATCAGACACGAGCACCTGCTGTATAACACGTGGCTACAGTGAATGTTTGAGTGAGTGAGTGGTCAGGTGAAACGCAGTTAATGCAATTATTTCAGCAATGAGGAGTTTGTTAAAAATGCATGACAATCTGCTTTTATAGAGCTGTATTTGCCAGTTCTGAAACACAATATTAATGTACAGTACTTTGTTGTATATTAGAACAAGCCATTGAATGATCATTGTAAGCATCTTTAAGTGTCATACAGGTAACTCTTTTGATTGACAGTGAGCTGAGACTGTGATGATTGTTTCGTAAACGTCAAGTAATTTCTGAATATTTCCTTTTACATAATCTTTGTGTAAAAACACTTTGTGTATTTGTTATGTATGTGTGTATCTGTCACTTTCATTTTCTTTCTCTTGTGGCATGTGAATGCTTCCACAACAACCCACCTCCTCTCAAAAAATCATTTAATATAAACTTGGTCACAAAAAAAAAAAACACTCTTTTCCACAACATAAGTGTTTTCGGTAGCACTTCACATTCCAGCTTGGTCATTTCTTCAACATATTCCAAAAGCATTGCTTTGTTACTGCTAAATGATCTCAAATTTTGCACATAACAGTTTGCGTTTAGCTTTGTTATTGTCTTTATGTTTTTCAAATGATGTTTTATATGTTCAGAAGCCTGTATTTGATGCTATTTTTGCCAAGTTCACAGACCGCAAACAAGTGTGAGGTAAATGAGAGGAGCGCATTAAAATAAATTCACTTTATATAATTTCAGACTGATTACTTGTTAACCCGTTTTCATCTAAATCTCTCCTCTCAGTTTCTCTCTCTCTCTACTCTCCATGACTTTCTTTTCTACCCCCCCCTCGCTTTTCTCTTTGCTCTCTCACCTAACCCATTATTCCATAGCTTGTGTGAAAAGGGTAATCGCTCAAATCATTCAAAGGCAACTATCTGTGTGTGACACTGGGGAGCATAACCATCATCACAAGCAGCCGCTAATGGCTCTCTCTGGATCCAGCAAAAACGCTCCGTAGCTCAGCCGAGTGCAGCGCAGGGCAGCACGGCCAAAAGCTGTGGGCACTACAGTGCTGCAGCCAGGGCCAAATTTTACCCTAATGAATTTGGACCTTGCCAGGTTATTGCAAAAGGCAGCCACGGCCATCCAATACCCTCCTAGATGATCTGAAGCGACTCCCGTGGCCACCGTTCATGCCAGGGAGCCCAGTGCCATGTGGAAATGGGGGGGGGGGCTGTGGCTGTTTTTGTCTTTGGCACCCGTCTGCTCAGCTCAGGCGTTCATTCCTGCACACACACACACACACACGGGCCTACAAGCAAATGCACGCATGCATGTATCCACACTTATCAACACACATGCACCTCATACACACCAACAAAAGGGGACAACTTCATATGCACATGCACATACATACACTTCCAAACACTGGCACACTAGCTGTAATGAAGCCTGAAGAAAATGGCACGATATCCTATTATTTCCAGTGTTCAAATTTTGGGGAGAATGTGTTTTTTTTCCCCACTGATGCACAATGAACATATTGATTTTTTTCCTCTAAATTGCTCTGGAGCTTTTGCATATTGCATACTGAGCGCTGGTCCAGTCCACATTGAAATGTACTGTTTTTATGGGTTTTGGGAATGATTTGAAAGGCTATGAGATAGGCTGGAAATCCCTTTGTTAGCACTAATTTTTGCACGCATTTTCCTTGTTAAAAGCCGATTTTAAGCAGATGTATATTTAGAAACCAAATGTGTTCAACTACCCAAATGCTGAAAGACATCCAGAGGCCTTACATGAAAGAAGAGTGCTAGTTACGCTAGTGCTAGTGGTAATTTATTAAAACAATCTCTCTTTTTCTCAGGCCCAGTCATTTCTTTGTCTTTTATCTATCCATCCACCTTCCCTTCATTCCTCCACTTCCCACGACTATCTTCCTCCATCCCTCTGTAACCTATCTCCTTCCCTCCACCATCTCCTGTAACAGACACGCTGCTCTTTTCTCCCTGCCTGTTTCCCTCTGTCCAATATGCTCAAGGCCCCCCAGCTGTGTTACAGGTAGCGAAAGTCTCCTTCAATTAGACATAATCATCACTCATGGTCAATGATTGCGCTAAAGGCTAACTTCCAGTCTATGAGGGGGCCTTCGCATCTAATGCACTGATTCAGCTTGTCTCGGCCAACTTCTCTGTCTGCTGAAACCAAAGCAATTTATTCGTCGCCCAAGGCTCTTTTGGCAACAGCCAGTTGAGCAAGCTAACAGAGAGACAGATAGAGAGACATGAGGAGGGGTGAGGGAGAGAGAGAGAGAGAGAGAGGGAGCATGAAGGAGGGGAAGAGCTGAAAGGAGGACTCTCTTTTTCTCTCTCTGAGATACAATTTAATCAGAGACATCTGTGTGCAGGCAGGCAGCTTTTCCTTGGAGGAGACTTAAGCAGAGTCTTAGTTAGGGGGCTGTGTTTGAAGTGCAGGGGAATTATCACTTTCTTCCAATAACAGTGCCAGCGATGGAGAGAGAAAGAGAGAGCATAGAAAAACAGAAAATCTAGTTAATCTGCTTCATCCCGGTGTGCCGGGGTGTGCTCCGGACACATGAGAACCAAATCCAATCATCAGACAGGAAAAGCACACAGCTGACCAATCAAGTTACCACCTCGCTGGCCAAATAGACAAGGCCAGAGGAAATTAAATACTGTAGGTTTTAAAACAGGGGGTGGAGCAGGGAATGTGTGCATGTGTTAATGTGTTTGCTCATCAGTAATACTTCAAATAAGGTACAATGTCATCCTCAAGCATTACAGCTTAACAGCAGGCTACATTACAGGAAAGAGTAATAAATCCAAAAGTGTTCAGTGTAATACAAAACTATCAGATTACTAATAGCAGGCATCTGCGCCCCTTCTTAATGTCCCATTTTATATCCTTAACAAGTCATTACTCAAGCCTGTGATCTTAGCTGCCACGAGTCACAGCTCAGAAATACAACATGACGTCTCCTGTTGGTTCATTTAGTTCCTTTCCTTTAGCCGACATCCTGCTCAGAGTGGCCAAGCTGTGAAGAGACATCATTTGGGTGAAGTCTGAGAGGGAAGCGATAACCGCATAAGAGCGGGGCAAGAAGGTTAAAAGGAAAGATAGTTCTTGCCATTGTGTGCTTTGCTAAAGGGCAAGAGAGGTGTGGAAGCTCTGCGTATGTGTGCGTGCATGTGCTTTTAGGTGGACGAGGAGTGCATGTGTATGTTCATAATTGTCCTGTGTGTGTGTGTGTGTGTGCATCCTCATCCCTCCTTGGTATCTTTAAATAGTCAAGTGATGGAAGCTCGACAGAGATAGAGACCTTGAGCAGTTTGAAGTCACAGTTCAACAAGGCTGAGTGTCGCCCAACAGCGCTGTCATCACTGTCACATCAAAGGAATGGAGTTTTTTTTAAAAGCAGTGGCTGCTCTTCGCCCTCTTTGATGAATCTTGTATGATACACCCCATGATAAAGAAAGAAAGAAAGAAAGAAAGAAAGAATTACGCACCCAATGTAAACTCCTTTGACACCTACACAAGCACAAATCCAAACATTGGGATTTTTTTTTCTTTAAGCGTTCTCTTGAGTGTGGTCTTTGACAGAGTTTGATCTCAAGTGTGGCAGTAAAACTGGCAAACAAAGGAAGCATTAAAATCAGCCTTCAGGCATTATCCAGGTAGCTTATGATCTCATTACTAAGGTACCAAGAACCACTGACTTAATGACAAAACAAACAATTTTGATAAAGGCATAGCGATAACTTAAATACTCCCTGACATTTATACCAACCTGTAAACGAGCAGAATGACCTGTGTAAGACGTAGAGTATCATCCTGTGAAAGCGAAGGCTGTGCTGGGGCGCAGATGAGTTACAAAGTGAGTGGTAAATCAATCAGGCAGATTGTTACATTCACTTGAATCATAACGGACACATGGCAAACAATGATGAGGTTCTCTGTCTCACACAAAACACACACAAGCACACGCACACACACACACACACACACACACACACACTCACACAGCCTGTGATTACAGCTTGGGAAAGTAGTAATTTAGTCCATGATTACAATCTATCAGGCTGCCTGGGGCCAGACTCTGAGAAGTGTCTGTCTAAATGACACTTTAATAAGACGCCGTCAAACACACAAAAGGTACAGGCACACATGCAGGCACACGCTCATGCAGGCCCTCTGGTAGCCACGTTACACACACATTCACGCACACACACACACACAGGCACATTTAAGCATGCATATGCACACAATACTGCACACACACAGAAATGAACAAACATGCAGCAAAAGCATGTACACTTTACGCACTCTTGCATGCATGATTGCGCACACATACACACACACACACACACACACACACACACTCTCCAAAGATGGCATCTAGAGTAATTACTTTTGTCACTCACAGTGTGTCAGCCATGCATCATTTCAGATGAACGCTGCTCTGTCTCTCTCTCTCTTTCTCCCTGCCTGACACTGGATAAATGCAAATGATTGTTGTTGTGGTGCAGATCTCATGCAGCAAAATGAATCATGTCTCTTTGTTTTTTGTTGTATATTTTCAGACACTGACCTACACGAGAAAGTTCCAACTATGCAAGCAAGGTAATTTAATTCTGCGTGTTCAACTACTACCTCGATTAAATAAGTACTTACTTATTTATTTATAAGTACTTACTAACTTGTACTTGTTTTATCTATCGAGGAGCAAAGGTCATCTGCACATCTGCATTAGCAGTTAAACTAAAATGAACTGACCAAGCGATGATGGTAAAAAAAGGAAATAAATACTTTAAGGTAAAGGTTTACCCTCTTCATCAAGAGTGAAGACATACAGTAATATTATCAATCATTTGCCTCAGTTCTTAGTTTGTACTCACTGGTCCTGTCCTGGGCCGATTCTGTATGCACTTAATTTTATGCTTAAAAGAAATGCATGTATAAATGCACAGATGACATCCAGTAAATTGGACTTGTGTAAACAAAAGAAAAAAAAACTCTCAAGCTATTACTGTGAAAGACAGTTTATCAAGCAGCCGTCTCAGATTTCAAAGGTGTTCCTTCGCCTACACCAGCACATGTCTTACATATTTTACCTCGCCTAACAACCAGTTGTTAGATTTGTAATGTTAATGTGAGTCATTTCAATTCAATCACTTTTACACATTGCATAGCTGACAGTGCCAAAGAGGCATGTGGTTCAAAATAAGTGCTGTATTTCTCGTGTGTTGAAGTCAGTAGCACATATTTTATTATTACCTAGAAACTTAGGAACATAACACGTGAGCAAAGAAGTACCTGAATAAGTTTCTAATGCCGGCAAAAATGCAAGAACTTTCTTATCTTATCGTGCAAGCCGTGTGTCCACTTTCTATGCTTCAATAAGACTCCAGCAAGTGAAATCAATTCAACCTCAAGAAGTTCAAATATTTGCCCCAGAGGGATAGACACACCTAAACAGATCAAATGAAAACATGCTAATGACTCAAAGAATACACAAACGCATACGAAAGAAAGTCAAGCTAGTGGTGTGATGTAAGAATTGTTTTTTTTCTTCTTCTTGCAGCTGACATCTACAATGCCTTAAATCAGTGAGTCATCAAAACTAATCTAAAACCCACAATTTATCATAGTGTAGCTATCCAGTTCAGTATAAACACCTGTTTGAAGAAGTCTGACTCAGCGGTAACAAATGCAAATAACCATACCCAAAATCCAAACTTCTGTTTCACATTACGATGTCTAATCAGCTCTTGTAATCAACACGGGTGTCCTTTTTTATTTTATTTTTTTTATTTTTTTACGTCAGCAGGGTGGTGTGGTGATAACAGAGAGGCCTTCCTTCAGCTGGAACACCTTGGCTTGTTTGGTTGCTACCTGTGACAAGCATTTTGTCCTGTCCTTCAGTGTGAATCCCTACTAGCAGCAGAGCGCTCTGTGTTCTGCCTCTCAAACAAAATGTTTTCTGTGAAACCAGTCAAGAATAATAATAATAATAATAATAATAATAACATAATTTTTATTTTTTTGTACAATATCTTTCAAACCTAAGTAACAAGGTGCTTCACATTGTTACGGTAGCGTCAGAGCGGGACCCCAACACATGGATTATTTTAGGACTACAAATGCTAATAAGGCAAATAAAATAAGGCACTTAAAAGTACATAAATGAATAAAGCACAAGACAATAAGATAAAATGCTCTGTCACTTCACTCAAATATCACAATGAAGCCACAGAAGCTACAAAATGTATGACAGTATTTAGTTTTCATTAGGATGGCACTGAGTGATTAAACTCGGGCGTGTTTATAATAAATCTTAATCAACTTGAAATAGCATATAAATCACCCAGGATAAGTCAGGATGATTCACACTGTGAGGCGTGGGTTTCCTATGAGGCACACACACACACTCATCCTCTCTTTACTCATACACACACACTCTGACGCAAGTATTCCTACTCGATGTGTGCACAGATAAGAACACATACAGTATACAGATACACACACATACACTCCCCCACCAATCATTGCTTTCTTCCACAGTCTCTGGCTTCATCTGCTGTCAGCAGGATGCAGGGAGGCCTGGACTCTCTCTTTCTCTCTCTCTCTCTTTATCTCTCTCTCTCTCTCCTCTGTGTCTCCCCACCACTCAGATATTCATGGCCACATCTGGGACAGTTTAATGAGTTAATGCCAGTTAATTACTCACTCTGGTGCGGCTGACCGACCAAACGCTGCAGCTTTCTCTCTGTTTTTTTTTTTTGCTCTCTCTGCACTGCTCAGCCTCTCTCTCTCTGTGTCTCTCCCCCTCTCTCTCTTTCACCGCTGATTAATGGCAGAGAGAGAATAAGAGGAAGGGAAAGAGGAGCAATCAGCATCTACTGCCATCATCAACATTACTGGTGTCTGGCTGGATTAAAGCTGGGAGAGAGAAAAGACTGGGGAGCATGTGTGAATATGTGTGTGTGCGTGTGTGTGTGTGTGTGTGTGTGTGTTTTGTGCTGCTGAGACAGAAGACCGTTAGACCACTAATTGAATAGAGATGATTCCATTATCAAGCAGTTTGTTTGAGTGAGGAAGCCAGTTAGTTATCTACTGTGGAAAAGAGAGAGACACAGGCGGCAGCAGTTTTTTTTTTTTCTTGAACTGCCTAGTAAAGAGAGAGAAAAAGAAAGGAAGAAAACAGAAAAAGAGCAAGAAGCAATGGCGAGGAAGACATAGAAACAGAGATGTGCACGTGTCTGTGTGTAGGTGAAAGGTTTTGACATACAGTAAAGCCAGTCTTCATTATTGGATCACTCACTGACCACAACTAAGCTCACCCATGGCTCATAGAGATCTATATGTACACACACAAGGAGATAAGGTTGCGCACACACACACACACACACACACACACACACACACTGAGAGAAAGAGAGAGAGAGGGGGATCTACAGTTTCATCGGAAGTCAGTGTGGAAAGCATACCTTCTCAAATCACACAAATTGATTAGTGATTATCATCTTAATTGCGTCTAAACAATAACAACACCTGGCATAAAAGCACACAGCGCATACAGTTCATTCTAATTTATTGTATTCTCATCACAGAAAGAAAAAAAAACAAGGACAGCTATTAAAGTTTGGATGGAATTTGCCGCTCCACTTAACAGACGCTTTGGTATCTTGCAGTTACTCCAGTTCCTGCACGCACAAATGAAACTGTATTAAGATTTACGATAAGAAAACAAAAGACAGAGCGCAGAGGAGATGGATAAAACTTGTTTTTTTCCTTTCTTTTTTTCCTGTCTTGCAATTTGTGTGAGGGCCCCAGACCCAGTAATTTATCACCTTTGGTTTTACAGCGATCGATTTCACCCCTAGTGACCTCTTGCACCCAGCAGTAGCCTTTTAGTCAGTGTTTGTGTGTGTGTGTGTGTGTGTGCATGTGTGAGGGTGTGTGTACATGTATGCCTGAGTGTGTTTAGAAATCGGCGCGTGAGTATAGGGAGGTGTGTTTGTATTTGTGTGCAAAATGTGTGTGTTGTGCAGGTTGCAGCATGAACTATTCAGGGCACAGGCTGTATTTCCTTTCAGCACTGAAAGGTCAGTCGCAGTGTAAGAAGGATGGGCTGAGGTCAGAACAACACACCAGGTGACTCTGTGTGTGTGTGTGTGTGTGTGTGTGTGTGTGTGTGTGAAAGAGAGGAAGAATTATCCTCCCAAACTGCACACAAGTACCTGAATATTTAAATCTGATTTGTCTTCATTCCAGCAATTATATGGACCAACAGACGCATATTTCTTTTTTCTTGCATGTTTCTTCTCTATATCATCAGCAAGCGTGAACTATAAAAATTAAGTATGTATTTATAGTGCATTCTCATTTGTATAAAACAACAAGCCAAGACAGTTTTATAGATTTTAACTTTGACACGCCATAGAAAGCAATAATTTAATGCCTCACCTACAATTAATAAAGAAAACTACAAACAAAAAAGGAGGAAAAGCTGGTTGATTTCAAAATAAAATGTTTACCTAACCCGACTGGCAGATTGCAACACCATACTGTACTAGGATGCAACCTTGATTATGTGATTTGTGGGTCTGTGTTTATGTACAGGCTCTGTGTAGGCGGGGATGTGAGTGTGCCTTGTGTGTTTTTGTTCCCAGTGAGCGGTATGGGCTGAGTCATGTTTGTTTGTTGTTGCAGCGGTTGCTACTCTCAATTTACTTGGCACTGGTGGGTTTATGGTTAGGGCTTAAAGTTGACGCTCTCATTTTACCACTGAGGAGAAGTTGCTGGGTAAGGAGAGGAGTGAGGGAAAGAGCCAGAAGGCAATATCGTGAGAGTGGGGAGAGAAAGAGACAGGAAAGGCACGTGAAAATGAAGGGAGAAAATAAAAAATAAAAAAATAAAAAAAGAACATAATTATTGGTGTGTTCTTACAAAAATGTCTGATTTGGCATCAACTGCTGCAACAGTGTCACACAAATAGTTGCATTTATCATGTTGCACTTTGGGCCATGACATAGTGGTTTATTTTGTTGTTTGCATCATGTTTCCTCTTTTTTCTGCACACTTCCAAAATAGTTCAGTTGACTTGCTGAAGTTGTGTGCACTGATATGAATCTGTAAGTAAGGACTGTAAATAAAAACACAAGTGACTCCTCTTATCTATAGTTTATCTGTGCAGGGATAATTCATCTGGTGGAGTGTCATCAAATGAAAAGACCTCAAGTCAATATGTAAGTATAAAGTATACATTATTTGTGTGTTATGTTTGACAACCGGTTAAATTTGTGGAGGGTTAGTTTTGTTTCTAGCATACTGCTGCTTTAAGAGAGAGGGAGGACAATGAGTAAGACAGAAAAGAGGGTGAAAAACAAAACAGACAAAGAGAAAGGAAATTAATGACCCCTCATATATTGCCTCCTTTGTGCTTTGGGAGAACAAAAGAATGGCAAGTTAAAATGCAATGTACAAGGAAAAAGAGAAGAAAACAGGAGCGGATGATACTGGAATAACGAAAGGAGAGACCATGACCGTAAATACAAGATTGTAAATTCCACAAAACATTAACTTCATTACATGGCAATTACTATCTGCAAGTGACAAAACAGGAAATTGCACTCTCTCCTCACTATTTAGCTATCCACTTCTCAGCACATATTTGGGTCTTTTGTTAAGGGGGAGGTCAAACCATTATTTCAAATTAAACAAGCCTTGTGTCACTTATGCTGCAGCCAAACTTGGACCAAAAGCTTTATTCATTGGCGGAAAAAGCACTGTTGTAGTAACAGGCAAGCTACACGGCAAGAAAACGCTGAACTTCCAAGAATGTGACACAGATTGGATTCAGATTTAGTCTTTTCATTTTATAGTGATCTGAAATGCAAACGTTTTGTTTTATTTCCTTAAAAGCTTCAACGCTGTTACCCGTGACACACATTGCAACTTCCATGAGATCGACAACTGCTGTCTGCTTTCTCCCTCCTCGATTTTTTTGTTTTAATCTCTTCACTCTCCTTAATCTTCACTCTTCTACTTAGTCACTCTGTTACTCTCTCTGTCAGTCCATATCATATTAGACTTGCTACTTTTTACTTTCAAAACGATCTTAGCATTAGGGGGTAGCCTCTGTCACCCCTCCCGACTGCTTACTGGTTTTCGACCCTTGCCAGTCCCGTTGGTAAAAATGAGGGTCTAGAGGGTGTTGTATGCTTTACAGATTGTAAAGCCCCTTGAGGCAAATTTGTGATTTGTGATATTGGGCTGTATAAATAAAGTTAACTTGACTTAATGTATGTTAAAGGGGAAAAAAGCCCATTATCTGACAGTCAGCCATTGTTAAAACAAAAGTAATAGTTACAAATCATCAGTTTTAAAAAAAATATGGTGCAGCACAGGCGTTGCAGTCCTGGAAAGCTGCATATAGCCCTTTAAAAAAATATTAAAGCTCTGTTGGCAAGCTGTGAGCTGGAGTAGAATGGCCCAGGAATGACCTCTCTCTGATATTTATTAAAGATAAGCAGGGAGTGTCAGGATAAGACAGGAGTGAGTGTTCGGATCTGATACACTTGTTATTATGTTTAACGTTAATGCTATAACTCAATGATAAACACAAGTTGTATAATAGCTGCTTAAACACTGACACGGAGAAGTGGCACTCTCACTGCTCTTTGATGGCGAAACCCACACTTTGATGTGTCATGCTGTATATGTTGTGTGCAGGTGTAAAGAAGGAAAGCCAAATGTCAACAGAAAAGCCAAACCAATGTACATTCTGTATTTTCTAATGCAGCTATCAAGCATGGGTTAACAGTTGTGTTAAGGTAATTGTAAACTAACCTCATTCTGCAGTAGGCCTGGTTTGTGTGCTCATTTTATGACACCTGCTGCACAGCAACAGATTTTCATCGGTAGCTTTAACTAATTTTGTGTTTGTGCTAAATAATAGCGAAGATCTAGTTTATGTTATATGATAAGAGAGTTTGTCTTCGCTTCTTTTACACAAAGGTGTTAAAGAAATATGACGCAAAGTGGAATGTAACTACAATTAATTTTGAGGTACTAATGTCAAAGTATCGCTCCTGGTTAGCAACATTATTGTAATTACTGCCTTTTTTTTCATTTTTTCAATTGTAATCCCTTACACTACTCATTACTGACAAAACTGACATACACATAATGTAACTTGGTATGCTCTCCATGTTCAGTATGTCACAGATGTGTAGGATGGGATGAGATCATTTGATTTAAAAGAACAGAACTAACCAAACATTAGTTATATTCTGAAACTGTGTTGCAGCCCCTTTTGGAACAATTAGCATATCAGCTGTCTCTAAGCTTAAATAGCTCTCTCTAGCACGTCTGCTTCTCTCCATCCACATGTCAGTCTCTGTAATTGGTATAGATTCAATATAAGGAATCATCAAGCAATTATAGCTTTTGCATATATTCACCTCATCACTGCATTTTATTAAGTGTCCACCTTTTTTTTTTAATGTTCTGTGTATATGTATCTCCTACATGTTTAGTTTGAAAGGCAATAATAAAATTAAAATGTCAGATGCATATGGCAGAAAAAAATAATATATTCTTTTTATTTTGACGAACACATTGCTTCGCCCCAAAATATCCTCCAGAAAATCTCTGCAATACACTCTGTAGCACTCAGCTATGCAGATATTTTTGAACGATTTTAAGTGGGTTAAGGACAATGGGGCATGTTAGACATAAACAAAACCTGTTAAACCTGAACCTATGAGGTAATGTCAGGTCTTTTGTAAGATTAATAAGAAAGGCACAGCTACCAGTTCCTACATAAACTGGCGGAAGGCACGTGGAATCCCCACTGTATGTAGGTTAAACAATACACTGTCAAATACTGAGACGAGATAATTATAGCTGTGAGACAGTGTGAACTCAGGGCACACAGAGAGAGAACCCCTTATTAAGAGCTGTGTAATTAGGTGTCAAATAGCTGTGATGTGTGAATGCTGTCTTATCTGTCAACTTTGCTGCTTCTTAAAAGAATAGGGGAATTACATTTTTGGAAGACAACTCATTCAGAAACCACCTTTGTTACTCCAATAAAAGCTTAAACGAAATTCATTTGCGAAGGCTAACAGTGGCTTATGTTGCTGCTCAGTGCTGCATCCCAATCTTGTTGGCCTTCAGGTTTTCCACTGTGCATCATCAGTCAACATAAAGTATTTCTGACATCAACATTGTCAAAAGTAATCCACTAATCAATCACTTAATTAATTATTTTGATGAATAATTGATCACATTTCACAACACACTTCTTCTCTGATGTTTTTTGAAACATGGTGTTGGGGGGGGGGAGGGCCGTGGGGCACTAATATATACATTGCTTTAATCAGGCTTTTGATCTTCAGTACAATTCTGCGATAAGTCAATTAAAACTAGGCCTGCCTAAAATGAATTATGCAATAAGTTTATTAAAACATTTATCAGCTAGGCTTATTATAAATGGATGACTTCCAGTGGAAGACAGACAGATGAGATGAACAAGTCATCAGATTGGCTTCTTCTCCATCTCTCTTATTCAACTTGGTTGTTTACCATTTTGCATGCAGATTGTTTTTGATTATGGAGTCCTATATAATCTGCTGGTTTTTGTCTTATTAAACTGCATACAGTTCAGTCGGTGAGTACGCCGTGGTGGTTTCTGACATCATGAAATGGCAGCCAGAGATTTGAAAAGTCATCCTGTCCTTCATAGTCTGCTTCTATCTCCATTTTATTTGTGTGTGTGTGTGTGTGTGTTTACTTATCAGTAACCAACAAATCCAGATTTGGCCCTAGCAGACTGTGAGGCTTGGTACTGTCCTTGGGGCATGTAGGGTGTCAGGGAGCACGCAAATGCCCCCCTGCCTTGAGGAATTGTCACTGAAAATGCTACCACCAAATCAATCTCTCATGGGCCTCATGAGACATGGGTTTGGGTGTGAGAATAAACACGGGCACGAAATATATAATAGTAGACAGCACTGACTGGGCTTTGGCTGGGCTTTGGTGCAGGTAGGGCAATTGTAATTTAACAAAAAAAGACAGTACTGTCAGCCAAAACAATAATGGAACATGATGACAGATCCTTGAATCCTCCTAAATTGGTTTTGAAATAGATACTGTCCTGCAGGACTACTGTCACTACATTTTGATAGTTTGATATTTCACATTATAAACCATTTAGCTTTGCTTCCTACTCTTTTCATATCTTCAGTGTCTTGCCTTTTTGGTGATATGAGACAGGATTTCTGCAAACTCTAAGAAGAGTCCTTTTACAATAGAAAGTTGCTACACTCGACTCGCCCAGCAAACCACACATAAGTCCTCAATCCTCAAGGTGCAACAGAAATCTTAGGGGTTGGGGGCTGCTGTTACTTCATTAAAGGTTCAAGTGAAGACAAACAATAGGGGGGAAGGCAAAAACAAAAAAAGTAGGGACAATTATTTTGTAAGTGTTTTTCTCTGTCTCTGTTTATGTGATTCTTCTGGGCATTTTGGAACCTGTTGACACAGATTATTCAGGTGGAGGCCTGAGGGGCTGGCTGAGGGCGCTAAGCCGGGCCAGTGTGCACATCTCAGCGCTTCTCTGGAATGGCTGCCAGCTCCGTCTGCTCGGCTGTGATAATGGAGCCTCCATTCCCCTCTCTGTGTTGTGTGGAAATGTTTCCATTAGCCTTTGACAAGAAAAGTCCTCTCTGCAATTTAGTCCATCTTTTATGTCCATCTTGTTTCTTCCAGCATGCAGATTTTATGCCTTCCTCCCTCTCCCTCTCTGTGTCTTGCCTGCTAGTTTGCTGCCTGCTGCACCCCTCAAGCGCTGCTGGAATGCTGGGGTGAGATAAAGAAAAGGCCCCGCTCTGAGCAGGTTTGAGTGTTTTGCTTTTTTATATCAATGACCTTTTTTTTGTGGGTTGTAAACACAAGGGATAAACTCTGGTTTGACAGAGGCTATTCCAATTCAAATCCCAGCCTCTCTCACTGGCCATTTAAAAACATGCACTTTGACGGATGAGTTTAGTATGACAGAATCATAACACATTGCCGTTTGAATGGTACCCTTGTTTTCCAAATGCGCTCACGTCCATTGACACAAGCACATCTGGAAATTCTGATGTGACCTTTATTTGCATTACTAAGCTCATCAAATTTGAACAATAATTCACACATCCAGCTGAAACTAATGTGAAATATTTTGGCAAGCGCCTGAAATGAGTGTAATGCAAATCTCATGTCTTTTTGTAGCACAAATAGGAACGGCAGCCAAAAGACTAACAGCAAGCCAATAATTCAGTCAGATGTGGAACACACTTACTGCACAGTGGAGAGAGACAGCAAGAGATGGAGAGGGAGAGAGAGAGATGTGAGGAGGCCATACAAAGGCTCAAGCCTTTCGGCCTGGCACAGGAATCTGGAACGGTTAGCCAATACGAGACAAATTGTGGTCCTCAGTGACTCTGTGAATTAAATTGCTTACAGTGGATGGCTTCCTGAATGTCTGTCTGTCTTGAAGAACTAGTGGAAATACTGTATATGACTGCTGAACTCACAGCATATGAGATTGAGATTATACGTATGGTTTGGTGGCAAGGATGCTTGGAAATATGGATTGGGGACTTTCTAATAGAGCATGGGAAGTGCTGGAAGAGTGGTTCTGTATTTTGGCAGAGAAACTTTAAGCTGATGCCCATATGAGAAGGTAGTTTGGTCTTCGTGCTAACAACTGCTGAGAAATCAGCAATTTCTGAGCTTTATTTACAGTTTTCCATCATCATACCTGTCTTGAACTTTGAGTTCACACCTGGAGTCCTTCCTGTAGTTTCTTATAAACTGACGGCACGTTGGGTCATTTAAACACGGTCCTTGCTTTATTGTGATAACAGAGCACCCTTCTGCGACCAGCCTGCACACTTGTAAACATCTGTCCTGCTGAGCATGAGGCGTGTTTTCATACTTTTGGAAGAAATCAATTCTAAAGTGCATCCAGTTGTGGCAACTCTGCATTTTTGGATGAAGACACGGAGCTAAGACTGGTAGGAATGAGTGACTCTGTAGAACAGAACAGAGAAAAGAGCTGAGTGAGCTAATATGTCTATTTGGTGCTCAGAATATAAAGTACACAATGATAAGTGGCCGTTGCACTGTTGCAGTTAATGCAAAGTTACAGTGCAAAAATTACACTTCTAGTCACAATTCATTTTGTGTGGATTTACCCTGTGCCATTTTTTTCATGCAAACCTCGCAAATCCTAATTAAATCCATATTTAATGTCAATGAATCACTGTAAGTTAGTGTGAATATATGTTGTTAATTTGTCAACACGCTTCTAAGGCTTCAATCAGGAAATTGGATGACTACTACTACTACTGACTACTACTAGTACTACTACTAATGTGTCTTTTAATATGCTAGTCATCATACAGTATTATTGTTTGGTGGCTGTGGCTAAATTAAAATAAAATTAGCTTCAAGCAGGCTATGACTTATTAGTACAATAGATCTCCATTATCATCTGTGACTAAACTGTACAGCAGTAAGTAATTGTCAATTCATAAATTACTAATGCAACATGCAGCCAGTAGCAAGGAGTGCAAGGCTGTGAGCCACAGTACTATTCTCCCTCATGTAACAAACAATAAACAATTGTATATATGTATTACAACAGCACTAAAACTAGCGATAGGCCCTAATTTAACAAGTATACACCTGTAATGAAATTAGCCCCCAATGGGAGGTCTGTTTATTCAATTAGCGTCTCTACTGGAAGATTTTAAAGGACAGCCACTCAGCCTTAGTGGACAAATAAACATCTGCAATGATGAACTTTAGACGGCGTTGAACACGTTAAGGATCTTCACCAAACCAATCAAGAAAATGTCTGAAGGTTCTGTTCTGGTTGTGTGGCATGGTGGATGGAAGCAGCATATTTATATGTGTGTGTACATGTATGCACACGTGTGTGTCTATATGTATCTAGACCTAACAGCAGGAAGCACTGGGTGATTGACAGACTTCTCTCATTTCCTCGAGGGCAAGGTTGCATGTACTGTTGCATCAGGTGACTGCAGCAGTGAGACTGAAGAGCATATGAAATCCATTAACCCTTGGTGTTATTATTTACCAATCCTCTGAAACCCCCAAATGAAGGTCACATATCTACAAATGCAGCCAGCATGTCATATGCACCATATCTCTCTGTATCGCTAATGTTTGTGCATCATCCCTCATCAAAGGGAGTGTGATATCAATGTGGCTCAGAGCGTGTGATAAAATATGCAGGAATGCGAGTGACAAACATACAAAGCTGCCCTTGATTGTTGTGGTACATTAAAACTGCTTTCAACATGGGAAGTGAGCTCAGAATATCAGTTTACATGACTTTGAACAAATAAGTAGTCCCTGGGATTACATTAGTGAAGAGCTAAATTCTCAACACTCAGATTTAAGTAATATGCTGATTTACTGCTCTAACACAAATGCACTGCTGTTGGGACTTCTGCAGGGAACCATTCCTAAAATATGAAACTGGTCGTTTACTGGCCATTTGTCATTGAAAACCAGAGTGTGTGAGAATTGTTCAAAGTTATCACGCCATGGAACAGATGTGCTGCCTTTTCCGGTCTTGTGGAGCTTGCCCAGTCACACTTAATATAGATCCACTGTCACATACACTTCACAAGTGTTTGTAGGATAAGTGCTGGATTTCACAAAGTGTTAAAAGCTTAATCCATCCAAATGTGTGAAACTGAGAAGTATTTTGTTCACACCAGAAGGAGTAAATTGACTGAGGTTTGGTGTCAAGCACTTCGCGTTGCCGTAAGAGGTTGGGATCAATAATGTGACCCTTCATAATGATTTAACTTTCAGCCAACTGTTTAAGAGAGGCCCACATATACTGTAAACCTCTGAACTCATGTATTAGACTATCACATGATGCTGTAAACATTGAACACTGTTCGATCCCTATATGCATGACTGGCAGTTATGACTTTGAAGCAAAAACTGGAACAATGCTTGACTGTCAATAAAACAATTGTTGTGAACATAGTGTAGAATTACTGCTGTAAGCTCAGTTGATACAGTGGCTTCCATAGCTTAAATGGGCATCATGACTGGTAGCACAGTAAAGCATGGGCAGGGCAGCAAGGATTTCAACAGTAGGGGCATGTTTGCTGGAGAGTTTATGGATTTGTCATTGGGAAAGACCAGATCTCCATGTTGCAGACTCTATAACACATCAATTTGATTCCAAATAAGACTCCCGCATAGGCCCACGTTCCTTATCAGCGAACATGTCCACGTCAGTCTCCAAGATTTAGCTACGGCTAAATTCCTCCGTATTTAGGCTGGCTGAATGATATGGACATCTACGCAGTTCCAATAGCTGCAGGCAGTGCCTCTTGAATAGCATTTTGTACATAAGCTTTAGCTTACTAGCCTAGGATACCAGGCCAATGCCTTATCCCTGTTAACAGAGACCCTTCTAAGACAGGATTAGTGGGGAAGATAGTCAGCGACAAGGGGGGACGGTCCATCTCCTGGGAAGCACCACCGCTAACCCAACCATAATTGCATTTGTTTAGATAAGGAGATCACAGCAAAATCGAGTACTATGTTAGTCCAGCAATGCAATGTGATTCTGAATTCATAGCACCACAATATGTAGAAGGCAGATGTCTATAAACAAGATGTTTGACGTGTTCTTGTACTGTCTGTCTCCATTCTAGCTTGACTGTCATTGTCTTTTATTTTCCTTTAGCCAATGAAAATTGTAAATGTACCAACTGTATCATACAAAATACTGATTCAGTCACATCATGCAGAAATGAATTAACTCTGATGTTACGCCCATACCGTAGATATCATGTAGTGTGGACAATAATATGTGCAGGTCAGTGAGCTAGTTTTCTCAGTGTGAAATAACATGAACAGAGACAGAGAGTGAGATACTGTAGAGGGAGAAAAAAACAAAACAGAAAAACAACCTGACTTTCAGCTGTGACCTTCCACTCTTCTCCTAGTCTCCCATTCCTTTATGGGTTAACCATCCTTAATGCTTTATGTATGCCTTGTGTGACACTCTTTGCATAAATGATACCAAATAATTGGGATTTATAAATTATTCATTGTGTATTAATGCAGGTGAAATGGCTTTTTGGCTTGGACTGCTGTCTGTCGTTCAGAAAATAAAAGAGGAGGAGGTGGGGTATCATAGATACTTTGCTGGGGAAAAAAAAAAATACCCCCACAGAAATATATGCAATCAAAATGCATGAGCCACGCATCGTCAGTGCAGAAACCTTAGTGATATCCTTACTAGTATTTTTTCTTCTCATAAACAATAGGTAATGAAGTCCTTTTAACTTTTAAGTTAAAGCATGGACTTACTGCATATAGTGTATACATATCTAAAGCCATAAATCTAATCTATTGGTCTGGGAGTGGGGTGGGGGGTGGGGGTATTTAATTCCAAAAGTAAAAACAGATTACCATATATGGTTTTGCCCTTACTGTAACAGCCCCAGAGATGATCCCTCTGGCATTTTACTAAACATTCAAGTAAAATGAGAAAAGCTGCAATCAGACTTAACCTTATGCTAACAGGTTTCCCCAGTCTAACTGGCTTATGGCCTGTACTGAGTGATTTGGTGCTCCATAAAGCAATGTTGTCTCCACTCACTGATACTTTTACTAATAAGGGATTCTTTTAAGGGGTTATTGTTGAAGTGTAGTGTGTCAAGATATGTCATTGTGTCAGTGTTCCCAGCTGCTGCAGTTCAACTTTGTGCAGTCTACCACTAGCATACAGTATACCTCAGTTGTTTGATCATAAAACTACAGCAACAAAACAATACAGGAAAAGCTATGAGATAAGTCTTAGTAGTAATAGACACATTTCAAATACGACACAGATCTAAACATTAAAAAAAAGTAAATTCATGTAAAACTAATGACATGAGCAAGAGAAACAAGTGTCCACCCTCTGGACACTTGGACCATATTTCTAATATCCCTAATCACAGATTGCTCTCTTTCTACTTTATGGAACAACCTCTCTTGAACTGCAAACTGCACTGTCGTCTCCGCCTCTGTCCTGAACTAGGCAGGTCTTGAGTTCCCCTATTCTTGTCCTAAATGCCTTGCATAATATCGTAATTACAGGGTTCTCGTGACCTTACTTTAACACGTACTGACCCAAACATTTGAAACCGGGAGCTTGGGAGGCTAGAAATATTTAGACTGATAAAGAAGTACCCTGCTCCTTCCCTGGGCGAGTTTTAGTGCGACATAATATTTCTTTTGGCAGGGGTCACGGGTGACTCGACGTACATCATCACTAACTTATTAGATCTTGAGGCAATTAGCCGAAAACAAACAGGCCAGACAGAGTGGGTATTGAGTTGCCTGAACAGGGAGAAAATAGCCTGTGGCGCTCAGTCATTTCAGAGCCGCATCAAAGAGGAGTCCGTGGCATCAACAGAAAGAAAGAAACACATTGTTGCGGTGTAACGCCTATACAGTACTGGGGGCTTAGCGCATTATTTTTCCAGTGATTCGGGTTACAGACCCAACTTGCCCCAGTATAATAGAGTGGTGGAAAGAACTTTTCACCTGAACACTATATGCAATGTGCAGCATGGTTAGTTTAGGATTAAAAATCCATTTAGGGTCCTCCCCTGACATGGGAAATCAAGCCTGTAGATTATAATGCGGGGGCTAGTCCTCAGTCTGTCACTGAGGTCAAGGGGACATCTTGATGTGCAGTGCCATAATGACTGCAACAAGACTGGGCGCAGAAATCTTAAACCAGCCTGCTTCGCTCAAAGGGGGAGATATCACTTCCTCACATAATTGTCAGCAATAATTACAAATTGTCTTGTGAGTCACCCGAGGACTGGACACAGTGAGGTCTGTGCAATGCTATTTGCTTTGTAGCACTTTTTAAATAGCTGTGATTTAAACTTTAGAAGATTTCTTTTTATTTTCAGAGCTTGAATATGTATTAAATCATGTTGAGATAACAAATGACGTTAAAGAAAAACTTTTTTACATGTTTACCAGAAAGGCTATAGGAAACTAAGTTTGAATGTTTTAGAGTGACAAAATGTTCGAGTGACAAAATGTGCAGCAACCCACATTTACAAAGCAGAGTAATGAAAAAAACAAAAAAAGGCAACACATTTGCTTTTTCTCACACATATGTTGCATGCCTACAGTGTGGGAGTCATGCACCTGTGCGCAGTTATCTCACAACTCCTGTGTTGATGTTTGATCTTTGTTCAGATCATAGTTAAGTATGAGACATCCTCGCCACATATCAATTATTGCACAATTTAACACAACAGGCAGACATTTGAGAAACAAAAGGCACTTTCATCAGCATCTCGGAGGTGGAGACAAGGAAAAGAAAAATGGGAGTCTTTTGGCTTTTCAGACTTATCGGTTTCATGTGAATGGCCACTGGAATGCCAAGATTTTGAGTCGGCCTTTTTCCCACCAGATTTCTTTCTTTCTTTCCGTCTTTTTTTTTAATTTGTTCGTCATTCCCTCCTTAGGATCTGGTTCCTGGACATGATATGCCAAATTACCTGCGGTATCAGTTGTGCCACTGGCAATGCATTGTAAGCTTGTAAATTCCACACAAACCCCTCAGAAGGATTTGCCTCACCGCTGTCACTAACTTCATTGTCTTTGGAAAGTGGCGGTACAAAAGAGACGCCTTCTGAAGTTGAGAGCTTAGGCCTGGCATTATAATAACAGAATAACTGCCTGCACTGGCAAGATGAGGAGCTGTTACAAATTGAGGGACTCAGATGAGATTTGATCAGGGTAATTATTCATGCCTAAGACTCAAACTTGTCATTTTATTAGGCTTTTACAAAGGTTAACATTTCCATGTTTCTTATACCATCGATACAGCAGTTCATGACAGTAAAAAAGCATGTTAACATTGCAGACAACTCAGATATAAAACACTATATTTTAATGTTAAAGCCATGCAGCCCATGATTTAGTGGTCATTGTGAAACTGATCCAACTGTGGATATCATGTTTTGACATCCTCTGCTACAGTATCTCAGCTCACAGACACTGTACAACCTATGAATCATTGTTCCAGGACATCATACATTAGGAGCCAGCTTACTGCACCCTTTGTAGCCCACTCTGATAAAGCCACTGTGGAAGTTGCACTTTTCTCGCTGCAAAGCTCCCGCACATTTTATCCTTTCCCCAAAGGTGATTGTTTTGGAAAAGTTCCGTTTTGCTGGTCAGTGAGTGAAAGAAATGGCCCAAAAATAAATAAATAAGCACTCTAAAATTGGGGAAATAATACTCAGTATTCATAGAGAATGCCAAATTGTGGGCTGGGAAACTTAATGGGGCTGTTGTGGCTGTCATCAGATTTGTGCTGAAAAATGGATGATAAATCATTGTTTTATTAAAAAAAAAATACAAACGCTAAAACCCAGAATAACCAAATGTGTGTTCCCGCTTAGACTCTAGATCTCCTTCAGATTATTATAATAGTAAAGTTAAAGTATGTATATATAAACCACTGTGCTTAATGATTATGGCACGTTTTTCTCCTTAAGGAATTGTCTCTGTTGGAGGTCTCATTAATTGTAGTTGTGCTTTCAGTTTATTAGGGTTTTTTGTTTTTTTTTGTTTTTGGATAGTCTCCAATAACAGGCTAACAAAGCAGAAGACCGGGGGTCTTCATTATGTAATTGCACCCTAGTGTTACTATTCAGCAATGGATGAGGCTAATATCCTTTACAATATCAGTATACAAAGCTGCTTAACACAACTCCCATGCTGAAACACTTAAGGAAATTAAGTCTTAGTCTTTATTTCTAATAGACATTACCATAGGTCAGTATGAATACTATAGTATTTTATTAATATGAATAATACTGAGCAATAGCACATACTGTATTTGTAATTGCTAAGTATCACTTGCATATTTAGTAACTTACTGTTTATGTTTCAGCATTACTTTGTAATTGCACAAATTTTATTCTCTACTTTTCAGTACAGGCTCATGATCTCACACTGTACTCTCACACATATTGGAAAATAAAAACGTTAAAAGTAAACCACGTGTGCTGCTGATATTAACTAGTTTCCCTATGATCTCCATTAGGCATTTCATCAAATCTAAAACTGATATGAACTATACATACTGCATATTTTTGAGGGTGCAAAGAAAGGAACCAATCATATAAACCACAAAATAAAATAAACAAATAAAGCAAGCATAAACAGAATAAAATAAAGTAAAAAATGAAATAATCAAAACCAGGGGTGAAATTACCCTCATTGACAACATTAGTAAATATATAAATATATTTAGAAGAAAAAAAAAAGTACTCCAATTAAAGTGAGTAGGATCAGAAGTCGATCAACCAAAACAATGAGAGCGCAAAGGAGATGGCCACATTATGGCATCATGTTACCACCACATACTGTATGAACAGATGTTTAATGAACAAAGTAGCATGTTAGTCATTACAGCTAGGTTGCATTGTACTTAGGTGTGTTGTACGAAGCTGTAATTTATGGTACCACCCAACTCCACTGTTGGCAGAGCATTGTATCCCGCCCTGCTATAACATATGGCCTGGTATTGTATTATAACAACTGTTTTACCCCAAAGATCCAAGCTACTCTGAGACACTTGAATTGAATGGGACTTGAATTGGCCCTGCCCTATGTTTAGATGGCTGGGGAAAAAAAAGAGAAAGTGCAGTGTGCTTATTTGCAAGTTTTTGCAATACATCTTAGCAAACATGTACAAATCAAGGACTTAACACAATTAATATATTTTAGATTACAGCACATGTATGGTGCCTCTTTGTACAAATAGGTAGTTTGCATGTCTCAGGATGATTTTGATTCAGTGATAAAACAGTCTGTGGGAATGTAGCAGTAACAACAGTGACTGCTATTGTGTCCGCTTTGCATAAAGTATCATCACTGAGGTCTCATCTTAAGACTTTTTGGTGAGCCACGCTGGAGTGTTTATCTGGTGGATGATCTCACGGGGGCTGCTGGGTAGGTGGCGGGGTTGGGGCTGGGGGCTCATTGCCTATGCATGACGGTGTTGTAGGGAGATTAGAATAACACTGACTATATTCTGTAAATGAAGAAGAGAAGCAAGGGAAGCCTCAGGAGTCCATTATGGATTTTAATAATACATCAAGGTAGTGTAACTGAATAACCGATCTCAGAGGGAAGAGGAGAGAAAAAATACATACGTGACATTTGGCTAATATTACAATATGAATTATGAAAACAAAAAGGACTTTTAGTTAATCTTGTCTTTCTACTTTTATTCATCTTTAAGCATTTTTGGGGGGGGGTTTTCTCCCTTTTTTCCCCTCTAACTTCCCCCTGAATCCAGAACACGGTGTAAACAAATAAAAGTGGAGGAAAAACAGTTTGGCATCTCTGTAGATTAATTAATGTGCCTGCGACTTGGCATCACCGGGCGAAAATTATGTGCATAAATAATATCACTAATTAAAAAGATGCAGATTAACATGCAAATAATGTTAATGAGGATCTGCAATTCCAGAGTGTATTCGCATAACATCAACAATTTAATGTGTTGGAAGGACTGTGTTTGCATTACATTAATAAAATTCAAAGACCCGTGCATAGAAAATTCTGTCGGAGTCTGTGTTTCCACTTGTGAGTTGTAAATTCTGTGGGCAGTAACAGCCACTTCTTTGGCAGATGCAAAAGTTATTATCTCAAAGGCTGGCTGAAGTGGTGCCATGAGCCAGTACGACCAGCTGTTAGCGAGCGGCCAGCCAGAAAAGCACTAAGACAATTAACTGTATTAGTTGTTGGGCTCTGCTGTTTATTTTCTCTCAGATTAATTTCACATGGCTGACCAGAAATCTGCTGGAGAGTGGGGAAGCAGACACAAAACAAACAAAAAACAACACTCCAACTGGGAGCAAATGTGTGGAAATGTAGCTCCCCTTCCTACTTAGAGAAGCAAATGCCATCAAGAGAAATATTTGTGGATATGGTATCAACAGTGTCTAATCCATACACAACCGCCATGTTTCACAAGTGTCTCTACTGTACTGCACTGTACATTGGTGAAACAAGAGAGGCAGAGAGAACATATTCTGATTCAACCTTTTTTTTTAGATTACCTCATCATGTGATCTTTAAATGCATTTCAGCACTTGTGTAAACTTGAGTTCTTGGAAGAAGATCCTACTTACAACTCATCCAAAAAAAAGAAAAAGAAAAAGACAAATACTGTACAAGCATGAAAAAAGAGACCCTCAGTGTGTGGACTTAATGGATTTCACAGTAGAAATGAAATGACAAACTTGAGTGAGCGCACCCCTTCCTGTGGGGCAAATGTCTGGTGGATTTGGATCGTTACCTGCAGAATAAACAAGGCCCTTTCTTAACAAGGAAAAATACTGCCCGTGTCTATCAACACAGTGTTGAGCAGGGAAAAGGAAAGGCTCTCCAGTCTGCGGTGATATGCATCGACTGTCCTCAAGAGGACATTTACTCTAAAGCCATTCATTTCACAATGGACGAAGACTCTAAGCCTGTTCATCTCACAATGGGCAGAAACCCCGTAACAATAACATTTATCATTAATGGTACAATGTGGCATTCACTAATGCATTCACAATTTCACCATACATTGGGCAATATATTGAGCAGTGTGTCTTTATAGAAGACTTTGTCTTCATGGGAAACGATAGGAACGGAGTACATGAACATCATCACTGAAACATGACAATAATAAATGAAAGGACAGATAATGAGACAGTATGGACAATAGTATTCATTTGTATACTTTAGCAAAATGAGGTACCAATTTACTGCTTTCTCATGTCGTGAAGTGATACTCCCATTGAACTATAATTAAAGAATGGACAACTAAACACCTAAGAGGGTTTTTTTTATATGTCACTAATTTTATACAGCGCATTACAGCTATAAGGTTAACCCAGTAGCTCTTTCCAAATATGACGCAGTATTAAATCATAAGCTATCACTGTCCATATCTTAAATGGCAGTTGTTTCCTGACTATTGCCATGCAGTGCGTGACATTGCATCATGACAAGCAGAACATTTGGATTCTAATAAAGATATATTTATTGTGAAACCACTGAGCATTTATGACATTGAAATTTGAGCAGCTGCCTAACATAAAACTTCTCAAATTATAGGTTTGAACATTTGCCTTCTTTGTTTCCACTGGTTTTTAAAATATGATATTGGAATACGAGTGTCATGCTGTTCAAAGTTTGTCAGCAATTGCTCGTAAATACGTAACGCCTGTGCTGTGAATATAGCGAGCAAAGCTGTGAAATAACTGTGTTATGATCTGATTTTTCTGATGTACGCAGCATTGATTTAAGACACAAAAAAAGTCAAAATGTCCTCATTGTGTCCACCATTGTGTCTTTGCCTGTGTGTGGGGAAGATGTGGGGGCCTGCTAAAATATTCAGGCGCAAACGATAGCTTCTCAGGACATACGGTTTGTATTATGCTTGGCATTGAGTGTGCTACAGTGTGATATTCTGAGAGGAAAGTGGAGCGAAAAAAAGAGAGAGAGAGAGAAACACAATGACCTCTTCAGCTGGGCATGGCTCTAGCAGCTGGCCAATAACTTAAACAGGGCCTTGTAATATGCTTGCTTTGGGCTGCAGAGAATTGCACAGACAACACATAAAAATATGACAAGCAGATGATGGATTAGGGTCATAAGTCTCAGTTCAGCCGTACAAACAAAACATCATGATCGTGTGTTACGACAATACGGTTAATAGACAGAAATTAGCAGATGTTGATTGCAGCCTGGATACTGTCCGCATACCAACAGCCTCTCAGAGAGACATCGGCAGGCGGCTCGGCTGGATGGGGTGAGCCGATACATGGAGCCAGGGAGACCCCCTGCTCATGGCATGTGTAAAAGCACAACCACAGATCTGCCTACGTTTTATGTTCCATAAACTGTGTTGTTCAGTTTGTCCCATGATACCCTTTGCCTGCTGTAGACTGACCTGTCCATGAAAATCACCAACTTCCAGAAAAAAAAAAAAGATTAAAAAAAATACCAAAGAGTCAACCGTTTTTGATCTGCCATGGCGCTGTTTCAAAGTTGTCAGGAGGGAACCTGTTTTAATGTAATGATTCAGGGTTTTTATGTTCTCCTCTCATAGCCTTAGGTGAAATGAACATTTCATCAAGGTTATGGAGGGCTGCTGTAGTATTTGCTCCCCTCATGAATGCAAAGTTGTCTTTGCCTCTCTGAAGACTTGCAATGAGATTTGAATGCTGAACTACAAAGCACTTGTTAGAGCAGAGCTTGGCAGATAATTAAATTCAACCCTCCCAGTATCTCTCAGGCCTGGACAGGGAAGCTGAAATTTCCTACAGTTAATTGCTGGCTGCCAGAACTTGTTGATCACTCCCATCGTTGGGTCTCTCTTGTGTTGTTGTTGTGTTTTTCTGCCCTGTGTTGTTTGTAAGATTCAAAAGACACACTGTTATACATTTGAGTAGAATAACTTCCTTTCGATTTTAATATTTATTAGTATTTTCTGCATAATACTGATTTATAATAAAATTGCAGATTTTAGCGAGCATGTTTCCATTGTGGCATTCACTATTAAATATAATAGGACTTTTCTTATTCATCTATGTTTATATTACAGTCTCATACATGTTCAAACTGATAATATTAAGTGTTCGTACTGATTTTAATAACTGCTATTAGAGGTTTATAACTAGCAGGCATCATCAAGAGAGGACATGAAAATCTCCTAATGGCTAAACAATATATTTAAATATTCCTGAATTGTATCCAGTCCAAAAAAAAAAAAAAAAAAAAGGAACAAGTGATCTTCTGTTTCACAAAATGATGATTTACAAATCTCAATTCAGAGGAAATTGAATAAACCCATCCATTCAGCTTTAACTAATACAGAATTAATAGCACTCACAATGACCAAATTATTTTCAAACTCCAGACAGACAAAAGAGAGAGAGGGAGAGGGAGAAAATTAAATCGCAATTATCATAAAATCCATCATTGTAATTCACACAGGCTGAGTGTTGCAGTGTTTGGATAGGTAATGATTTTCTAATATGAGGAGGCAATTTGCATAAATAGCCTGGAGATGGGTTATCGTCGTCATCATCATCATCATTTTCGATTCCGCACAATTACGATCCCTGCACTATGTATCAGAGCTCACAGCTATGTAAAACCACAGCACTAATTAATAAGCCATTTACAGACTAGCAGCTAGTTACAGTTGGTCCTGCTGATGACCTTAGCGAAGATGAGCCGTCTCAGAAGTGCCTGTGTGTAACTACAAACATAATGATGTGCCAGGAGGGAATCATTAAAAATAATTTACACAAGCCTTCATTTACCCAGATCTTTTGATAGCACGCTTCCCCCGGTGTTTAGATCCGTGGCACAGAACCTCCTTACCATTTGGAAAGTGCCGGCCGGGGGAACGAGTGGGGATACCTAAGTGGTTAATTAAGAGCTGTTGGGGCGCCGGGAGAGCCTCCTGAAAAATCTCTCTGATGTCTGCCGTGTCAAGTGTCTCTCCCAGACTGAGCAGCGAGAGGTGGCTGCCACACTAGGCTAATTACTGGGGAAGGCAGGGAGCAGCTGAGGAGAGGAGAGGGGCCCCTAAATGAATCACTCTCTCCAAGAATCTAAGCATTTGCACACACACACACACACACATACATATATTATACACACATGGTGGCACACAAATATTTGGGCAATCAAAAAACGTTTTGAGCCTAGCTGCTAGGTTGGCTGCTCCATTGAGCACAAAGAGGAGGTATCAGGGGTGTGCTCAATCTGTGAGGAACGTGAAAGGGTTAACTACACCTGGATGAGTACGATGCTCTGACAGAGAGGAAGGTGTGTTTTCATACGGGGGGCAAGGACAGGAGAGGGTGTAGAGAGAGAGAGGCGAGGGGGAGAGTTGAACAATAGACATGTTCCTCAGATGATATGATGAAACAAACTGCTCATACAAAGTCCTGCTGCTGTAACTCGGCTAATGGTGTCATTCTCTCCTTAATTGTCTTATCTGTGGAAGAGGAGGTTCAGCACCATAGCTGCATGTGTGCATATATATATCTTATTAATCAATAAGCTATACTTTAGAGAGAGACATAAAAGAGAAGACCATTTGAGAAAAAAAAATATTTTAGCTTAGGAGCTCATATTGTGGTATAAATATGCATAATACATACATTGATAAATGGATTGATGGGTGGATAGTTGAATAGTTTTTTCTGATGAGTGCTATTTTGAATCAAAGAATAAAAGCAAGAAAAATAACATCCCTGCTGCCCATCCCTACTTAATGCCTTGATTAAAAATTTGCACCTTCCCCCAACGCTATAAAGTGCCAAGAAGGAAGTGTACCAAATATGTCCCCTTTAATCTGCAGAATTCCCCACTGCAGTGTCAAAATTCTGTTCAAACGAAAGTGCTGCCAGGGAGAAAGGGGCTGAACAATGCTGCGAGATGCAGGCAATAGCTGCCGTGAAAGCCTATGCTGATCATGATACTTTGGACCAGGCCCTTGAATGTGCTTGGCTCCTTCCTCCTGCCTTCCCTCGCTGCCTCCCTCTCTCTTTCTCCCTCTGACTCCAGACCATCCTACGGAGGGAGCAGAGGGAGAAAAAGGGCTAGCTGGGGGAAAGATAGACAATAAGGGTTTTAAAGCCTCGGAGCTGCCTACAGCAAAGCCGCTTTCCAGGCAGCGAGGAGCCAGGCAGACGCTACCAAGCCAAGCGCCCCAGCCACATCAGCCATGACAGAAGGCTGGCAGAACAATCATCTTAACAATATGGCTGAGTCGCTGACCCCACACTGAAATGGGGCTATCGCTCCAACTATGGCTAGTGTTATGGTTGGCTTGCCACTGGCGCTAATAGCTCAACAGTGAGCCAGGCCTTGGACCAGGCTGGTTGTGAAGGGACTGCTTGTGCTTGTTGTCGAGGAATGTGAAGTCACAAAAGCAGAGGCAGTAAAAGTCTGCTTGGTTGGTGATCATTAACATGTACAAGAAGACGATGGATGAGAATCACAGTGGTGGTGATGGATTTAATGATGATGATAATGATAATGAATATTTCAGTATAGGTCACAAGACATATTGTACAGAACTGTTTTCATGGACACGTTATATGAGAACTTGGCCCTGATGCTTTACTGTGAATATTGTCATCCTTTGCCACATTTTAAACCCTTTCCTCTGAACTCAATTGAACTTTTTTGAATTTTTTTTTTTTACGTATTTATTTTTTAAATTATTGCACAGTGGCTCCAAACAGTGAAAATACCTAAATGCAATGTCATCCTGAAACACATCCACGTGACTTGTAAGGACCACCACATGCAGACCTGTGATCCATGTTTGGTCCCCACCCACAGACTAAAGCTAACCCTCACCAAATGACTGTGTGCTCCTCCATATAATCAGTTGCTTTATAAGAAAAGTAGGAGTTGGACTTCTCAGCTCCAATTATGTGCAACTGCAAATCCCTAAATGTTCTAAAACACCCAGACCTTGCAGTTATCACAGAAATACTATAATTATTTTAATTGACCGGGCTACTTCTATCAAGCCGAAAACCTGGGTATACCTTTGTGAGCTGGAAAGCTAGCAATTATATGTTTCACTATGGAGTGAGCATTTTTTTTTTAAAGAATGCATTTAGGATTAGAGGAGAAACAAACTAGCTATTAAACGATTTCCGCTTGTGTGTATTGTACTTTAAAGAGGCACTTTACTGCTTTCCTTTACATTTTAAGGCAACACACTGTTTGAGTTCAGATAGATGTCCTGTAAGAGAAAGAAAAAAAATGTAAAAGCCTGCTGTGAGTGTTTTGTGTATCAAATGTGACATCCAAGGTAACGCTAAATAAAATATAATCGGAGAAGAATAATTGCTACATGCTAATTAAAAGCGGAAATATATGAATTAATGTATATATATTTTTTCGATTAAGGACATTAACACAGTAGCTGTCACCCATAATAAACATTAAAGCTTAAACTGACAGTGTGTATATAAATAATTTAAGCCAAAAAATAGCCTTTTTTTGTTGACATTGCAGGGTCATAAAAATCACCATTTTATCCTCATTATAAGTACATCAACAAATGATTTAATAAATAAAGAGAGAAAAAATGTTTTTGTTGCAGGATGATAAGCTGTTCAGGACCTAATGTTAAAAAAACATAACAAAACATAGACTTCCGTCCTTCCTCCGGACCTTTATTCCCCTATAATTTTAAAGGATTTGTGTAAAATACAGCTGTCCACAGACTCATTGTATTATTTGAGTCAAAAACAGATATTTGCACGAAGGCTGAAGTCCCCAGACTGAAAATGAGAGGTGTAAGAAGGCACGGCGGGGCCCCAGGGCGTAGGCTCTGTCGCCAGTGTTCTCAGTGTTACCCAGGGTACACGTAAACACACAAAATGGAAAGGAAGTTTCTTATCGTGTGTGTGAGAGTGAGTGTGCGTGGCCGCAAAGGATAGCACACTGTGCACAAAGGATCGCAGCTGCAAACAAGCACACACACACACACACACACACACACACATATGTAACACACAATGCCCTAGTTGTTTGGCCAGAGCATGAGGCAGTTAGAAAAGTCCACAGAACCAAAATGATAGTTTGGTAGTTACATGTTACTGTAAGTATCTGGAAACTACCTGTGCATTTTAAATTGTATTTACATCAAACAAAGGGTTAGAGGGAGGTTTGAATAAGGGCAAATGTTATAACTGAGACAAATATGCCTTGTGGAACTGGGTTTTATCCAGAGTTGTGTCTAAATATTGTCTGGTAACGATGGATTTTCTAGTTCATTTAGTTCAAAAACCAACAATTTATACCAGTCACCATGTACAGCATATTATCACACCACTTCCATCTTTGCTCCTTCGTTCACATCACCACGTAATAAACCATTGGTGGGAATATGGAAGACTTGTGAGTATCGTACACGCTCATGGTTTTGTATTTGCATTCTATTCATTTTTTTTCTTTTTTTTTTAATGAGATGAAAATGAAGGATTTCACTTTTAATGCCACATTTTCATGCCTGCCACGCTTCACGCAGCCCTGCGAATAAACACTGGTATCAATGGTTGGCCAGAAAGTAGTGCCATAAAGGCTGCCATGAAATTTGTTTATCTAGCTGCTGAATTGTATTCAGTTGGGGATATATGGCATAATAATGCAAGAACTGTGGGCTCTGTAATTAAGTCTGTCTTCAGATGCTTTCGAAGCAATTCATTAACACAGTCTCTCACTCTCAGCTGAGATGCAGAAAGTAATGCCATTCATTACACGAGGAAAGTTAATTCATTAAATGGTATTTTTAAGTTTTTGACTAACCAAGGATAACTTTTTTTCCCTCCAGTTAATATTTCTCATTATGAGTTTTGCAATACAATAATTGGTGTTCCAGAGTAAAGTCATTAAAAGCTACATGGTGTTTTTGAGTATTAGTTTGTGATTGTTTTCCAGAACATTCTGGATACTAGATCAATTTCCTTATCTTTTAAAAAAGAGACGTTCTATATCGGTTTTGTACGTATAAGGGACGACACATAAAGTTGTGAAGGATTAAGTTGTTGTCCCCTATCTTTGTTAAACTAATAATGTAATAACACTTTACAGTGGTTTGCAGTATTTTTCATACCACTCATGTTGGGGGTGGAGCAACAGTGTGAAAGCAGTATACAGCAATAGTGTAAAACTGGGTCTTCATTGAAAGCTATAACTGTAGATGGCAGTCTGGCCTCTACTGTCTGCTTGCCTGAGTGGAACAATTTAACCAATATAACCAGTCAAGTCCCACCTTGGTAAAGAGGGACGATACCCCTTTGTATCAATTACAGATGAAGTGGTGTGATGTTTACATGAGTAAACAAGGGGCTGCTACTGTTTCCACCACTAACAAAAGACCTATGGTACTTTGTTTGACTCACAACAGCTGTGTAAAATTACTAGTTCAATACAGTCCGTATGTCATATAAAAAAAACATCATAAAGGCTTGTAAGTAACTTGAGGTTTCCGAATACATAATACTTGCAATAACTGCAAGATATGGTACATATTCTCATGGTGATGCACAGTCAAAAAGCCCTTTTCCCTTCTTACATTTTGGACACTTTTCAATTTGCCGCAGAGGCTTAGCCAACTTTAAAGTGCCTACAAATTATGAAATGAGGCTTTTGCCCCTATTGCGCTCTTGCCAATTGGCTGCCTATGGCAACACATTCAAAGCTAAAAGTTGGTTTTTCAAAGCCAGGCCAATTAAAGGATATGAAAAACAACATAATTTAAACTGTGATCGTTTGGCAGAACCTTGGAATGAACAGTGGCCCCTGTAACAGCCCATCTAAGGGTGCTTCTGACTGCTCTGGAGGGACACTAAACATTCCCCATAGAGAGGGGTGGGGGGGACCTGCAATCTGCATCATGTTCTGTTTGCATCTCATGGACTTTCTGGGTCAGCAGTGAGAAAATAATTATTTGCATATTGAGCACACAGATCTGAACACACATTTTATGGAGTGTTAAAAAAAAAAAAAAAAAAGCCGACTAATAAAAAAACAATAAAGATAATGCCATGGCTAGATGCATGTCAGTGATCTAAAGCATACTTTACGGAAAGGAACCTCACAGTCATTCCTTGACAAAACAGTCATCTTATTTACAAGGCTCACAATAACCCTACGCAAATGTCGAAAAGAGGAATAAAGAGAGGGGTGGAAAAAATAATTAGCATATTAATCTTTTTTATGCCGTCATCTCTCAGGTCCAGGGGACCCACGGTGTAATTTAAATCTAAATGCTTTCCCTGGCATTAGAATTCATTTTAGATGGGTCAATTGTTCCATAATAAAGGGATAGAAGGTGTACTTCATGCAAGAGATTTATGTTTGCCATTTGTTCATATTCATGTGCTACTGAATACCCCTCAATTCAAATGGTGATGGCAGCTCATATCAGTCGAGCTCCAGACCTACAGATCACTAACCGGCAGCAATGAATTTCATTTGCGGAGGACAAAAAGAGTGAGGGAGGGAGTGAGGGAGAGAGAGAGAGAGAGAGAGAGAGAGAGAGAGACGTGGGGGGATCAGCTCCCCAACACAGTTTATTGATTTTTTTTCTTGCTCGACAGAAAGCCTGTATAACAGCTCTATTGCCCTCATAATGATTAGTGACAAAAGTTTAATTAAGCAATTATGAAGCCAATAATAGAGTTGTCTGGTTTGCTTAGCTTTAGACTGTTTAAGACTTATCTCCCTCTCGCACATCACAGCAGCTGGAATGTGCTTGAAGAGATTAATGCCGCGAGAACACAGATGCCCA
The DNA here is from genome assembly GCA_005408345.1 of Macquaria australasica. Lineage (NCBI taxonomy): Eukaryota > Metazoa > Chordata > Actinopteri > Centrarchiformes > Percichthyidae > Macquaria > Macquaria australasica. The sequence continues at coordinate 48,777 of SEMN01000712.1, forward strand.
CTTTAATACAGCGCCATGATGCCGTTTGAATGAAGTTGAGAACACAAGCTTCTCTTTATCAAATTACAAGTCTGCTTTTCATGAATATGGAGGGAAAAGGGAGGAAAAAATGCAGCTATGGCTTCAAGGTGTAATTATAAAGACATACAACAGAAAGACACACAATTCCGTTTTAGTAATCTCCCCGTACGAAATATGCATGATAATGTATTACTGAATAAAGACTTACAATGTTCTAAGAGGCTTTGGCATTTTACATTTGCTCTGACAATTGGATATTTCTCAATGTTCCTTAATGTTATATTCGATCCCCCACCTCTCTCTTTGTTGTTGCACTTTTTTTTTCTCTGACAAATTGATTAGATTATCTCCCCTCTCCATACAGGCAGCAACCAATGAATGAGGTTTCAGGATACAAACTTTGCATTCAAGTTGAATTATGAGTGATGTATGGGGAATTTACATACATATCTGTGAAAGAAAATGTGATATTCAACATAATGTGGTAAATGAAAGAACAAATATGAAACAATGTCATATGTTATTAAGACCCAAACTCAAGCTGTTGGCTACCTAAAATGTCACACTGCAGCTGATTTTCACTGGACAACTGATTAATTACCCATATATTAGCCAACTGTATGCACTGTACACATTTTCTTTCCTTTAATTGCATCGTCACTTAATCTCTAAAAGGAATTATTTGTTCAATCCTAAACCCCGATCTGTAAAGCAGATGCAGCGTGAGTGGACTTCAGTGATGCCACTTTTTTATTTGAGGAAAAGCTGCAGATATGGCGTGAAAGAGCTGTACTGGCTAGTCTATAAAAAGTCCTCGGTCCTCTGAGCTTATCCACATTTACTATGAGCGCAGCAACACAAAGTTGTGTGCTGTGACGGCCTAAACCCTAGAGGAAGCACATGAGCAAACAAGCTGAAAAGAGGCTGCTGTTAGTATTACAGCATATCCAGTATTTATATGTTCTGAAATAAAACTGTTATAAGAAGGGAATCTTAGACGGCTCTGGGACATGTTTACACCATTTTAGATAATGCCTGCTCTTGCTCTACATATTGAATCGCAGATTAGTCCAATATCAAGTATTACAATGTGTCTGTAAAAGGAGGTCAAACTCAGTTGGATTTAATGGGTTTTCTGAGTATGGTCTTCCAGTTTCAGATTCTTTATTCACATGGCATCAGCCCGACGGAGTGGTCTGAGGAGGAGAAATGTGCCTTAACTACAGGGTTAGATCTATTGATGGTGCTATATGAACTGCTTGCATACGCACATGTAACATTTACTATCTTCAAGTAATGTTACAGAAGCATTGAAGCTTCATAGATGATGTGATAGATGAAACACAAATAGAGGTTACACAAATGTAGATCCAAATGCACACACGTCTCTGTGTTACTGACTCTAGTACTGTGTGTTTCTGGCTACATGCATATGTGTCTGCATACACTTCACTGCAATGTCTCCTGTAAGAGTGTGGAATACTTTGGGTTAAATCTCCCACCCTAAATTGCATCACTTCTCAAGGTCGAGGTCGCCTCAGGTCTCCTGCGACATCTCCCTCTCAGTCGGGCGTGCCAGAGCAAGAAGAAGAGTGCTCACTGAAAGACGGAAGGCAAAATACAAACAAGTTAAAGGAGAATAAGCACAGCACAATAAGCACAATATCCCACAACACATGCTGCGTTGTGGGATGTTGTGCGCTCTCTCTCTCTCTCTCCTTTTCTCTCTCTCCCCCTGGCTTCCTAGGACAATGAGATGACATGCTGAAGGTGGGACTGCATCTGGCATCATATTTAAACAGGGCTGCCACATCTCAGGAACACGGGTCGTTGCCAGATTGCAGGCTAATTAAGGAGCTTCTTGGATGACCATCAGTGCCTGTCGGTGGGCTAGGTAGCGGGCTGAGCCTTGCTCCGCCACACTCCCACTGCGAGGCCTTGAAAAGACGAATGGCCACTGAAACCCCCTCGGGACCTCATAATACTACATATTTTCCTCCAAAACAAAAGATGTCCCTTATGGGATTCCTATTTCCCTTTTCCCTTTGTCTCCTCCCCCCTTTTCAAACAAGTGTAAATTACCTTGCCTTTTGGATAAGCGTTCAAGTGGCCTGTCCACACGCATTAGCCAATTGTCGCTAAAACAAATACGCACTAAAATATGTTTTTCACAGATGCTAGCAGCTGAATGCAATAATTAGCGGTGATATAATATGCTGTGAAGGTTATTTAATGACTTTGTCCTCTAATTTTGCAATAAATAATAATTTTGTATAATTAAAGGAAAGAAATGTGATGAAATTATGGGCTTGGCTTCAGGGGAAAAGACCAAAGCTGTTATTGTGTTGACGGATAATCACCCTGTTAACTACTTAAGTGATAACATTTCTGTGGGTACAGTGTGTCTTGCTATTAATTGCATTGTAAAAGTTCTGCTTTAGCAAGGAGGGCTCAAGCGAGAAGCCTCTCCATTGTTTTTGCATTTGGCATAATGCCTGTTTATGACAGGCAATATAACATAGCAAAGTACGGCCGGTTTGACAGCGAGTGGGAAGCCGGAATTGTTTACTTGACTTCATTTCTTTTCCCCACTTGCTGCCTTTATTTCGTGCCAGTGTGAGAAAAGCGGAGGGAAACAAGATGTGGTTGAAAAATGCAGCTGGCTGGCTGCTTGGCTAATAAGATGCCCATCATGCTAGCTAGCACCGCTGATTTGTGTCTCCCTCTAACTCTCTCCATGATTACATTCTAAGAAGCCTCCCCCCTTCTCTCTTCCCCCACCTGATCCTCGTCTTGTTACGTGGCATTAATGACACTTCAGTCATTGTGGCTTTCAAGCAGGGCCCTTCCACAGCGAACAGAGAGTTGACATTTCCTGACATTTTCCCAACTAATTACAGTACAAATAATTAAGCATGTTCCTCTATGTAACAAATGAAGGCGAAAGCCGTCTGTCAGCCTGGGCCATGATTGATGACACTCCGGGAGACTTTATCTGATGGGTCCTGCCATGAGGTACAGAGGAAGCAAATTTATTAGAACGAACAATGCAAATTTAGAGTCATCTCATCCAGTTATGCGCCAAGGCAATATCCGTGTCAAGGTGAATGTGACAATGAAAGCAAAATATTAGCATTTTGTGGAGCAGGCTGAAGGGGAAATCAGAGCACTGAGATGACAGGCCTAATTATTTTGGCTCACACAGGCCAGGACAGCTGTTTCTGGTGTCCTGAACAAGCCTGTCACACAGGTAACCAAATAGGGTCTGCGTATGAGCCTCTGTATTCGACACTCCACGGATGTGTCTGCCACTAATGACCAATGCTAATGTCGCTGCCATGTCTCTAAAAACGTAAAAAAAAAAAAAAAAAAAGAAAATGTGGAGGTGTCACCATGCAAGGTTTTTTTTTATTTATTTATTTTTTTTATCAGTCAACATTTTTCTACATAATTATGTGTTTTTAGAATTAACGCCTGCCTGTCACCTATTGGCCACCCACATTTTCTATATGATAATTTTGACATACACAGCCAACTAAAACGAAAAAAAAAAAAAAAAAGGTTAACATTTGAATACTGTTTTTGTGTGTAGATATTGAATGAAACATTTTTACTGCAGAGGTTTTCAATGTTTAGGGATATGTATGTACTGCATATATATCATAATAATAATAAAAAAAAAACCCTGGTAAGGTTAGCTTATGGATATATTCTCAAAATATCACCTGTGTATCACAATATGTATGGTTTATTAAAAATGTGAGCGTGCACTATAAACAGTAATTCAGTGATGAATGAAAAATGTACCGCAAGCATGTAGTCATCTGTTGATTAAACAACAGTCTAATTAAAGCTTTCTCAAATAAACTGACATGAAAAGATAAAACAACAAATAGGTGTTAAGGTCAAGTATGAGTATGAGTGAAAGAAAAAAGTACATCGTTAATGGTTAATGTTAACCACAAGTATTTCATGGCAAGTGCTCTGCTCTTTCTGCATTAGAGAGCCACTTGTGACATATGAACCAACAATGAACAATGGACTTAGGCTTTTATGCTACCAAATAGCAATATGTTGTCTGCATACATCTGTGCTTTGGGGAATACAAAGGTTGCCGCCCACGCTCATAATGAATCTAGAATTTGTACTCTGGGGCAGCCTCACAATGGCTCTTAAGGGGAAGGCAAATCCGGATGGGTTTGGAAAAAATCTACACGGGGATCAAAGTTTGCTGCTTAGTGGCTCGCTGGCTGGCTTGGAACAGATGGGCGTCGGAGGCACTATGAGCCCATTGAGATTCAGGATCCAAAGTGGCTGCTGCTGCTCTGTACACACAGGCAGATGATGCCTTTGTGTCAGTGGATTGCCGATATGCATTTAGGTAGGTAGGGAGGGATGTGGGCTTTTTTTGGCTTATGAGTGCAGAAGTGAAGCAAAAGACAAAGCAGCAGTGAAACAGGAGTTAGTTTAAAGCGGAGTGTGTTTAGGGATTCACTCACACAGGTTGGGTAAAAATATGCAAGTTTCATATTCCTTGGTTGTAAGCATTGTAATTGAGTTTGTGTATCTTAAATGAAAACAACAGGCACCCTTTGTACACTTTGCCACAGCTTGTTTTGTTTTGTCTCTAAAACACCACAATTAGCAGGAGCTTTGTAAGCTATACAATCCTCTACTGAATATATGTCCTTCATATTTACAAAATAAATTACTTTGTGACATACAGTAGCAATTTTATAGTTGTTATGTAAAGGTTTAAACACATATTATAAAAGACAAACACTGGGTTCATTCTTTTTGATTGTACCATCTCCTTCACAAAACTGGATTAAATTAAAATTCCTCTGAGGCACATTTTCATTTTAAGCTGACAGCAATCAGCCCTCATTTAGTCTTAACTCCTTTGCTTAAAATATTCTAAAGGGCAGAGTAAGACTGTGTCACTTTTTCTGACACTTAACCCCTGACCTTAAGAAAGATGATAGCAGGCATTTGGCAGTACAGGCATTAGCAGCACTGCATTGGAGAACACAAAGAACACGCACATTGTGGACACTAAAACAGTAGATACACACAGTTTGGCCTGCACATTGTGTTTGTGCACATTAAGCTAGATGCACACTTGCTTTTTGCATGCAGGCACATGCAATAATCTACAATATATTCATTTCCAAATGTGTAATTAATTGGAAATATATTAATAGTAAGCAGTAAAGAGAAACCTTCTGAATAAATTTCAGCGCAGTCTAAACACTTCCTGTTCCAGCAGCCCCAGACGTCAGAGCAATGCCATTCCTTAAATGTTGAGAGCAGTGACGTTGCAGCTCTCTGGGTTCACTGTTGACAGCTTTGAAATGCCATGAAGTTGAGCAGGGTTCAGAAACAGCGACTCAAAGACTGACTTCCTCCTTCCAACACGACAATTAGTTCTTACAACACATAATGTCGGCACTTCAAGCCAGGAAAAAAAATAATTTAACAATGTAAAACAGGTTTAACATTTTCTGTTATGGAGACATCAGTGATCTTCGACAGTGCCCCTCGGGACACAGTTTTTTTTGTTCCTGCTGTGCACAGCAGTACTAATTTAGCAGGATATTTATTTCTTTTCACTTTTTATTTCTTTTGGCGTTATTTCATGTTTGGATGAAAGTTTTTGTACAGTTAGTGGTTGATTCTATTCATGTACTGTATCTTGACATCAATAATTTGCATGTGAAATTTAATCTCTGAAGTACAGTGAATGTGCATTTCCTCACAAGGATTTGTGACTATTTAGCTGATAAGCTAAAGCTGAATGTTGCTCTTTGCAAGTATTTGCATATCCAGATCAAGATTAATATAAGGTAGACAAAACCTTACATTTAAACTTTTGATGATGGTAATTTTTGTGACTTTTACAATCAGGAAAACTGACTCTGTGGCATGTAGAGTCAGGGACAGTGGGGAAAGATGTACTGAATCTAATAAACTCCCAGAGTTAAATATCTTGGCATGACAGGTAGCCAACGCAGACAATTAAGGTAACTCAGATGAATGACAATAAAAGTCCCTGTTGGATCCCTATGATACTGACAAATGTGCAATTTTGCAGCTGGGCAGTATTCGACACTCCATCATGTTACAGTTGGTGGAAAAAGAAAAGACAGAAGGAGACAGACAGGGTGAAAGCTGGAGAGAGAGAGAGAGAGAGAGAGAGAGAGAGAGAATGCCTCAGGGGCTCGCATTTAACCTGCCCACCAATCCCAATCAATGTCATTACTCCTTTCCACTCCATTTTATCAGCTCCTAGCGACTGTAGTTTCCTAGAAGTGACCGTTGTATGGCGCTCTATGAAACAGTCACAGGGCTAATGGGATGAGATGCAAAGAATTATAAATGCTGACAGTAAATCATATTACATCCCTAATAAGCATTAACTGGATAACTGGGTCAAAGCTGTATTATCTTAATTGATTTTTCTAAAGAAACCTGACAGTGAAATGTCAATGCTTGAATATTTCTTCATGCATCATTAAAACAAGATTGGCTTTTAACAAAAGGGTAGGGGGACGGGATCCTTTGGGCTGAATTGATTCTTGCTCGGGGCTGCCTTGCACAAGTAAGTGTATTACATAAAAATCTATACAGGATATTAAAACAACACCCATTCTGCAAGACAGTTACAATTAAAAGCTGACACCCACCCATGCTTTGTGTCTGCCACTGCTGCCTGCCAACAAATGCATTTCAGCCCTGTGACTCGCTGCAATCAATGTGGGAGACTGTATAAACGCCCAGAACTCTTATGTTAGCTGGGTAATAGAGCTGTTGCTTCCTGAACAGTGACAGTCAAGGTTTCCTGCCAAACTGAACTCATCCACCAATACTTTTATGGCACTGATATCCTCATCGAAATGATCCCTGAAGTGAAAAACATCATATAAATCGGTGGGCTTGATATAAGATATAACACAGAACTTCCATAGATGTATATATATTTGACAAAAGATTTAAAACAGCACGTGGTGATCACTGCAGACTATAATAGCTGTGTTATTCTTGTTTACAGAGTGAAGGTTTAAGACTCCCCTATTTGTTAAAATGTATGGTTTATGGTATAAACACATTTCAGGTCAGTAACAGTTAGTATGTAAATTCCTATAGGAAATGACATATAATAATCATAGTACTCGAATCACAGTGGTGCCTGTTTGCTGGCCTAGTATAAAGAACTGCAGAATTTGAATGTGCAGGATATCCGGTATGGAAAAACAAAATAAAAATGAAAACTAAAAACTAAATTAGACAAATAAATAAAATAAAACAAGGAGGGATCTTTTACTCCAGTGCCTTCTATCAATTAAAAAGAATATCTGGTTTGCTGTTTTACTGTCACCATGTACTGTCACCGTTTAAAGACGAAAACAGATTTTAGCAACATGATCTAAGCTTGATGTTAGCCGTCCGCTCCATATTATCCCTGAGATGGTAGCCTTGCTATTCACTATATTCTGTCAAACATCTGAAACTCGCTGTCCATATGAACCGACTTGTGATCTTTGGATTAATGCAAAAGTGTCTGGTTGTTCGTACTGCTATAACTCATGCTCAAAACGTCAGCAGAAACGGCCTTATGCTGACGGCATGCGGAATCACTCATTGCATCATCAACTCGCATCTCAGGCGAAATTCGATCGGATATCTGTGAAATGACTCGGGGAATGCTTTACATATAAAGTTACTGCACCTTGGTGGGATGGGTCCTATTCTGAGGGTAAGCAGAGCTCTCCAAGATGTTAGGGTCTCTGTGTGTGGAGGGCTGGCATGGGGAGCGGGTTGGACTGGGTCAGTTGGCACAGCCGCAGAGCAAATGCTGGGAATAAATCAGTCTCACTGACATGGTGCCTCTCATCAAGTGACATCCCGCGGTGTCCCCATCAGTTACGAACTAATAAAGACGTATGGGAGGAAAACAGAAGCGATCACAGCAGATGCCAAGGTGAAATGCATCTAGTGTCTGGAGAGACATGTCAGGTGTGAGCAGTCCATCAGGAGTGATTACCAATTTTACTGTTTTTAAAAACTGGGGCTGAGCACAGAGGCGTTTTCATTCGCAATATGTTATAAAATTGTTTGAATTTAAAGAATATACTTCACCACCAGATTGAAGTGCAGGTGCTACTAAATTACAAACAACCACAAATTACTGTGAAAGTCAGTATGTTGCCGTAGATTACTTGTGTGTGAGCAATGATGCTGTATTTGGTCTGTAATTCACATACAGTAACATTAATGTGTTCATCGTGTATTATAGTGTCTTCTTACACAAATCGACTAAAATATTTAGCATTCTGATCATATTTTCATTTTTTTGCTTAAAAGTGCAAAATCCACTCACTTTAGCGTTCATACCTATCTAAACAAAACTGATCCAGTTTTAACTGTGCAATAACTGAGACAATTGAATAGCAATCAACAATAATGCGATATACAGTATGTGTTATTTATGCATGAATTACTATATACGAAATGTCTGCATGGTGTATTATTTTTTATGACTTGCTCACTAGCATTACATGCTATAAATGTACAAGTGTTGTTGTGAGTGACTCATTTAGCTGCAATAAATGGTTTATTGTAGACACCTTAACGTCAACGTGTGTGTGTGTGTTTGTGTGTGAGAGTGAGAGAGAGGGTGAGATAGAGAAAGAGGAGGAGCTATGTGGGTACGATGTAATATTCATGACAGTCCTGGTGGAAGTTGCTCCTGGAAAACACCACACGCACACACAGACACACACGGACACACAGACACACACACACACACACGCACGCACGCACACACTGAGCAGCACAGTCCGGTGGTGCTCACCTGACATCTGCATATGCCATTCAGAAGGGCAATATGTGTCTGCATCAGTGATTTCTAAACACTTTGGGGTCAACAAATTATTAATATTTAGTATTAGCACTGATGACAATGTGGCATCCTCCTGAGAGCCGGGCAAAATGTTGAGCGGGGGCCATTCTCTTGACGTCAACTGTGTTTGGCAGATGGTGCTGTCAGTTTAGGTCTTCGTTTATTCTTCCATGCATATGGCAGCATCTCCCCTTCGTTAAAAAAAAGAAAAAATGTAAAAAAAAAGCGAGCAAGCTCATGTATTATCTATGGGGCTAAAAAGCATGCAAACATAAGCAGGAATGTATCAGAGGAGCTTAAACTTCTGTAAACAACCAGCAGTGGTTGTTGTAAATGGGATTTTACTGACAGAAATAGGAGAAACATATGGCCCGAGACAGGAAAAGGGGCTGATACCTGGATGGATACGGTTCTGCCAGGGCCCACAGCGTCGTGTTCGTGACAGGATGTCATCTGACAGTGAGAGACATGGCAGCCCCAGCAATGCAGATGACTTTTTTTTTTTTTTATACCACCTGACTATCAACAACACCAAATCCTGTTTTTAACCCCCTCACACAAAAATCCCCTCCCCTTCATTTACAGAAGACATTTAAATGACATCAGGAGGACTTGTTTTATGTTAGCATGTATGTAGTTTGAGTTAGTTATCACTGGGTCATCATGAGTTGGCCAGAGGTGGAAGAAGTATTCGGATCCTTTGCCTAAGTAATACCTCAATGTAAAACCACTCTATTACCAGTAAAAGTCCTGCATTCAAGTACAGAAAAAGAACAGAAGTAATATTATTAAAATATACTTAAAGTATCAAAAGTAAAAGTACTCATTATGCAGAAAAATGGCCCCTTGAGTGTCATATTATATATTTTATTATTGGATAATTTTTTACTGATGCTTAAATGTGTAAGTTACATTTCATCTTTGACTTGGAGCTAATTTTACCTAATTCAAACACTGTTTAGTAGTTTAATCTATTACAATGAAACATATTTTGTAGCATATACTGTAATAAAGTGCCTTAAAATTGCACTTCTGCACAGTACGTACTTGCTTAGTGACAGTGCACAACTGGAGTTGTGTCATATGTGCGTGGCCATAGAGTAGATCATATTAGTCTCAGAATTCTCTCTATGTCAGCAGAGTTGTAGCTGACATTGATTGCCTTTAAACTTTAATGTGAGAAATGATCTTGTTACTTTAGACATTATGCCATATTTGTGATTTATTTAGCTTTGAATAAAGGCTTTTTGCAGCAGCACATACACACATACCTACATCCATTTTTACACTGAGCATTACACATAAAGTATATAAACACACTCATCATCACTATAATTCATCTAAAGTGGTGTAAATCCCATCTTTCAAAAATGCTGTTACTCTATGTGGCTTCAAAACCAATGGGACACTGAAGGAGTGTTAACAAACACAGTGTGACTTTGAATGTTCAGAAATGGCTAACAAAAGGGAAAGACACAATAGATTTAACATGATGCATATTGCTTGTGCTAAAAAGTCAACCTTTCTTTCAATGTGTCAAGAATGTCTTTCTTTTTTTTTTTATTTCCGCAGGAGAAAATGAGGTGTCTCTCTGGAGGAGGCGAGAGAGGAAGGGAGAGGAGGGAGAGAGACCCCGGTTAACTTCTGGAGTGTTAAACAGCGAGGGGTCTTACTCCTGCTTTTCTCTGACATGAAGCTGGGTAGGATAGAATCGACACCGGGGTTGAGCAGGCGGATGAGTGGAGATATGAGGGTCCCTGTGGCGACCTGGCAGGTGCCATAGCAACTGAGGGTGGGAAGATAGGAAGGACAGAAAGGGAGAGAGAGAGAGAGAGAGAGAGAGAGAGAGAGAGAGAGGATATCCCGTTAAGGGGAGGGGGGCATGGCACCAGCAGCGAAATCACTTGTGACAGACCCAAACACAGGTCGGCAGCTTTCATGTTGGAGCCTGTGTCTAATCTTTGGGAAAGAAAAGGAGTGAGGGAAGGGAGAGACACCGAGACAGACAGAGAGAGAGAAGGAGTGAGAAAGCAACAAAGACAGAGATTGTCAATAATTAATCATCAGATTGTTCGATGCTGCGGTTGAAATGACAGCTGTTTTGATTGACAGATTTGGAGCATTTGATCTGCATGCTATGACTCTTGCCACTCTGCTACTGCAGGATGCTCTCTCTCTCTCTCTCTCTCTCTCTCTCTCTCTCTCGACTGTATTTCTTTCATGCTCTCGCCCCACTCTTTTTATCCTTTAAATCCTCTGCAAGTACCATAGCATCTATTGCATGGGCGTTGTAGCTGCAGGGCAAAAAAAAGCACCTCCCTGCATTGGAATTTGGTATTTACCAGGTTGTTCTAGGTAACGTGTACTTTACAACTCATATAATATAGTTATCACTGTAGTAACAGACAGTGGGTGGACTAATGTTTTTTGAGTGGAGCAAGATATAGTATATTTGGAACAGTACTTAATGATAAATTATGTTTTCCTGCAGAAATCCAACAGTCTGATCCAAGGAGCAGAATGAGACAATCATTTAAATAGCAGAGCTGGAAATTTGCCAGTTGACTTTTCGAGGAGTAATGTGAAGTGTAGGCATCTGTACAGCTTGTTAGCGGATAGCTCCTTATTTAATTCAGCTTGTTACATACTTAAACTGCTAAGAGAATTTGAAGTTCAAACAGTATCCATCCACAGCGCATACCATTAGGACCAGAACATCTTAACAGACGTCACGGACAGGATGCTGTTAAAATGTGGGGCGACGTGTCTGTCGCCATCTGCTGATTCGCCACATTAGAAAAGTTATTTCCAGTGTGTAGGATCCGCGGATGGTGGGAGTCCATCATTCAGAGAGACAGTGAGTGTTCCTTGCTAAACAACGCCTTCATTGACCTAATAACTGGCAGCCTACTCAGTCACCAGCATGTTGAGTAGTATTCATTATTCATGCTCATTAAATTCTGGGCCTCATACGAGCAAAGACTGCCAGCTTGCTGCCAAACTGTGTTGGTTTTGTGATGTGCCCACTTGAGACTTGGGGATTTAAAACCAGGACACCACTTCTGAAAAACTAGCATACAAATACACAGAATTCATTCCACTTCCAGTTTAATTTGATCACATTTGACAAAATACACAATTATACTCACCTCCATTCTTTTGCCATGAATAGGATTTGGAATTAATAAATGGGAGAAAAATGTGCACATACTCCCCCATGAAAGGAGATTTGGAGTCAGTACCGGCTGTTTGAATATGCATATTCATAGTTAGTGGATCGTATTATTATTTTGGTTTTTTTTGCCACACTATTCCTCATCATTTATTCTGCGAGGGAATGTAGCTTGTCAACAAAACCTTTTTCAATGAAAGGCTTCTTTGAAGCGTTTAAAACACACGGTGTTGCATCACATCCTATTCAGTTGTTTTTCTCGAAGACAGAACCGGCAGTCCTTCCATCTATCTGCATCACATTTGTGATTTTGGAGTGAAAACAAAGCACAAACTCAATATCTTAAGGCACGGTATGTGTATCTCCCGTTAAGTCAGATTTAGCACGGTGGTGATCTTGAATAGACATGTTGTTTACTTTGTGCAGGATGCCAGTACTACTCCAAAATGTTGATTTGTCATGATCTCGGCAGACAATACAACACTGAAGGTTCGACATATGCTTGGAAGGAGCCATGACAAGATGAACCTGAAATGGTGCACTAGAAAAAGAAAACTGCTATAAATGCCCATGCTGCTTACAAAGAGGAAAACAGCAATATATTATCCCTGTGAGGAAAAGAAGCAATGTTTTACATGCATGCTACATACAGAGCAAAAGTGTTACAAGTGCACTATGATTTGAAAGGGAGAATTTTTCATACAGTTCTCAGCCAGCAAGGATGTGAAAAAGAGGCTATGACAGATAGGAAACAATTATTTATCGGGACACACATCCACAAAGTACCAGCAGCTGTCTGCACCATTTCCAGGACTGCAGGGGCCATCCATATTTGTCTCTCCTATACTCAAATCCCCAAGAAAAATACCCACAGTTCCAGCACAGAGAGAGGATTACTGCTTTCCCATATGTTGCCCTGTGCAGACACAGCCATATCAATCTAAGCCTGGTCACTTGCTCTTTCATATACTCCTAATGTACTGGAAAGCCTTCCACAGTCGGCTGCCCCTCACTGCTGGTCCTGAACAGGTCTCAGTCCCAAATTCCACAATGGAGAACAATCAGGCTTTTCTGTTGGATTAGGGAAAGGGGGGGGGGGGGGGTTGAAAGCCCCTGGTGGCTGATTGTAGTCTGGTAAGGTTATGTTTTAATACTGAGACACTTCAGCGCTGGTTCCTTATGCGGGAACTGTGTCAGAAACAAGAGGTCTAAATAAACAGTGAGGCCCACCGGAGCCCTTTCAGTCATCATGGCCTCCTCTGACAGCGGCGTGCCGAGGAATCATCTGGAATCATCTTCTGCGGGCTCCGGCGAATGTGAGCTCCCTCTCCTCCCGACCTCGAAACTGAGGCCAGCCATGTGACACACACACACAGGAGCAACTGTGTGGTCTGTGAGTATATGTACTGAATGTGTGTGTGTGTGTGTGTGTGTGTGTGTGTTGTTCATGTGAGGTTAAATGTATAAATAAGCACATTATTAAAACGTGCAGCGAGCATCACCACTAGCCACAGTCATGTTGAGCATTATATGAGACTTCTTTGAGGCAGCATTTGCCATGTTTGTAAAAGATCAGCAGCTATGCTTAAATCGCTCCATCTATCATAAGCAGATTCAAGATGACAGCACCCGTTTTATGAGTCACAAACTAACAATAGGCTCACTTGTGAGACATGAGCTCAAATATTAGTTTTGAGCCTGTTCTTTGAATTTCTGGGGTTAGTTTGGATTACTACCTCTAATCTAGGCACTGGTACGGTGGGGAATTTCCTGGACTCAATGAGATGGGAGTGTTTCCGAACAAACAAGACTTCAAAGGGTGTGTGCTCCGCAGAAAGGTAAGGTTGAATGCAAACATGTATTCATTTAACAATTTTTTTTTTCTCCCCTCAAAGCATCTCTCTGCTTGGATCAAAAGCTTAACCTTTTGACCGTGGAGAATTCCGTTGCTGGGTTTGATTTCTTAAAAGAAACTTTTTTCAATCAGCGAGCTCAATAACTTGTGGAGGGCGCAGACTGCTGCCTGAAATGCCACTTGTTCGGAGATCGAAAGGAACGAGCTATTTCAGTCTGAAACAACAACTGCCAATTAGTTCTACTGCATGTGAATTCCTTTAACAGATGTAAACCATCAGCTAATTTTGACCCGTCTGCCAACTCAGGTAAGTGATGCAAAATTGTCATATGGTTGCTGAAAAAAATGTTGAGTAATGAAACACAATAGATACAAAGTAGTAGTAGTGAATAGATAATTAATTTATATAGCAAAACAAGCGATTAGAGTCCTGTAGTCTCCTTTAAATCCATGCAAACAAACATGGCTGACTTAACAGTGAAAGGGTTTTGTTAAAACATTGACAGCAGAATGGATTTTGGATAGCTGAAAAAAAGAATTTATTAGGAGTACAAAGCGAGGTATATATAATTTCCAACACTCTTGTTCTAAGACAAGGAACCGTTTTTATTCTTTGGTCACAAACTCCATCTAGTTCAGCAGCCACTTAATTGACATTTTGTCCTGTGGCTGGTTGCTGAGGGCAAGTCATGAGAGAGGACTGTAAAATCCTATTTCTGGAAACTGGTCCTTTCTTTAAATGGTTGCATGGTAATGTACTTAATATAATTACTGGATAAGCCTGTAATAACCTAATGACATGCTGCACTAATGTTTTATGATCTCTAACAGCTCAGTTCCGCCTTTGAAATAGATGATCTTCTATTGTGCTGTTTTTAGCCAACTCCACACACATATTTTGGGTGGGCAAGACTGCAAATCTGGGGGAGGTTCTGAGGAATTTCTAAGAAATAATTAAGAACAGATTTGGTATGCTAAGCTCCTCCAGTTGAGTTAATGGGATGTAGACCAAAAAGGAGAGATGGGTAAAATGCCAAAAATATATTGAATTTGCTGTTTAATAGGCATACTGTCAGCTGTCTTTTTCAGCTATCCAAGTAAAGAGAAAACAAAGAGCTGATGTTCAATTAATTCCTCACACTGTAACTGCTTACGGCATTGCATATAAATGTTGGCATCACTATGTACATATGCATTAGAGAAGATTATCATCATCAGCTAGCTCATTGTGCTTTTAAACAACAGCACGCATAGTGTTACTCCAAGTCTACCATTCTACGTACTGCACCAATTATTCTACCAATGTCAACTTGGAATCTTACACAGCCAACTTTGCAAAGAAATTAAAATGAAAGATTGCCCTCACAGCATGAATCATAAAACATATCTGACAAATAGAAAACAAAAGCATTCTGAATGCGTCCTTATCATTGTTCTGGTTATAATTGTCAGAAAAACACCCATCTTCTTTGTCTCAAAATGCCTGTGTGAATGCAGTGACAGGAGATATATTTCAGCAAAGAGCAATGTGTTTTGAAAGCAGTGTAAAGACTAGTTCAATATCATACACAGAGTTACCACACTGTAGCCTGTATCCAGTAATCTAAGACGTCACAGGCAGCAGGAGCAGTTTCACATGTGAGACAGCCGTGATCTGTGTCAGGCAGTTTCCGTCCCCAGGCGAGAGGTCATGACGGTTGACTTCATCTCCCTCCCCTGGCTTCCAATCACTCAAACATAAATCAATACTGTTAATAACTGTTTGAACGATGTCTAAATGGGATATCTTGAAGCTTGAAGCGATATTAAAAGATATTCCCTCGCCAGCCCCCTCACTCACTCACTCACTCACTGGAAAGAGAAAGAAAATCCCTGAAATGTGTGATCCAGACTCAATTTATTGAGTACAGCCTTTCTTGCATCTCCACTGGATTTATTTGCACAGGCTCTACTTTGTTTGAGTACTCATTCAATACCACATTGGGTTCAGAAATTACATTTTTAAAAAGACTACTGTACCTCCTAGATGTATAATTCAGTTAATACTGTGGCTGAATCCAGATGACAGTATTTGACGGTAATAAGTTTTTTTTTTTTCTTGAAGCATCTTCATTTTTATAAAACATGCAAGGAATGAAAAAGCCTTAACATTCAATTGTAATATGAGACTATGAAACTTAGTTTACCAATCTTCACAGATGACTACCCCTTTTAAAATTGCCCTTCACTGCAGAATTTCAATTTAAGTCCGATCACACAAAATAAACAGACGTCATACTGATGATGGCCTGCTTCGAGAAAAAAAAAAAAGCTCAGGGTGAGAAATGATCAGGTTTGTGAAGGTCAAAGCCACCGACTGTGCGAGCGAGGCGTCTTGGATATCATTCAAATGATCCATTAATTAGCTTTCACACAGCTGTGGTAATAACCTACATGCTTCGGACATCAGCTAAGGCACATTAAGTGTTTTAAAAGGTGTTTCTGCAGTCATGTGACCTCTATCTCATCTTGCTTTCATTTTCTACGGGGGTATGCATCACTGGGCTAAGCGTATTTACTCTGATAGCGCTGCCACAATGGAATTATGTGAGCTTGTAAATAGAGTTAGCACTCAGCTGATCTTGGCTTTTCATTATTAGGTGGAGGGTCTGTGAGAGAACTGCAAACTGTTTTGCTTTATGATCCATTCTAAAACCAATTGAAATGATGGCCATAAAATAATGCCATTACTACTATGTATAAAAACCTTACTGCTCAGCGATGCAGGATGATCATCAGCACGATTTGTAGGCTAACAATACGGCACAGTGAAGGTAGAATGAAGCATGAGGGTAATGTGACAATACGCTTTTGTGACAATGTAATACACACAGTATGACAGGTGTGTTTGTAAGACAGTGGAAGGGATTTTGCTCAGTAGATTCTGGTCAGGACATATTGTCCAATGAGCAGTTGTATTTTACTTACATATTTCATTAGAAAAATGTTCATTGCAGCATTTTCCTACATGCTAATTACAGTTCTCTGCTGTTTGCAGCAATAAAAGTGCAGCATAGCTGTATGAAAAATATTTGACATCTATGTTGATATCACATGTACTTTAAAATTACAATGAAAGCAATAATGACCATTATAACAAACAGTCCAGTGTAAAATATTACACAATTCACATAAGCAGTGTGTTGGTGCACTCCTAAAAACATAAACCTTTTTCATACCCTGCAACAAATTTATATCATGGACGTGTACTCTATAAGCACTGTATGAACATCAATGGGAAAAAGCACTCAGATTCCTGAGAAATTGACTATGTAGAAACACAAAGCTTCTGCAAGGCACTAACACAGGTAATCTTTTATTTATTTCTTTTTTCTATCCAGAAGGAGGCTTTTATTTCTCCCTCTTTTAAACCTACTATGCTTTGCTGTAACACTAAGCAATGGTGAAACTATGGTAACAAATAATCTGTTTTGCTTCAATGAGAAGTATGTATCATGGTGGGAGACAAAGCCAGGGATAAACACTGAGGGAACCATGAACAATGGGCCCTAAGCAGGCGTGTGTCCAAAACTCTGCTGCTCTTTTTGCTCACTGCCATCCATCCCTGTCCCTGTGTGGGTCTGTAAAATTGTATTCCATTTCCTAAAAGAAATACTCTCAAACCGGTGGCTGTGCTACCTTAATGTGTTACAAAATGACAGTCTCCCTGACAGACATCCAAAGCAAATGTATAACATTGTTGGCCAATTACATTATCATTCTTAGCCATACAAAATGTAAGGACATGCGGTGGATTGCTCACATTGTGTCACATTTCTTTAAATACAAACTGGCTTTAGCTTGTATTTAATTAGTATTTACTTTGTTTTCTAATATGGTTTGGGGCATGGTACAGTTAGCTGTTGTTGCTGCAAAGACAGGGAGAAACAGAAAAGATGATGCGCTAAAAGGATTAACTGCTAAGGTATTGAGGAATGTTGAATATGTGATGAATAAGGCAAGGAAACACAATGCTTCCTGAGGTCTGGAAATGAATAATAAAGGTCCAAGCATGAAAATGGCTTTCAAGAGAGCTGTTTGATTGCATTTCTTACACAATCAATTGGCTTTGCTCCCCAGCACATGTATCATCATTTAATCTACGCTTCAGTCACTGCATTGATGTTATCAATAAGTTAATTAAATACGATGACCGCGAATATTCCCATTATGTACATAACATACCAACAGCACTAATATACTAATATATAATTTTCGGTCATAATTCACCTTTGATTCCTTTATGTTTCTGCCTGTATATACTCTGCATAAGATGTTATATATATGCATTATATACACCTTTTTTCACTATTGTAAAATCTATCTGTGATATTGTTAAACGTTTAAATTTTCATAAGTCCACTCTGTCTACACCTGCAGATACCATGGCCAAAGTAGGGAAGCTTGCAAAATAAGCAGCTGTGTTTTCCAACTACCCTTAACTGGATTTGAGAGTCTGGGATGGCCCTCCTCCAAAAGCAGAAGGAAAAAAAAAAGAAGGCTCGAGCACATCTATCAATTTGCAAACCGACTTAAAAGTGTCAACAGTGGCACACAAGCCATAAGAAACGTTTTGCTTATCCTACACCAATGCACCCCTTCATGTGATGTAATTTCATTCTCTACAAGATTCTCTCTTTTTGCCCCTCTTCTTCTGTCACTATTGCACAGAGGGGAACAGAGAGAGAAAGCCAATTCCAACAGTGACAGAAAACTGCCCACTCTTCCCCCATAAAATTAGAAAAGCTGTTCGTGGTTTTTTTATCTTTCAGATTTCCTGGGTTTTATGGCTAAATACTAAAGCACTGGAGGCTGGTCATGCTTTAAGCTACTAGAAAAAGTTAAGCTTCAGCGTTGGGCAGCAGAGATATGGGCTATAAGCTGACAAGTAATTAAACTGGCATATCTGTAACAACTGTCATCTCTTATTTCTCCACAGCCTGGACGTAAACCAAAGGCAAGAAAGCCGAAAAGGATGGAGTAAGAAAAAAAAAAAAGCAAAAGGGGGGGTGCAGTGGAAGAGTGTGAGAGAGAGTGTCTTTACATTGCTGGGCAACTGCAGGGTATATCTCCTGCCGAACAGTTTAGCAGACTTGGGCATTTAGGGGATTGTGGAGGAGATCAAAAGGGTCAGGGATCCTTTTACCAATTAACAGCAGGGAAACGGACATCAAATAAGGTGTAAATTTCAGCTCTGCACTTTTCAGTGAGTCGAGCATGAAATGCATTCTAATGCTCTTTTTGAGTTTAGAGGTGGCTTTTGAACCACCAATGATGTCACCGTGGCTCTCCCAAAGACGAGCTTAATCGCTCCTCAGAATGGCGTGTAGCCATCTTGTCCACTGTGTAGGTGTCAAAGGGAGTGTCGAGTCAGATATTGATAACGGCGGGACAATATGACTCTAGATTTCGAAAATCGGAGAGGAGACAATAAGCTTGCAGTGACAGAGGTTTGACCTCTTGGCTTGTGTAGCAGTACTAAGCTGTTATTGATAAATCTGCAACCTTCGCAAATGAGTGATTACTCGAGTGATTTGTTTGGGTGAATTGAAATGTTTGGTTTAGCGCTGAAGGCATCTCTTATTGGATTTTCATACCGCACAGCGGGGCAGCTGGTATACACATTTTCCAGATACCCTGATAAAGTGATCATGGAAGAAAATACATCCAGGGCAGAGCATCATATGTTTCAGTTAGAGTGTTTGCTACAGTCTGCCTTTAACAAAAGATTTTAACTGCATGACTTGACAGCATGCTTACCTACATTATGTTTAGTTAAACTCCTGGAGACTCTACCATATCACATTATAATTTCATATTTATAAATGTTGGCAAGCAGACCCCTGTGGCACATCCTGATGTTATGAGCTTCAGTTTGGATTAGAAGCCAAAAGAATATCATGTACTTGTTAAAGTACATAGTAAATGAGATTAGAGTCAACTTAAAACTCTGTTGTTCTGTTTCCCTTTTAAAACATGTATTTGGAACAAAGGACTCAGTGATTTCCTAATTAATATTGCACAACACCTTACAGCAATCACTGATGCTGCAAGCAACTACTTGAATTTAGGTGGTGACTAACAGCTTGATAGCCTACAATTTGTCCATCAGCCAACCATTAAATCTTTGTATTTTTCTGCTGTGGAACCCTTCCAGCAATCTCTAATAGAGGTGCACATGAGGTATTCAGCTTGAAAATAATCTAAGCAGCTGCTTTTTTAGATAAATGTGCATATATAACAGAATATAATATAATAGACTTGAGAGAGAAACCAAAGATCACGTGAAAGTTGGTGGGCTGGACTTCAACCCACAGTGCTGCATGGTATGCATCCTGACCTGTTGAGACACCTAGTTTATTTCTATAACTGGAATTGTAATGGCTGTGGTGATCAACTCATTGCTAAAACATGTTAAAAATGCAAGCCTGCAGCAGAAACACACACTTGGAGTATCTGCATACAGTTTCAGTAGCAAATCATTTGATGGCACTATATCATTTAGTCCAGAGCTAAGAACATGTTATTGTTTTGGTGGGATATGATGGCACACTGAACATATGAGCTGTTTTAGTCTAAACAAGCTTAAATACGCTTGTAAAACATTGTTTCTCAATATGCCGCAGAACCCGAGATAGCCAATCTGGCTGTATTTTAAGAACAAAGACAAAGGATTTGTATGCATGGGAGCTGACTATCAAAGGGATAAGCGGTTATACAGTATATCATCTGCCAATATGAAAACTTTCCTCCTGCTTATAATTACACACATTCCCTGACAGTTTACTTAACAATAACCTCAGGTAGCATCATTAAAATCATCATTTGTATCTAGATGAACATGTCTCTGGTTCACATCCACACAGTCACAATCACTGGCGCTTCTCCTCCATCTTCTTCTCTCTTTCATTATGCATGTGCTGGGTAGGAGTAAGTAAAATAATCGTTTGTAATTCAATAGAGCAATCTTAACTCATTTAGTTGTGCTAAAGGCTGAGTGAGGGAAAGACAAAGAGCCTCAACATTTTGCCACCGTGCTCATTATGCGTATTTTAAAACAATTTGCAATTCAAGGCCACACAAAGTGGTGGGGAGAGGGAGAGAGAGGTAGGCGCCAGGGCTTCAAAGGCTGCTGCTAGAGAATGACCTCGTACCCCACTTCTAGGGTCGCCACCCCTGATGAGAGCCAGGAAGATGCAATTAAAAGAATTTAAAAACAATGTGTAACTAGAGATTGTGGTGCTTATTATCCTATGGTGCCTTGCAATATCAGTGACCTTATCTTTTTTTTTTCCTTTCTCTTTCTCCATCTCTCTCTCAGGGCACTCATCTATTAAAATATCAGGGTAACCCTTTCACAGGGGTGCAATATTATTCTGGAAATGTACTTTTGCTATGGCTACTAATTGCATAAGTCATTAAACTGTTCAGTTGCCCTGCTCCTCAACTGTGCTCCGAATCTACCCCTATATTATGACTACATCACTGGAGATGTAAAAATAATTGTGACACATCAGTTCATTCACACTATTATGTTGATCATGGCAACACACACACACACACACACACACACGGACACACAAAAACCAACTTTTTAATCTTCACATCATGTGAATTAAAGGATTACCTAATTTTGTGTCAGTAAGAGGCCATATGTGCATCAGCTCTTAGAATTCACAACACCATGCTCACAGTATTAAGAATCAGTTGCTATCAAATTACAGTTTGCTGCAAAACCCATTATTTCTGTCCTCATATTAAATGTGATATCTGTCTGTACAACCCATGTCAGAGTCACTTTGGCGGAACAGTGATGTATTTATTTTTAGGGGATGTGCTCTCTCTCTCTCTCTCTCTCTGTGCCTGTCTTCCTCACTCGCTCTCATACAGTTATTGCTGAAACAAATGCAATCAAAATGTCATTGCAGGAATGAAAAGGAGCTGTTTAAAAATGCATCAGGAGCCCGCCACAGAGGGTTCATTAATTCTGCTCAGGCTGTGTTGAGCAGTCGTGCTGAAAGCAGTACTCCGAGACCCTAAACATTCTCCGACACTCCCTTATCTTTATGGTGTAATTTCCCATTTAGCGAGTTAGCACCTAGGGAGAGCACAGTGTTGCTGGTCTAATTGGGCAAATGAGAACACAATACCAAACAAGCTCACTTACTTTGTTTACAGAGGTGTCCCCATTTGAACTCGTGACACAGCTGAAGCCATAAGAACTATATACTGGAAGCTAATCTTAAAATTTGATTTAACTATCCGGTGGTCTAGCAGTATAAAAGCTAACATTGCTCATGCTTAACCTACACCTATATAATGATTTTAAAATGCTCTCACTTCAAAATGCATGTGAGGAACTATATAGCCACGGGTGTGATATGACTACTTTGTCAAGCCCTTCAGGAAAGATAGATGGTCAATTCAGGATAGTTTGAAGAAACTATTCATAAAGGTAATTGAGTAGATTTGACGCCATCCACATTTTCTCATTCACAGTATCAGCTTTCTATCACTAAAGTGATAGAAGTGGAATTACCATACACATCATCAATAACTGAAGCTGGGGTGTCACTTCATGTGATGGATAACAAACGACAGGTGGCAAGCTGCTGCAGGTGCTCAATTCAGCCTGCTGTTGTACCAAACCGCTCTGTTTCAATAAGTGATGCAGGCACACACATGCATACGCGCACATGTATTTACTTTACATGCAGAAACATGCACACACAGTCACAAAAACACTGCATGCAAAGTACCCGCGACACGCGCTCACACTGCTGTGCACTCTCCACCCCCTTTCAGACAGATCCAGACACATAAAGCCACAAATGAATATAAAACCAGTGTCTAATGCTCACAAAAACACACACTTTTCTCACACACAGGTTGTGTTCAGGGTAGAAAGGTAGAGAGCTATTAGGCTGCATTGGTAGTGGGTGGGGTAGGTCTGGTCTAGTGCACCTTATCAGCACCAGGCTGATTCAGACTGTTCTGACACTGACACAAGCAATCCATCATGTCATCAGCCCCCGCTGAAGCATCTGTGTGTGTCTATGTCACTGTGTGTGTGTGTTTGTGTTTGCACTCGGGTCTGAGGCATGCACGTGCTTTTGCATATCTTCTCATGTGCGCATGTGCACAGTTATTTATTTGTGTCCTTCCATCTGTGAGTACACAGTGGGGTGGTGGTTTGAGGGTGGAGGGGTGGATGTGTGTGAAGAAGAGAAAGAGAGAGAGAAAGAAATAAGACAGAGGAAGAGAGAGAGAGACTATACCCAGCCAGACAGTAAGTAGCGCTTAACTCCAGCCGGCTTCCTGCTTCCTACCTGAGGCCTCAACCCATCAGTCAGACAGCCAGGAGAAGTGCACAACCACCTGACAGCAAATCCATACTAACTCTCACAATCTACCATCATGACCATTTCACCACACTGTAGTTCCATGGCCTCCAATATCATGGCAGGTGTAAAAGAGCAGTGCGTCTGTCCTCTGCTTTATTATACAGTCAGAACGTCTACCTGTCATGGACATGTGGCTGTGTCTTCTCCAAAAAAGGCTGACTTTTTAGTAATAATAGTCACTATATATATGGTTGAACTGATGTATCATCATTGTAATATGTACCCTTATGTTTTAACTGATTCTGTAACTTACAAAGATGCAGACAAAAGTCAAATCTGTATTAGCTTGCTCAGCAAAAATGATACAAAAGTTAATTAGCATGTTATTGTTTAAAATGTATTTTATATAGGTACATGATTTCAGAATTACTCAGCCTAGTTATGATTTCTCTGTAATAATATTGCTTAAAAATGAAATGATTTTTGCATTTTGTTCTATGATAAACCTTCAATGGTCGCCCTCATACCTCTTTCCCCCAATGAATTTAATTAAAAAATATGGTGCAAATGGAATTAAAATAGTGGGGAATTATTTTATTTTTTTTTAATCTGGGAGAGGAGTTTGAATTTCTATTCACTTGCCTATGGCGAGGTAAAACTGAAAATCCGCTCCCTTCATCTCTGGGTAGTATTAATTTCCTCACATACATATACAGTACATGTGTAACACCATATGGTCAGATACAGGGAAAAATGGTATCATACAAATAATTCTGGACAACATTGTTGGTACAGTTTTCTTTTTTTATGTTTAGCTCTGAATAACTCAGCTTGAAATCTGTCAAATTTACTTCCTTTTTGCATTTTATTGCTCGGATTCTTTGTATCAAGCACAAACAAACTTATCCGATTAAATGAAAATAAAGCGTTTGGCTGTGTCAGTTTGGATTTGATTTGAATATGGATGTATTTGGTTTCTGCTTTATTCATACCATTGTATATCATTGCAAATGCTGTGAGAAGGAACAAGTAGCTTTAGTTTTGGGGAAATAATCCGTTATGTAGGGTTAGTGGCTGATAACAATCAATAGTTGAAATGGAAAATTGCCTGGAAGGCTTCATGAACAGAGATAAGAGAGAAGATTAAGCATGTTGCTGCTTTGTTTTGCTTCGTTTTGCTTTCAGAAAAAGCCCACCCTGGTCTGTCTGTGGAGTGCACACAGACACATACAATACTTCACATACTGTAATGTACACACTCATGCTTCCATGCACATGCAACACACACACACATGCACACACTCTCTCACACAGTCCAAGTGGTACCTCCTGTTCTCTGCTTCACACTTCTCAGGAAACAAATGTGGCCTATTGCTAACACGAGCAAAGCCCAGCTGTGACTGGTAGATGCTATCAAGTGTGTGTCTGCTTTTTTCATTTGAAAGAAAAAGAGAGTGATAGAAAGAAGAGACTATGTGTGTGTTAAATGTGGCAAGCCTCTTTTGAGGTTGGTGTCGGTAACGTACAAGTCAAACGCTATGAGCGCTAGATGTTATCGCTAAAAGCAGGCAGCGTAAAGGGGAAGAATAATATGGCTTCTGTTATTTGGTGACTCGCTGAGGTTTATGTCAGATGCATAACAGTCAAAAAGCTGCTGGCCACATGCTGGACCTAAAGCACATAACAGGCAGGGATCAAGAGATAAAGTTTGCAGAGAAATGTGGAGAGTGATTGAAAAGATATAAGCAAGTCTTTAGATGAGGCAACACCATGTAGCCACATTCAAAGGGATTCCACAGATATCTTGTAGCTAATGTAAAGCTTGAAGGCGGTAAAATGTATTTGTTAATAATGAAGAAAGATTCTTAACAGTTGTGAGCCAAATGTGTTCTGATTCTAACTCAAGAGGAATGTTGATTTATTTGAGGATCGAAAAACAGTTTCTTCAAATGACACACTTTCTAGAGGGAGAAGAAAACATGCAATATCAAAAGAGGAAATAAACAAAACTGAGACAAAATTCAAACAAATTCGTTTCAACTATGGCATGGTGAAAATAAACACTGACGTGTTAAATTATTAAAAGCTCTTGCATATTCAGAATGATAATTCAGAGAGTAATACAGTGTGAATTGTAAAAACAAAATGTGCATAAAAAGTGAATTATGTATAATAAAATTTGTTTTTGTATAACAAATGAACAACATTACTCTATTTCTGTCCTGCCATCAGATTCAATTAGTGACAGAATGTCATCTTCACAAGTTTTGTTTCTGGTAAGCATTGTTTTGTTTGTTACTTTGTTCTTCTCTCTCTATGAAGAGATCTGTCACACACATTTGCATGACAAGTTTCTCAGTGTAGTGCTTTGAGAGCAGTTTGCTGCAACAGTATACTGGCGTCCTTTGATTGTGTACAGCCTGCTGCAATTTCTGCAATAACTGTAAGAGAGTATGTGCAATGTACATAAACAAAGTGGTAGAATGGATTGCATTCTTTAAAACTGTAAATCTATTGCAGTAATCACATTATTTTAGTTGATTAATCCTTTGTTTTTAAACAGGGTTCTTTCAACCTGATTGCCCTTTTTTTATTTCCTTCTTATTATATTTTTATTATTGTATTGTCTATTATAATAAATGTTATAATGAAACTGTGCATGATCTGTTTATATGGGTGACTGCTGTAAAAACTCTGATTGCACGTTGCAGGTCAACAACTCACAAAATACTGTATGCATCCATGCACACACTGCATGAATACACTTACACTTGTTCATATAATGCATGCAATTAATGATACACATATGCATTGTCATCCACATAGACCTTAAATGCTCACACACACAAACATAAGCTCCAGGGTTATGCCTAAAACAGCATACAAGCCTACATTTGCAGGTTGTTATTTTTTTGTGAGTACCATTGCAAAAATAACAGCCCACTGTGAACACTTGTCTTCCCCAGCCGTTTCCCACTGTTAACCTAATCTTTATGATTATTGCAATGGCTTTAGCAGCAGGCCATGTCTGTCAGCAGACAGCAGCTCTCACTGTAGGGGATACTGCATACACACACACTTTGCCTTCAATCAATGGGAAGACAGACAATTAGCAGAGTTTTCCATATTTTGCATGACAGTTTTGCTTCATTACATTGTTTACAGCGAAGAGACAGAAAAGACAGGTGAAAGAGTGAGAAACAATGAGAGGGGAGATGACTCATGACAGGTTATGATGAGCATGCTTAAAAATAAAATAAAGTACATCTTATGCAAAAATGAAAAATTCCTGCAATTCGACGACAATAATGAATAAAAAGGCCCAGTAATTTATGATCAAACCATATGGATATACTGTTTTACATATAAGGTTTGACTGAAGAAGTTAGAAAATGAATGCACTGAATATACAAGAGGTGTAGTTTTACAGTAGTAGTAAAAAAGATATGACTGCAAAAATACAAACCAATAATGAAAGAATGTAAAATTGAAAGAGGTATTTACAGTTTTTCTTGTTCAGCATTTCAAGTCCTTCATGTTACAATAGAAAAATGACACAAGTTGAGTAAATTTACACAGTTACATTAGACAATTATATTAACACTCAAAGTCAATTTTATCACATTCTTCCAAATCAGTACAGGCAATAATATAGCTATTTGAGAAATGTTTGTTTTTACTAATTATGTTCAGCAGTGGGTCTAGCTCTCTGTTTGCTTTTCTCTCCGGGTCCCACATGAGGTGTCACTCTGAAGGAATTTCTGCCCAGGGCCAGTGACCTCTGAGGCCCTTTTAGCACAAGGCAACACCGCAGGAAATCACTGAAGATGGTTCCTGCAGCATTTAGCGAGATAATACTGCCCCCCTCCCACCAAAAAAAAAAAATCCCTAACAACAAACAGCAGACTGAGCTATAACTAAAAGCTGGCTGATAAGGTTATTAGCAGCTCACGCTGGGAACAAAGGGGGAGGCACACAGCTAAGATCAATAGCAGATGTTAGCAGGTAGTCTTAAATAGTTTTATATTACAAATACCCCCCGTCAGAACGGAAAACAAATCTTGTTCACAAGCTGAATATGTGTGTGTGCTTGCTTGTGTTGAGGCCCTACTGGGAAATTTGGCGAAACTTGATACACCACTACACATAACCACAATAAATTAAATGGAAAGAGAAGTTGACGGACTGCTTAAGTCACTCAATATCCTTGTGTTTGCACGTGTGTTTGCTTTAACTGTGCGTATTGTTATGTATAGGATGCCTGTTCTCCTCTGCTCATCATCACAGAGCAGCTTTTCATTGACAGCGTTCAGCCAGGCATCAGCTTGCATTAACCAAAGTTTAACATCATTCAAGAGCACGAGATGACCTACTGAGAAAGTACATGAGTAAATGTGTAGCAATACAGCGCTTATTACTGTTCCCCCTCAGGCAAATACCTTTTGCTTAAGCCCCACGCATGGGAACATTTTGTTTTATTACCTTGCAAGATAAGTTGTGAGTGAAGACAGAGGGAGGGGTGGGGAGAGAGAGAGAGAGAGGGGGGGGGGGGGAAAGAGAGAGAAAGGGGGCTCTTAAGTACCTGGGGAATTAAAATATTCCGGCTCATCATATCAGTGTCTTAGTTCTTGGTTTTCATGTGGGGGGCACGTAATTATAACAGCGTTTTAAAATTGAGCCCAGAAGAAAGATGGGTTCAAGTGCAAATTAATTTCAGATTACCACAACAAAGACAATCAATTCTCAGCGAGGACGCCAGCAAAATGCTTTTAAAAGGGCCCAAGGTCTCTTCCACACACACACACACACACACACACCAACCCAACAACTCTAACAATTTCTGGAAAAAAAAGCCTACTTAAATTACACTCAAGATCTAAAGCAGTGTCCATGCTTACCTGGTACAGTCTCCTCCCTCATCTCATCCCCCCCTTTACAACCATCCCTCCCTCGTTCCACTACCACCACCCAATGTCTCCTCTCTTTCAGATGTCTCTCTCATTAACAGTCCCATCACCAGTGGACTATACAAGGCCTCATTAAGGCAGCCTGAAAGCATGAGTGTACCTCTGACTTTAAAAGTCAAAGTAAAGGAGGAGCAGGTGGTGGGGGAAAAATAAGGGATGAAGAGTCATCCTGGCCTGGCAGTGTAACACAAGGTCAACGACAGGAATAGTCCGTCTCGGATCTTTTCATCAGGCTAATTTTCCAGATGAAGTCAGAGTCTTACATTATCAGCAGGGTTTAAGGGAGAGCAGAAAGGTTGGTGATATACACTGTTAACCCGGGCAAGTTGACTTTAACCGATTATGGAGAAACAAATTTGTTTGAGTGAAACTGACTTGAATGCTCACAGATTGGAAGTGCAATTTAAATTTAATACACTAAAGGCCAAATTATTTGTACTGTGGTTTTGGGCCACATCTTCCTGAAGGCAGAGGACTCCAACAGGAACATCTATGAAGGTGATCTCGATATCCTAACAGAGTGTGAGAGACAAGGACATAATATTGCCAGTTAACATATGTATGTAGCACTCCTGTTTTACTAGTGAATCATGATTTGTTTGCACGATCTTTTACTGGAATCACTGAGCGTTAATAGCTTAAAATGTAAAATAAAATAAAATAAATAAAGTTACTCACAGAGCTACTCTCGAAGAAGTAGCACACTTTGTCTGTCACAGTAAGAAGGCTAACAGTTGACCAGTCAAACCTTGTTCCTTGTTGACGTTCATCAGGCTTGGACAGAAAGCACATCAAAATTCTTCCTTCTTCCTAAAAAATAATCACCGATCATGATCATGCCCGGACAAGTTGAGCGAATTAGCCAATTAGAAGCTGGCAAAGTGCTGCATTACAGATGAGGAGGGTGTGGTCCAGTCTAAAAAGGTATGTATTTAAGTCTGTTCAACTCAAAGATGCTAGTGAAAACAATGACCCCTTCATAATAGTACAATATCCTAAGATTGGTAAAGCAAGGCCATCAAACTCAGTATTTTTAAGTGGAAACTAATTCCATGCTAACAAAGTGTTAAGAGCACCTTTATATGGTGAGTTTATGGTATACATCTCTAAAGGGTACAAATACCATATTGTGGGTGATTGTGACCTATAAATATGTCTCCAGATATATAATCCAAGACAGTTACCCCAAATATTAAATGTTTTGTTTCTGTTTTAGCCTGTAATGATAATCTCCATAATCAGATTTGGCACTTCATACTGCTCCATCATTCTTTTTTAACATGATGAAATACAGTTGCACCATTTGAACAAGCCATCTTGAAGTGCCTCTCTGTATTATCAAATCATTTTTCAGAATCTTTTCATTCAAGATCAAAATTAGCGTTGGGTCCCACTGAATATGATCGGGCCTCTGACCGAGCATCCATTGCTTCTGTCAAGGAATGGGCAGGGCCACCAATACTGACAGCCAATCAGATGTTGGGCTCATGCATCATGCCATTATTATCTTAATGACCCCAAAATGGCCCAATTCATTAGACGTGGGTTTGCAGCACTGGGAATCAAGCAACTTTTCAAGAAAGCAAACAACAAGAGAAAAAAAAATGCCACAGATGTGTTTCAAAGACACTCATATATTTGTCACAAAAGTAGGAAAAAATATGTCAAATGATGCACTATAATGATGCTTCAGTAACTGAATAGGCAGTGCAATGTGACCCAAGTCATTACTTACACTGTTATGATTTGCCAGTTAGTGGAAAATGCATTGCCAGTACAAGCTACCTCTCAGCAGTGAGGGACAAATTCCGCATTGCATGTGATGTGGTGGCATTTCTGACAAACTCTAACAAAATACCAAAACTGCTTATGAGCTCTGCATCCTCATTAAGTAAAAAAGGAAAGAAAATTCTCACTTCAAACCTCTGTGTGGGTAATGCTTTCAACTCTTAACCAACTTAGCAAACTTCTTAAGCTTTCCAAAATAAGTTCAGAGTCCTCAAAACATTGAAGAATGTGTAAAACTTGTCGTGATGCTTCTAAAGGCAGGAATGATACCGCCTGGTTCAAACTTTCAACGTTTGAGCTAAAACTCATAAACTGTTTTCTTTTACACCAAAACAACAACAAATTAATGGCATATATTATATATTATTCATAGAATATACAGTAAAATATGTGTGACCCTACTTTTACATGGCTTTATTTCCTTAAAGGAGATCTTTTGATGGAAATGTGCCACATTTTGGCTTCATAAATGTCTGTAGCTCAGTCTGAGGCTAGCTGTCATGTTCAGATAACAACACCAGTATGATGATATGTATGATGATATAATATGACAAGTGATGGGACCAGCTTAAGAAATGATACAGTTTTCGCACTGAGCAACTGTACACACTAGTCGAAATCGTTGTGACTGTAAATATAACTGTTTGGTTCTGCCCTTCCACCCACTTCCTGTACCTGCCTCTTTCCTCACTGCTGTCCAACCACAAAATTCATGCACATTCACCCGGTCTCCCTCAACTTCCCAGCCCTCCTAGCTGTGAAAAGGGGTTATCCACACTTCTGTGAACCTGGCTCCTGCCCCTCTCCTCCCCAGTCCTCTAACTGTACCATTCCTTTCCTCAATCTTTCCTTTCTTTCCTGATACCCCGACTCCAACATCCCGTCTCCCCTTTCGTTCTCCTTCCTCCCTTGCACCCTCCACCCATTCATCCTTCTATCTATCCATCAACGCACCCTGCGTAGAAAGGCCTAACCATTTCTCCCATCCTGCGTGCTTCTCCTCAGGGAACCTGTTGTGGAGTAGAGAGTCGAATGGCTGCGAATGCTGAGGGGAAAAAAAAAAGTCAAGCCTCATTAGATTCTCATTACCTTTGCAAACTGAAAGCAACAGAGATTTTTTTTTTTCACCATATAATCGCAGCCACTCAGTGCCCTGGGAATCGCTATGAAGCCCCCGCCCCCACCCTAACTCCACCACCAAGCAACACTCTGCCCCACCCCACCCCCCCGCCCTCCCTCTGTCCTTCTACCCACCATCATCCTTCCTTTTTAACGAGTGCACAACGAAGCATACAGATTGGCTTAACCAGGGGAATTAAAGTTTTATTTCCATTCCAGTAGCACCATAATGCCTGTCATTAGAATGGTCCCTTAAAGTTAAACATGCCCTGCGTTTCTCAGCTCTGGAGTCAATTTACAGGCCCTTCAACAACAAGTGGCAAGTTTTACAAAGCTGTCATGTCTTATTACCGACATGTAAAACTATCACCTTCTTAAAGGTATTTAATGATCTCCCCTCACTCTATAAACCCACTCCCCCCTCCTAGTTTTTGCTTTGTTTATTTTTTAATAATGTTCATTTTCTCTTCCTCAGACTGTCAATCTCATCTGCATTTCTACCCCCTCCTTATGCCCCCCCCCAACACATACACACAATAAGGACTACCCCACCCAAGGGAGCAAGTCTATCTGTGTCTAAGTGTGCGCTTGAACTCACATCTGGGGAATCCCTCCCCCCTGCTTCCCCGACACCCACCCCCCCAACCATAATACAACATCGCTGCTGCTCAATACAAAGCCAGTGTTGACGCTAAGTAAATTAGCGCATTTTGAAAAAGACGTGTTGGAAAACAACACATCACCATAAGCACAAATACCCAGAGGAAACCAATCATTACCACAGCTCGTAGCCGATACAGCCAAAGAATAAAAGGATTTCAGAGATGGAATTCTCGCTGATATTTTGAGCCACTTGAGGTGGTAGTGGCAGCATGCACGCGTGTATGCGCCTGTATGTTTTGGGGGAGGGTTTGTAACCCACAGTTCAAATTTACATACCAGAGTGAGTTGCTTGTATAAATAGCATTGTAGTTTTAATAATTAAGTTGGGTTGTTTCAACCGTTAAATAGGTCAGAGGGCTGAATAGATATGACGATTGCTCGTGCAGAAGAAAAGACAGAGGTAGTTCCCATTATTAATCAGCACACTCAAAATGCCGCCTAAAGGGAATTCGCCATATTGCAAAAGCATTGAAGTTGAAAGCCCTTGATGTAAACAAACTGAGCCCTCCGAACTCCCAGGCAGAGTTTAAGCCCTCATACAAAGGAAGCAAAAACAAACATGAGAGTGACATTAACATCATATTTAATCTTATCACTAAACCATGTTTACTACCAGACCCCATGTGTGACATGCCACAGCTTTACTTGAACTGAACAGCATGTAGTTGACAACTATGCTATGGCCCGACGAGCACAAGTGGTCCCAGTGCAGGTATCAAAGAGGAGGTGATTCAGTTTCTTTGTCATTAGTCTCCCCCTGTGTTTATATCTTTGTTTAGTTTACTGAAAAAGGACTCTTTTGCACTGCTAAGACATGTCATCCCAGAAAGTGGCCGCGGCTGTGTGATTCAGAATATTGTTTTTCCTGTCATACCTGTAAAAACAATTTAGGCTAATGTCTGGCAGTGGTGCTTTTTGGATAGAAGCTTCAGAATATTGGATAAATAATAGTTTCAGTATGTAGCCAGCTCCCTCAGCATACATTACAATTCTTGGATGAAAAGCATGATTTTTTTTTAAAATATCAACTTTTCAGGGACAAAGAAAGTCACAGTCTTGAATTTAGCTCCACGGCCATGAGTGTAAACTAATTTAACTGGCCCTGTTTTATAATTATAATTTTTACACTATCTCAACACATAAAGATCCCAATTCTCCATTTTAAGGTAAAATCTAGCCTACAGTTACAACACCTAACCAAGTTTTTGACAGTATGCTGGGAGTAAACATGACAAGAGGGCCCACTTTCTGCATACTTGCTTCCTGCAGGCTTCCTGCTGCTAAAACCTTATCCAGTACTTCGCCGTGACCAGTTATCAAACCAAGTTCAAGAGAGATGGTGACCCACAACAAGTTGGAAACCTAATCTTTTAGTTGACTTACTGTTGCTAAGATACCCGTTACCCATCCACCTCTCCCAATATGGTCACATGCAAACACAGAAAGAGAGAGCAGAGAAGAACAAAGACAATGACACATGAGAAAGCAAGAAAAAAAAGACAAAAACAAAATAACACAGAAGAGAGAGAAAGAAAGAACCCACAATACAAGTTCACCTATCCTAACAAACAGCCAGGCTGGTAGTTGTTGGGATGGTAAATTGGGTTTGGGTTCTTTGTGAGGTATCAAAATAGGATTATCCCCCTTACAGTTCAAGGCCACCTTTCACTCACTCTCCCATAATCCCTTATGGGTCACTGGATACACACAAACATAGAATTAGATAGGATAGATTGAAAACCTTATTAAGAATTTCTTCTTAGTACCTACAACCTCTAAAATGATGAAGTCCAGCGACATTTTGTTGAAATAAAATCTTCAGCAATATGCGCTTGAAATGTAGTTACACCTTTGCTTCTGTGTTTAAATCTGGTCATTTAACTGTAGTGAATGACGCTTGATAGACCCCAACCACAGAATTGCGCTGGTGTCAAAATATTAACAGACACATTAACACATCTTTCCTTGAAACAAAAACTCATCTTTATAACATTTTCTATTTTGTTCTGGACACCACGCCACTCAAAAAGGCTAACTAGAAATGGGAACTCTGTTCTGTTTGTTTTACTTCTTTGTGAGCAACCCTCAGGATCCTGATCAGTCCCATATGCTGGGGTCACACTTAAACATGCTGGGTTTTTTTTGTTTTTTTTAACAAAATGTCTTTTGGGAAATAAAAACAAAGTTTAAAACATATTTTTGTCCTCACTTTAACAGAAATTGTATTATGGGACAATGTTTTTCTTGGTTAGTGAAAACAAGAAAAGAAGTACTTTTTTTCTGTATATATCTCTGAACTTTCTATATATATTTTTTTCTATTTGGTGATAAACAGAGGAGGGGAGTGTTCTTACCTCCATATTTATATCAGTGCCTGGAACCCAGTGAACCACAGCCTATCTGGGAACAAATGAAGAGAGAGGGCTTAGTGATTAATGAAGTGGCCCACGATAGCAAACTGACTCTGATAACAGTTTCTCTTGCAAATAATAAATTACAAACCTAAAATTCTTCTGGTAAAAAAATAGAAGGGAGGTATGAGGGTACATGAGGAAAGCAATAGAGAGTGAGACTGAGGGGTGGGGGTGGTGGTAGTGGGGGGTGGGGGGGGAGCTGAGGGTGATAAAAGAGGGGTGGAGGTGAGGATAGAGATAGAGATAGATAGAGAGAGGGGGAGAAAGACCATGTTGTTAAAACATGGTTAAAAAAGTAATAAAATGAATAAAGACACAGAAGGTAACAAGAAAAAGTGACAATAGGAGACTTAATTTTGCATTCTTTTTCTCCCTGCGTCTTTCTCTTCCTCCTTTCTCTCTGCTCTCTTTGCCTTCAGTCACCCTGCCTTTGCTGTCCTGAACAATATCTCTTTTCATTTTCATGTTCCTATCAAGAATTTCCTCTGCTCTTTGGCCAAAGCTGGCAGAGATGTGAAATACAATAGGTCCATTTATTTGGTCCATGCTGTGCTATGAAACCAAGTTTGTGGGTTCTGAATTTCTTCCGCAAGCAGTGGCATGGTTCTGGATGTAGTCTCTGGAACCTAATTTTAGCCCTTCTCAGAAGGTGATATTTAGTGTGAGGTCCAGGAATTTAGATGCCTTATTCACAATGCGTTTCCTAACCTTTGTTGTTATTGAAGGGGGCTACAGTGGAAACAGAAACTAGGACCAATCTCAGAACTTATTTATGTGTTTTGAAAGCTTCCAGTTTTCGAAAGCTTCCAGTTATTTTTGTGTGGTCGAATGTAATTTGAAAAAAATGTAAGAAAGTCAATACTGGTTCATTCTGCAAAACGCTGGATTACATTCAGTGAGAATATTTTTTCTTTTACTTTCACGACAACGTATTTAAAATTATTGCTTTCTAAAATATCTGTGCACTTGAACACTTGGTTAATATTAGGGAAAAGATCATGGTTATGGTTATTCAAAGGAGACTGTAGGTCTGTGGCAGGACACAAACTCCAGTCTCCTGCATAAAAGTCAAATTCACTACAGGCCCATCCACCACACTTCTTCACTGCTTCACTATATATAGGGGACACTACTTCCTGCATTGGCACTGGCTATTAGCATTGGATATAAATCATGGGGTGTGGAATCAGCCAATATGAATGTAACTCCTAGTATGCAGCGGTGAAAAAATGTGTCCACAACATTGCTGACTGTGTATCAGACTTTTTACATTTTTAATTTTGGAAAATTTGACTAAATCTCATTGCCTCGCCCACCCAATCTAGGCAGGTCAGGAGTAAAAAAGGGTGGAGGCATTTATTTAAAGTGCACCAAAGAAAAAGAAGAGGATGAAAGAGAGCATGTGCCTCGTCTGAAATGACTGTTTGTTGTGCAACTTGATGCACTAGTCACAATATTGATGTTTGCCAATGTTTGATGGTGCTGACCCTATTGGACTGGGCTTACCTTCCATGCTGTAGTAAAAATAGAAATAGGAAAGTGTAAAAAAGAGGGGGGGGGGGGGGGGGGAGTGAGCAAATAAAGACAGATTTTGGACTATGATTGGAAAAAGAAGCAACTGTGACACCATCACCTTAGGCCCTGGGCCCCGGGCCCCCGCAGCACAAAGCGCAGCAGCAACCAGAGGAAGTTGCCAGGCCCACAGAAGCCTTGGAGGTAATTAATCATTTTAACCTGAAGCCTGTCAAGATACAGCTCACTCTGTCTCCCTGCCATTGCTGATTTCCCTGTCAATTATATGTCCAGACAATTCGACAACCTTTCAGTCCGTCTTTCGGCCTCTCTCTCTCTCTCTTTCCAAACTGCCATCTGTAATTGTTTAAAAGTGTTACTTTGAACCTTCCACAGTTCAACATTCTTGAATGCTGACTGTTTTACTGAGCTTCAGGTTGCTTCTAAGGAAGTAGGTGTGAGGGAAATGATTTTGTTCAACCAAAAAATGTGCTAGAAATTAGTAGTCTACATGGTTGTATCTACAGAAAAAAAAAATCTTGTTAAACTCTTACAAGTAAAGTCTCCCATCTATGTACGCTCTCTAGCTGAATTTAGACAATTTAAACATACAAATTATTGCAAGAGATTCAGGGGTGTTAGGAGTACAGTGTGTTGTACCACACTGGTTTTAGAGGTATGTTTGGTGTCAAATGCTTTAAATGTTTCCTTCCACCAGAAACATTTCTCTGGAATACTGCACTAATCTCAATCACCCAGTCCCTGTAACTCTTGTGCTGGGCCCTGACAGCCTGCTCAGTGCTGTTGTGTGACCCAGAGGGCTGGTCCCCAGTGGTGGTCCCCCTTCTCCCAATTACAGCTTACAGACTTACTCAAAACCTGCCTCACCGCTTCCATATTGCTGTCTTTCACTGTTTTCACTGCTGTGTGGTGTGAGGTTTTTTTTTCCTCTTCCTCTTTCCTTTTCACTCTCTTGTTTTCTGTTCTCCCTCCATCCTTCCTTCCCTCCCTCCCTTCCCTCCAACCTCCATGCCTACATCCCTCCTTGTCCTCCAGGGAGCGGGTGCAGTACTAGTGCTGCTGCTGTGCTTGCCAAGAACAGATGTCCAAGAAATACCAGCCCAGTGAGAGAAAAGGAGTGAGAGAGAGAGAGAGAGAGAGAGAGAGAGAGAGAGAGAGAAGAAGAGAAAGAGAGAGGAAGCACATGGAGGCAGATTAGGTGAACCGTAGGATCTGCCGGTGCCGTCTGGAAATGTGGGATTCCATTCAGAGATTTGAAAACCTGTGTTGCTAAGCTTATGGTTTTTGTGTTCCTACAACATTTGGGATTATTATTATTATTTTTCACATACAAAGTCTTAAATAACAAAGGTTAAAATCAAAAAGTGGCTCTTTGGTCTTACACACAGAAACCATTTGGTGAAAGTAACTTTGATGGAACCCAAGAGCCACAGTTTTTCAAAGCACAACTTTGCTAAAGGCCAATCAGGACAGATCAGAATGTAATTAAAAACATATAATTATCTTGGGATAGTTGGGTTAGGGGACATTTGAATTGATATATGCCCACCAATGCATGAGTTCAATTTCATTCAGCACTGCATCTGGTATGACCGGAGGCTCTAAGAAAAACAATGAGTATGGTTCAATGGTGGGAAGCCAGTGAGGGATATTGTCCTCGCTGTTACTATTATTGGTTGGTGACCTGCTCAGCAGGTTTTACCAAATGCTGATGCTGAAAACATACTATGTGTCCTTATTTGCCATACCCACCTTCACCAATGTCCACGTTTTAACAGACAAGAAAGATTTGCTCAACTTAACAGCCAAAATTAATGAATTTGTTTGATTTGTTATATAAAGACCACAAACACATTGCAATGCAACCTCGTTCTCTTTGACTATAATATACAGTATGTCAGCCATTACACTCTCCACAGCTCCACATGTTTCATTGGTTGTAACACTCACCCAGCAGGCCAACAGAGTGGCTGACAGCAAGGGGGCAGCAAGGTAGTGCACAATGGGATTTAACAACAAAAAAAAGTTAAGGGTTGCAACTTTGAGTACCTAACCCATGGAAGGCTGTGACTTGGGAGTTAGAGTGGCTTGTCCATCCGTTAATTGCAGGGTTGGCAGTTGGATCCCCGACTTCTTCAGTCCACATGTTGAAGTGTCGATGAGCAACACATTGAACCCCAGGGTCAGGCCTGTGCCTTGCATCATAGCTCACTGCCATTGGTGTGTCAAAGGGAAATTGCAAAGCACTTCGGATAAAATTACTGAACAGATGAACTACGTTTAATGTTGCTTAATTTTTCCAGTTTTCTAATATTGGCTACTTCTCTCTTTTCCCTTGTTCTTTTGTCAGTTTAACATTACTCAGAAAAAAAATGCAGGCTTGTTAAAGTTTTACTCAACTAGAGCAGCTCAAAGAAGTGGTTGCTTTACAATCACTCCCACCTTCCCTTAAGTAGACTACCACACAGTACAGTGTTAGTTTAAGCTGGCTACTGTTTAAGTGTTACTGGGGATACTTAAAGCTGTTCTTTTCGTGAGGGTCCCAGACAAACCAGTGTGATCATTAAACTTTTATTTCTTAAGAGAATGTTTCCTTCCTTTTCCAGCCCTTCTTGTTTTTGTTTTCTTTTTCTTTTATGTGACTCCACTTTATTACACACTGCTCTTTTTGCCACGATACCTGTGTGTTGTGGTAAAACAGGTTCAGGGCCAGTAATATATTGTGTGCTGTGATCCTGAAACCAAATGGCTAAACTGTCACATTTTTAAATACATGCACACTGCGGGCCCTTTGCCTGAATGCACTTGCGATATCAACCCCTGCTGTGACCCCAAATCCAAAACCACATACACACAAGAGCAGAAATTTAAGAGGAGAGAATAAGTGAGAAAATTGCAGAATAGGGAAAAAAGAAGAAGAGTGAGAATCGAGTGAGAGAGAAAACACAAAAAATGAGTGCCTGCCGTGGAACAAACCAGTGACCCAAGTAACCTGGGTTCCTCCCAGCAGATTATCATGGGCACTGTGTGATTAAGGCCAGCCTCATTAGCATAATTATTTCCCATCCTCCCCATTCTTTTCCTCCATCCCGCCATCCATCCCTCCTCCCCTCCCTCCATTCCTGGGCCTTGTGTTGTTAGCCACCAGCTCCCAGTGCTCCTCAAGTACTTTAAGCTTGTTAATAATCATTATGGGTGTGCAGTGAAGTGGGGGAAAGGAATAATTACCTCACCTGAGCCAAACCAAATTAACCCCTTTTCATTTTTTTCCCCTCTTTTACTGTTGTCAGTTACCCATTCCATATCCCCACCCACCCACTTGCACACATGCACACACACACAGACATAGCATTCATCTGGGACCTATTAGGGATGTCTGTTATTAAGTGCTGAAATAATAAATGCTTGCACACACCATTTGCTATTTGGTAACAGAAGTACCTGTTTAGATGAAAGCTAAAGAGTCCTGTTTCACAAAGCAGGAACTATGCTCAATAAAACCCAGGACATGCTTTTTGTCCATGGTGGCAGATTATAAATGTGCACTTAGATCAAAATAAAAAAATAAAATAAACTGTGTCCTGCTGAAATACTTTCAGAATTAAGACTGCTATGTTGAAC
Organism: Macquaria australasica; assembly: GCA_005408345.1. Lineage (NCBI taxonomy): Eukaryota > Metazoa > Chordata > Actinopteri > Centrarchiformes > Percichthyidae > Macquaria > Macquaria australasica. The sequence continues at coordinate 88,215 of SEMN01000712.1, forward strand.
AGTTAAATGAACGATGATGCATGCTGACACCATCTGAAAGAATCCAGATGTGATGGTGATGTATTTCATACTGTGCATGGCTCCTCTTACACCATTGCACAAACATATGTGTTTAGAGAAACACTGTGTCTACACAGGAGGCGTAGCATGAGCAGCACGTTAGCGGAGCAGCAGCAGCAACTTCCAAACCTCAGTGTGTGTCTACACACGTTTTGGCAGCATCCAGAGCCCAACACACAATCACTGTAGTTACGCCTGTAACAAAAAAGAAGAAAATAGATTTGAAGTGTAAAAATACGCTTCGGGTCCCATTTACGTGTATATTACGTGTATACGTGTATAGAGTGAAATGCCAGCCGTTACGCAGCCTGTGTAGACAGCTGGACTGGTTGAAACAGGAGTGTCTGTTCTGTCAGATGCACGTGAGAAACGCCTCCTGTGTAGACACGCCATAAAGGTTAAAGAAATCTATTCTTTAAAAACACCACTAATCTAATACCTTTAATGGAAGGGTATAGTTTCACCTCTTTATTTAAAGGGCACCAAATTTTCATGGATAAAGGTTTGCAAAGCTTTAAAGCATAATTAAACAATACTTTTGATACTGATATTGAATAAAAAATAAAAGGTTGCTTCTGTTCGTTCACTGCTGCTCTCAGCTGTTTTCCACTCATTATTTTCTGTCAGTATGGTTAGGGGTATCCAATCCCACCTCATAAACCCACATAAAATTTTCCCCTTTATTATTTGATCTCATTTCCAATATGAATGTGTAATCAGCTGTTTATGGACTCTTACCTGCCAAACTGTTTTTTTTTGCCTCTTTACTGTGGCAAAGTTATACACCAAGGAATGTTGGAAGGCAACATACCCAGTTTATCCTGGGGCCTTTTCTTCACATTGTTCAACCCTTGTCTGACCACTTAAAAATGTGTTTCAAAAACACAAGTACCACAGAAATGTGGTACTCCTTAGACACCACGCTGTATTTGATGAACCACTCACTGTATGACACGCAGTAACAAGTGTACAAATCTATACAACTTTCTGGTGAACATTTAATTCCCTGCAGTATTTTGTCCGTCATAAATCCAATTTCCCCCTCTCAGCAGAGGGTAGACTAAAGACATATGTCTGTAATACAATAACCTGATGCTCCAATAGAGATGGATTAGGGGCCATAAGAAATGAAAAATGTTTAAATTGTTAGGAGAGAGAACTGATATTTTCCATATTTTACTGTGCGTATATCAAAATGACATAATCTTAAATGGGAGGAAACAGAAGTGAACGCTCAGTACATATTTCTCATTTGAGTCAGCTGAGAAGTCTTGGGTTGTAATATAAGGCTGGCTTAACTGTATTAAGAATGTGAATAAAACCCAGATGTTGCTCTGGTTTTTACGTCAAAGATGTGAAACGTTCCTGCCAAACTATGATATTAAACCTTTGAAAAGATACACCAATAACGTAAAAGAACACCAAAAATGCAGTTTACAATCAGTTTATTTGTAAGCACCTCATTGTCGACATGTGGACATGCAGTTGCTTAGACTTTTCCTTTTTTAAAGTAGTATGTCATGTGATGGCTGAGCCGTGTGTTGTCTGGGTAGATGGTTTTCTCAACAGCAGGACTTTAAACAAATGAGAGCATTAACAAAACTAGTCCCCTACTGCAGCATCAAACAACAGTCACTCTAATTGTTATATTCCTTTAACACACTGTATGGATTTACAGTATAGGAGCAGAGGTCAAAAGAAGAAAGCAAAATTCATAATTTCACTCTGTTCAAGGCAAACATCTCATTCTTTACACATATTTTACCACATACCACTATATTTATCACATATTTGACCACACTATGGCGTCATTTTTCTCACAGAAAAGCTTACAACAGTATTTTTTAAAGCTACTTGGGGTTAGAGTTGACATAACAATGACATATTATCACTTTACAAAGTTGGATATAAAGTTAGCAAACAGTTGCCTATTTACACATGCGGCAGACACGTAGCAACATTATCATCATGTTTCTGGCCACCTAATGAAGTTTAATATTCTCTCTCCTTTATGCTTCTGTTTTGATTTCCCCCAACTCCTCAGAGAAATGTCATGCTTATTAGCTGCTACGTGCTCCACTGTGCTCACAAGCCAGTCGCTAACTTTGTCTGTCTGCAGTTTTGTGCTGGACAGGTCATGTACAGTGAGTTTATCAGAGCGTTTTTGTTGAAAGTAGCTGCCTGCTGCAGCTGGAAACACGGTTGATGAGAGCGTGAACAGTAAGGTTGTCTGCCTTAAAACCGAAACAACACATTGAAAGACGCTAAAATGCTTCATACAGCAACATTTTTCATGTAACAAACGATCATTTGACCCCATATAAAAATTTTGATTAGTGAAGCTTTAAGATATCTGTACAACTGATGCAACATGCTGACCTATGCTACATAATGTCTACAGGCTAACTGGGTGGTTCCATATACACTCATAAACATAAGTCAGAATTGAAAGAAAGACAGATTGTGACTGTATGTATCTTATTATACCTTATATTATAACTTATACCTATCCATTTGTGAAAATTCCAGACAGGCAGACAGATAGTGTATAAGTGCAGTTTACATTCAGGGTGGGTATGTAAAGCAATGAGACACATTATAGGGCAGGACTACAAGAATATATGTATTCATATGTACTCTGGAGACAGGATGCCTGTTTACCAAACAGAAGCTATTAAGAGTTTGAAAACCCCCTGGAGCCCCCATCACTGCTCATCTTTGCAAGACAAAACAGCAGCTCCAGAAATGATCTCCTCTAAATGCCTATAAGCACATTAAACATGGGTGTCTCCACTGCCCATCAATGACAGCATTCATGGGAGGGGTTCGTAATGAAAGACTTGGAGTACAGAGGGATAACGCTACAAGCACAGCCATCATCACTCAGGTGTGTGGTTGAGACGAAGGATCAAAGGCAGCCTCTGCCACTGGCATGCCTCTGCTGTGCTGCCGGCCCTGCTGCCAAAAAAAATCACTGGGTTTATATCAGGGAGGATAAAGTAAGGATTAAGAATAAACGAATTCTTGAACACACAACATCATTTACACAAGAAACAACAAGCTGGGTATGTGGGAGGCCTTCTGTATTTCAATTTGAATGCTCAATCAGAGGGAGACACTTGGAGTGAAAAGGTCTGAAGAGACGCAGACAAAGCAGTCAGAGAGCACATTTCAACTTGGATTCATAAAAGACTGCAGAGATGTGAAGGTATGAACAAGGTATGGTGTCGAGACATATTTCTGGTGTGGAAGCTGGTGGTTATTGATAGTAACTTGAAGCCATGTCATTATTACGAAGAGGGTTCAAATCCTTTTCCGCTCAAACACTTTCAGTGAGTGTTCTTGGTAATCCCTTGTTCAAGTCAGTCTGGTGGACGCTGGGAGTGATTGAAATGTGATTCTGGGGTTTCAGAAAAACAAAACACAGACTTATTTTTGTAATAAGCGCAGGCCTCTGTATTGTGTGTTTATCGTTTGCTCACATGTGCATGGGAAAGTGTACATCTACACAGTGTTTATCAGAAAGGATGTCCATACACGCAGCCACGCGTGCCAAACTCCCAGTCCCCCCCCCCAGCCATTCAACCACACTTCAGACTCGTTCCCATTTCTCTTTCCATCTCTTCATCCAAGCAGTAGCATGTTGTTTCACAGGCACAAGCCCATGTTTTGTTTTGTTTTCTCCCCTCTTTGTTTTTAATTGCTACCGTGGAGGTCAATTAATTTCACTCCCCCCTCTCTCTATCTGCAGCCCACACAGCTGCGGCGCTGTGTGTTTGTTAGCCCATCTCCTTCCAAGCCCTAATGCCACATCACTTCAAATGGATTAATCGAGCCACTTTGTTGTTTAATCTCGCCTCGGCAGAACTAGTGGGTGGGTGAGTTGGGGGGTGGGGTGTGTGTGTGTGTGTGTGTGTGTTTGCGTGTGTGTGGGAGGGGTGTGATCAGAGATGCACAGGCTTGTCTGTCTTTGTCGTGGACAGACGGACTGACGGGCAGACAAATGGATGCATGGGCAGCGGGATGGAGGGACAGACGGACCGAATGATAGGCAGAGAGAGGGGGATTGAGGAAGACAAGCAGCCAGAAACATAGACCAGTTGGCAATGACTGACAGACACAGAAAAAAAAAGAGAGAAATGGTTGCAAGCATGTCACTTAATATATGATTTAAAGGAAATGTTATAATACAGACATAAGTATGTCTTGATGTACAGATATTAAATATGTGCCTGTTCAGCCATTTTTTCAGTGTTTTGAAGCTGTAAACTGCATCTGATGCCTGTGTAATTTTCAGAGTGTGTATGAGCCTGTATACTGGACACATCCAGCTTTGTCTTACTCCTATATTGTGTGACAGGTCAATAAGTTATTATGAATTTATATATATATATATATATATATATATATATATATATATATCTTACACAATAGACACATGCCTAAACAGTTCATCACATGGACAAAACACATGAAATTACATGTTGAAGCAAACAAATTCACGCAGGCCTGAGGATGCACACACCAACAATCACAGGTCTGCAGACAAACGTGTGCACATGATACCAAACACCACCTCTCCAGACACACACATACACACACGCACACACACACACACACACACACACAAGCACAATTAAAGGTCCCGTTTGATGTTTTGATGCTTTCATGTTCTGATGACAATTTCATCGAGAAGGAGGGAGGCAGCGTGCTTCGAACCTCCTGGCTACAAGCACACAGACATGCGCCACCCTACCACCACCACACTCACACACACACACACACACACACACACACACAAACCACACGGATGCACACAGACAGCCTCCCAGCTACCAGCAGTGCTTTTCTCTCTTCTGACCTGCTGAGTCAGCCCGAGCCCCTTAAGACTTCTTGCCTCTCTGTTACTAGATATCAGAGAGAGAAAGAGTGCTGTCTGGGGCCAATCCACAAACCTTTGTAGTCGCACCAGTAAGAAATCACTTGGCTGGCAAGGAGAAGAATGAGGGCCACTGACCTGGCATTAGATTCCTTGTGTGTTGTAAAGCCATTCTTTGACATTTTGAATTTGTCCAGTTTGTCCATTTGTCTAGTTTTGCTTTTCACTTGTCAAGTTGTGTAGGGGAGAGTAACTATCTCTGTTGGTATTAATGTCAACAGGGAAAGAGGATTTAAAGGGGAACGCCACTGAAAAAGTTGTATACAGCATTGTGTGGCTCCAGAGGGAGTCTGGAAAAATTACCTCAAGTGATGTCACTTGAATCAGCGCTGGTTGGGTCTCAACACTGCATGTTTGCACTACTGTACAGCATGTTTGAAACTCCAGACTCTTCCCTTCCTGCACAAGAACAGTTTCTTGTGAAGCTGCCTAGACTCTCTTCATGACCAATTACAAAAGTGTCTTTTCTTGTTACCAAGGTAAAAAAAAAAATCTAATTAATTAAAAGAGTTGATCACTCAGTCTGCGTTTAATGAGCATAGTATTCAAACTGAGATCAGAAGCTGTTTAGAAAAGTGACCTCAGAGGTTGTGTTTTTTAGCCGTATATCTGTTTCTGTGTAAGTACATTGAGAGCAAATTCCTTGTATGTGTACACATACTTAGCCAATAAAGCTGATTCTGATTTTGTGTGTGTGTGTGTGTGTGTGTGTGTGTGTGTGTGTGTGTGTGCGTGCTAGGCAAAGGAACACAGACAGAGTGTGGTTTCCTCTGCTGTACAAGCAAGGCTTTGGGTGAAGCAGTGAATAAACGGTTTTCAGTTAGCCCTAGATGGAAAGTTCCTTTACTGATAAGGAGAGCTAGAGGGCCGAGGAAGAGGGCAGGTGAGAGAGAGAGAGAGAATTGAGTTGGAGGGGCCACTGCGGGTTTCCACCAAGGTGACAGTTGAGTAATACCAGTGTTGCTATTACAAGACACAACACCACCGACGTCCAAAATCAGGTCAGAAAGGCATTTCAAGATGCAGATAACTGCGGAAAACAATACAGATTTTTGTTTGTTTGTTGGATTTTGCTCTACATAATTTACTCATTGTCATAACCAGTACATTCTTAAGAAATAAAAAATAAAATAAATAAATAATAATAAAGGGAAAAAAATGAAGAAAAAAATCAATTAAAAATGAAATAGATAAAAAAAAGTAAAGCTTAATTTCCTCTGCTCATGGATAACCCTTCATTACACAAAAACCAGTGCTTAAATTACCAAAGAGCCCCCCATAAAGCACCGTAACTTTCTAATCTGTTTATAATTAGCATTTCAATGATCCTACACATTAAAGTCCGACCTTCAAGAACTCTGACCCGGCTCTAATTAGCGCTAATATCCGATCATTGCCATATATGAAACTAGCCATGACCAAACAAATGGACCTCAGGTACAGCTAATTTCTGGAGCAATTATCTTTTCATGTTGAGAGATTTAGCTGATTATCTGCACAATTTCACACAGTTTCTTTTCCCTGTGTGATTCTAAATGACATTACATTATAAAAATATTTTTAATCACTTCAAAGCCCGGCCCCGTGCAGAGGCTGTTCAGATGGTATTTCTGTTAATGTTTAGTCATGTGGAAATGCGCTAAATGCCAGTCAACTCAACTGCACTTAACTATGTGATGCCCCAGTGTTTTACCACAGTGACCACACTGAATATATGGACGCATGCGAGCAGTATTACCATTAAATTTGTCTTTTTAGAGATGTATTCAGGAAAAAAGGAAAACATACAGGTGTAGGATCGTTTATATTCAAGCATGAAAGGTGGCCAAACTGTATAATTAAACTCAATGTACATCAAGTCATTATAGACATCCTGTGGGCAGAGGACTGAAAACAATGATTATAAGTTAAGTCAGTGAGAAAATTACTATAGTATATAGGAAGCTTCCTGTGTGGTCCAAAGACACTGATTCAAATGTCCCCATTAGAGCCGGTGACAAAAAGCACAATGACAGTTTGCAGACTGGGTATAAACAGTGATTAGATGCAGGTGTAAGTGTCCTTTACAACCAAATCAAGGCAGCGGACTGGGTAAAAATGGGAATTGTTGTAGGGTTAAATAACTTGGTTCGTATCACTGACAGAATAGCTCCCATATCACAGAGTTTTCACACTGAAGTATTCCCCTTCAGCTTCACCCTCTGCTGTGTGCTTCTTCATGTTAACAGATATGCATGACGGCGGCAGTGTGATTTCCCCTCTAGAAACACCGCCTTTAATTCACTGATTTTTAATAATGAGAACATTAATTGTAACGCTTTGAATCACTAATGCTTTTGATTGCTAATCTTATCAATCCTGCACAACACAGGGTTGATCAAATGAACACATTTCCTGTGGTGGGTCTTGGGAGAAAAAAGAAAGATACTGGATTGATAATTTTTTTTAAAAAAGCAGTTAAGGGAAATGTGAATGTTAAGAGGGAAATGAAAGAGATAGAATAAACTGTAATTTAAGAAAATAAAAGAAACAAAAGGGGTTTTGAATTCTGATTGGGGAGCTGGGTTTCTAAGATGCAATGATCTGATCTGTCAGCTCATCTTAGTTTACTTTGTTGTGTGCTACTTAAACAATATACTGCAAGGAAAATACAGGAATTTTAAATTAAGAACATTTAGAAAATTACACATATTTCTATATATTAACAGCATATTAAGGATGAAAACAAGTAAGATAATTTTATTTATTTGCTCGAAAGAGAGAGAGAGGTAAAAAAGACAAAAAAAATTAAGACATTCAGTGATATCAATCCCAATAATGCATTTCTCTTAGCTTTTTAAATAGGTTTATATACACTATATGAAGCCAGAGTGAGCAGGGGAGGGGCGGGGGGGTCCACCTCTCTAAGAGATCATTTAAAAAATGCATCCTCATAAATTGTCATCCCATCCTCCACTCATCCAAATGTGTATTTTTCGAATGCATGGGAGGCCACATTCAAATGAAGGAGGGGAAGACCTTTCACACCACGCCGGGATATAATGGGGAAAGCTTAGCATAACTTCCGTCTGATTTCCAATGCAAATATTAGCAGTCAAGTTCAGTGTGCGGTTGCAGATTATAGTTTATCCCTCTCACACACCACAGAGTTCTTTTACGCTCTGGAAACATTTTTGCTTATCAGCGCAATGCAATGATCAACTCTCCTCACATCCTCTCGGTCCCTTGGAGACTTCAAGTGGGACTGGGGGAGAGAGAGAAAGAGACGATGATAGGGGGGTTAACGGCAGAATGAGAGAGAGAGATGAAGAGGGAGAAAGAGAATAATCAACATTCAAATGTAGTCAGATCCACCCCAAACTTCAGCCACCATCCATGATTATTATTATTTTTTTTCCTCTTCTTGTCTGAATCCTTAGTGCTTAAATCCTTAAATTAAACATCTTAATTGCTGTAAGCCTCACTATCAAATAGGGAATTACAAAGACCTCAGAGGAGTCCCCCCCCCCCCCTTCCCCAAACTCCCCTCTCCACTCCTAATAACATATCACATATTATTGTTTATGTAATTACACTGTGTGAGATGCTGCAGCAACAGTCCTCCTATCTCCCCCTGCTCTTCCTGTGTGTGTGTAATAGTGTAAAGGCAGCATGACTGATGAGTCGTCATGTCAAACAATAGATGGAGAATAGCATGAATAATTCTATTAGCCTATAAAGTTTTCTTATTGGGTTGTCCGGGAATATGTGTGAAGCGTTTTCATTTATGTATATATATTTTGTTTTTCTCTCTTGTACTCAAAGAATGATCCGTCCATCTCTGGGACAACACACAGTTGGGCTGCTTTCCGACAGCACATTGGTTAGTAGAACGTTATTGCCTCAATATGTTATGTTAATATACAATATGTATAGTAAGAATATGTGGCGCAGATGAAAGACAACAGAATCTACAGTTTCAGGCAACTTTTGGAGCAACAAGGAAATATGTTTGTTTGTTTTTTGTTTTTGTTTTTTTTTGTTTTTTACAAATGTGACAATGTATATACCACAATAGCTTTATCTCAATAAAAAGTAGCATATTCACTTCCTATGATCAGTGTGTCTTGATGTGTGAGGTCAACCACGTCCTCAGTAGCACACCCACCTCCCCACCTGCTTGGATACAGTTGAACCTGTATAACCTGTTCATTACAACCTAGGGGTGCAACTAACAAATATTTACATTATCTATTAATCTGACACATTCCCAAGGCCCAAGTTGACTTATTCAAATTGCTTGTTTTGTCCAGGCTACAGTCAATAAACCAAATATGTTCCATTACTATCACAGAAGACAAAAAAACAAAAAAAAAATCACATCAATTTTTGGCATTTTGTTTTGCTTAAAAACGTCTTAAAAGATAAATTGAACATTAACAACTAATCCATTAATCTACTAATTGTTTCAGGTTTATTACAAACTCTGTAAAAATGAGCAACAGAACATATGTCCTCATTTGTCTGCACTCTGTTGACTTATATGCCCCCATGATGACTTTTCTTCTAACACCAATTGTAAAACCAGTAAGTATATTTCTAGTAATGTGACTTGTTATTGATGCATTTTCCATTTAAAAAAAAGCTTTGTTTATTCTTTCTCGCATTGTTTACTGAAAATGAGCCATGTGCATAATGTATCTGACTGCTGTGCCTTTAAACAAAAAGCAGCAATATATCAGTTAATAATAGAGCAAGAAGAGGAAACTGTTTATTTGTTTGGTGGATTTCTGTATTATACAACATTTACAGACAAGGCTGCACCACTTTAGTTGGACTGTGTCGCACTAAACACCAGAGGGGTGGGTAAACACAGAGAGCAGTGTGGCAGCAGAGCCAATTAGAAGTTACTTAAGGTCAGGCCAAGGCCTGAGGGAGTAGAGGGAACAATAAATAATTTGGAGGGTAAAAAGCAAAGTGTTGCCCAGTACAAAATGCATTGTGTTCTTTAAAGTCTTGACAATTTATTTTCCCAATGAATTATACATGTGAGACTCTGCTGCAAACATACATTGCCCAGCGAGGGGGAGATAATCTTCAATCTTTGTAAGTACTTCAACAATGGTGTGTATGACAAACACTGGAAGAGATTTGATGCTGGATGGAGACGTGAAGTGCTGCCTGTATTGTAACATCGCCCAGCAGCTTTGGAAAACAACAATCCAACTGCACTTATCCATAGCCAATGTTTACTGATTGTTTCATGTAATGGGGATATTATATTGTATTACAACAGTTTGTGGTAACAGTTAGTTTTGAAGAATAAAATCCATTAAAACAAATTAATCTGCGTAGTTCGGGAAATAAAACAGATTTTTTTTTTTTTATATTTGATTAATGGAAGAGCCAAACATTTTAAGACAATCGCTGCATGTTGTCTAAGTTTACACAAACACTGGGATAAGTTGTCTAGCTGGGAGGAGTAATCAGTTTTTAGACTGTAAACTGTGGCAATTGTGAATACAGGCAGAGTGAGTGAACCTGAAGAGCGGCTTTTGTATTTAAAGTTTTCAGCTGTGAGATTAAAAATTTCCAGTTGGATATATCACTGGGAACCTTTCCTCAGACGCGTACATATCCTTTTCAAAGCAAATCCAGTCACGCAGAGCCATTTGCAGCATTCTACTTTTCCCTATTCTTGTTTTCCAAAACATTAGTCTTGCAAACTCTAATGCGTGCAAATGCAATGACTCAAGCAGGCTGCCTCTCTCTCTCTCTCTCTCTCTCTCTCTCTCTCTGTGTCTCTCTCTCATTTCCTTTCTTTCCCTCGCGCTTCCTCTCTCTCTGTGTTTAGAAGGCGGTGAGTAAATCATATGGTCAGGCTTGTGCAAAGCCAGAAAATAATGGGATCATATTCCTCTCTCTTCCGCCTATCAAAGTTTCATACAAAAGCAAAAAGCTTCTGGTTTCAATACCCAGGAAATTATGAAGACTCTGACAAATCAACATCCCTTGACAACTACATAATGTATGGCTTTTAGTATCTAGCCTGTGAAGCCCCATCACAGCCTATGATAGCTACATTGACTTACCTACACACGCTGCCAACGACACTGGAAAGAAGGCGAAGGATTGGAGTTTAGTTTACAGTGTATGAAAAGTACTTGAAAACACAAGTTAAGCAAAGGACATCTGCTTTGCAAGCTTTGATGGACTTGGTAGATTTCACAACCAAAAAAATTTTTTGTCTACAAAGTAATGAGTGTAGAAAACAGCCTCATGAAAATTCAGAATTGTGTCATTTGAGAAGCTGAAACATCACAGCTTATACTTTTGATGTAGCACATGCATTGTTTGTCTGACTCCTTCTTGAGTGGCTTCCAAATGTTTACAATTCTGTCTTGATATCTCTATCTAAAATACAACTGGTTTGGCTTTACTATAAGCAGTCAAAACTCAGCAGAGATGCTTCCTGCTGACTGATAAATAGCCAGACAGACTCCAACTTCAACTTCACCAGAAATGACAGCTCCTTCCAAAACCAACTTGTCTTCTCTCCCTCTTTTTTGTGTGTGTTTTCAAGGACATCTGGAAAGCAGCACAGTAGAAAATGTTACAGTATCTTTGCATGGTTGCACTCTTCGACAGCTGTGTCGCACATGGCACAGCATAGAAATCATACAGAAATCATAACATGTCCGGTGCCGTGATTGCATTGTAAAAATGCCCCCATATACACACACACAATGACAGAACAACCAAAAAAAAATGATGGTAGACAGGAACTGCACTTCATATAGCACCTTCATACACACAAGCACACCGACCCACAACCACACATTAGGTTAGACATCTAATTTAAGTCTCTATATAATTTAGTATATCATACATACGTCAGGGTCTTGCTTTTTACTCATGCACGCTCCCTCTAATCCAACATTTCCTGGGGTCAAAGTGGAAGTGGGTGGAAGCCATTTCCAGCAAGAGCGCCTCTATTGCACGTGCCCTGATGGGGTTGATTAATCCGCAGCAACTATGGTTTGTCTTCTACAGCTGAGTGAACAACTTCATTTCAGCTGATGAGTTCAAGCTCAGGTCAGCGCGGCCCTCATCTGTGACATTACAACAGCCACACAATGAGAATTAATTTCTCTCAGTCTGAAAACAACTGCACAGTGCTGGGACCTGGCTTTTTTCTCTCTTTTTTCTTTTTTTTGAGACATATTGCAATTAGGATCAAACAAGTCGGAGAGGAGTTATACAGTATGCTGAAGTGATATTGCTTCGTGTGCGCATGTGTACATTTTTTACTTTGTTTGTTCTTCATGTGGCTTTGGTAATGTTGGTCAAGTGTAAACAATGATGGCTTTTTTCCAGACCTTCTCTACATTTGACAGATGATTGTTTGGAGTCTGCTCCTCTGTAGTTTCCAGCTCCCAGGAATGAATGTGCTGAACACAAACAGGTGAAGCAATCTGCAATACTCATTTTCACAAAAAGTGGGGCTGGGGAAAGCAAACTTCAAGCTATGTTTGTCTTTGTCTCTGAGACCATCCATTCTGTAGTATGGGTTCCATTTGCATCTAATATTACCGCTGCAAAATCAAAGAAAAATGAAAAGTATTTTTTGATTTCTGCATGGTTTGCCATCTGTTACCATACATCTGAATTTTACATCGCGACTCTCTGAGGTATTCACTCACTTTCTCTGTAATTCACAACCATTTATCTTTCTTTTTTTTTCTCTTTTCCCCTTCGCAATCAATCATAATATATATATATATATATATATATATATATATATACATATATATATATGCCAAACTCTGAGCTGGCCTCTCAAGCATCACTAACGCGCAGAAGGCTTCATCAAAATATTTAAACATGAGCAATATAAACCTCAAGTCCTGAGCCTTGTGTTAACTTTTTGTTGGAGTGTGTTGAAATGATACAGCCTTTGCATACCAACAGAGGAATGTTAGCGCAGGAATACACTGTGTATTTCAACAACACTGATTCATGGACACAAACATACACACATATAGGGTTATGTGGACGGAAGGCATGGACAAATGAAGTGACTTTTAAATGGGTGAGCGTTAATAAATCAGCAGGGCCTTTCAATAGACTATGTCCTGTTTCCGCTCAGTGCCTTTTCCACCTGTCTGCTGGAGCTTTGACAGAGAGAGTGCTGGCATTATTACAAATAAATATTGGTTTGAATATATGGCCCTGTCATAGCTCTGTATTATGGTTATGGTTTCAGGAATAATTGAATCTCTGCAGATTGTGATCTGGGTGAATTAATGGATTGTTCCAAGGGGCCGACGCGAATAGAGGGGGTCCCGGTTTGGCGATGGTGATGTGTGGGAATTCATTTCACTGTTTAGCACGAAAGGGCATATTGTAAAATGGGCGAGAGGTGTCCTGCGATGTATGTCACAGTCAGTTTTATCATGAGCATTATGATGAAACTTCTGTGTCTGTGGGGTTTGAAATAACACTGTGTGTTATCTTTGCTGTGGAATATTCATTGCCGCAATTATTCAAACCTGCGGAGCTCCTGTCTGCGTTTATGTGTACCGAAGAGAAGATATGGCGTATGAAAAGTTATTCGCAATTGTCTGTACATAAATCAGCATCACATTATGAAAATCAACACACAGCTACATAAAACCTCACAGTTGATAAGAAATGAGAATCCAAGATCCTGCAGTTTCACAGCCCTCCAAAAGTTAAATCTGCTTTGATAAAGTTTTCCATTCAGCCTTCGAGTCTGCACTTCACGTGGGTTAAAAAAAAAAAAAAAAGATTTGTAAAAGAGACAAGGAAAACAGCCCAGAAGTTGACAAGATTGAGACGATAGAGTACATGTCGCCTGTGCTCTATCTACCTGCACTCACATGAAACACAAGTTGGGCAGAGCAAAGACAAAGAGCTTGTCTCCTTCAAGCATGAAGGAAGACTGAGAGAGAATATGTAACCATCCTTAAGTAATTTTGTTTACTGGCCCTGGCTCCTGTGCACTTGGGGTAAAGTCTCTAGGCACTCACCCATCTATTGAACAAAACTCAGCAAATTGGTACCTCAGGTTTATTTCTCTTTGAGCTCTCTCACCTGGGAGTCAGGGGAAGAATTGCCTTGTAGGCCTGAACTGCAAACAGCTTTCTCTCTGATCTGCTCCCTTCGCCCTCACACTATTTGAACTGTGTTTTCCCCTGGCATTCTGGGAACCGTTTGCTCTTTTTCTCTGTGTCGAGAAAGAAAAAGGCTGTGTTCTTCATACATTTTTTAAAGTCTGGTGTATGTTCCCTCATGCAAACCCAAACACAGTCATACACAGACGCACTTTCTCCTCTGCACTCGTAGATGCTTTCAGGCCAGGTCTGCCAGTACCTGGACGTCAGTTTTTTTTAAAGTAAGAGGTCCACCGACTCGCCCCAATTTGTAAACAAGTTTGAACGACATGCGCGCATTAGTGTCGGTTCTCTGTAAGTTCAGTGTTAAGAAATGCCAAGTACGTGTACAACACGGTGCTTTGATGAAGCTGTCATCGATCAATAATTCATCACAACTTTGCTTGGCTTTACAGGCATCTCAATAAGTTTCTAAGCAAAACAGAAAAGAATCAAATGAAAGCAGAAAGATCAGAAAAAAAGAAACACACCCACACACACCGTGTTTATATTTAATGGATTTCTGCTTTTGGAAATGCCACAACGCACTTGGTCAGCATGTTTAGAAAGGACCAGAGGAAGGAAGGAGGATGGAAGACTGGAGAGAGAGGGGGGAAGAGTGAAAAACAACTTGGTACAAGCACCTCTGGTTTGTTCTCATTTTGTTATTTAGCTCCATAAAGAAAGAAAAAAAAATGCTTTGGCCACCATCTTGTGGTATTTCCTGCTAATCCCCACAACCTCCTGCTCAGCGGTGGTGCCGGTGGTCTGTGTGTGTGTTTGCGTGTACATATGTGCACCTGCGCGTGTGTTGGGGCTCTAGTTTCTAGTGTGTGTGGCCAAAATCTAAATCCATGCCAGGACAGCAATCCGGTCTGAAAACACAGCTCCTAATCCTTTAACCTTCAGAACAAGAGGAGAGGGAAAAACAGCTGAAGGGCCCCGCATGGTGAAGCAGAGGGAGAGAGACAGACACCCAACTAAGACCCAACCAGACCAGACCAGGAGGCCACTGATATTCATTCATCCCCCCCTTTCTCCTCAAGGCAGGAAAATGGATTTCTATTTCTGGTGGCTTGATATCGCTGATCATGGTTCATAGCCCCCTTTCAGGGCCTGGAGTTAACATCGCGGGCTGATGTCAGGATGCGAACACTGATCAGAGCCAGGGAGATGGGTCCTGATGGCCTTCCAATCTGCCAAAGCTGTGATGGCTGCTTTGCTGATACCATCACAGTAAATTCTATCACTGTCACTCTCTGTTTCTATCCAGAAGCACTCAGAGTATGTGTTGGCACATCTTAGTGTGAGCGTTTGTGTGTATGTGCCTTTTCCAGCTGTCCGTGACTGACAAGTTATCTGATGGCATTGTGCTCTGTGTTATGTACTGTAGCTTAACCTCAGTGATGCCTTTTCCTTGAAAACTTGAGGAGCTGGAATAAACAGGCGTGACGAATAACAAGAATATGAGTAATATAATTGTGTAATGTGCAGGGTAGTAGCTATGGTAATGATTCTGAAGAATTTATTTTGACTTTGGGATGGAACTGACTGGAATGATGACTGCTTGGCACACAAAATAAAACAATAATCTTGTTTGTTGTTGAGGACGCAAAAGAAGTTCAGTTAACAGTAAACTTGCCATGTTAGAATCCAACACATACAGACTTTATTTTTGCAGCTTCACAAAACTCAATCTTTGATAACTATACTTGAGCCCTCACCTGCTCCATTTACATATGCACATAGTGGTATAAGCACACTGCTCTGGGTAATATTTCAGCCATCTCCAGTTGCAGTTCTCTATCATTTCCCATGCTATTAGAACATTCTTTGGCTGTATTGATATTTATGCTGAGTAATAATTCCTGACAATAAATAAATAAGATGTTCCTCCTACTCTTCTGTGTCTGTATAGCCCCCAGCATATTCCTGGGGCCTCAGTCTAGGAAGGGAAATACATAAACAAGAAAAGATCTGAAGAGACTTAGCCAGGGGCACTGGATATACACACACTCACACAGGGGCACACACACACACAAACTACTGCATATGCATAGCAATAGTCCTAAACTGTATGTATTTGCCAGTCACCATTCCAGCCGCCCTCCACACACACACACACACACACACACACACAAATACACACACTGGAACATTAATGGTCAGCAAGCCGACTGTTTTAAGTAATCAGAGGCTCCTATGTTGAGTTTTGATTCTTTAGACAAAATGCATTGGCTCCTGAAGACAGGTCGTGTTCATTACACCCTTTTTTCATATTTTTCTCTCAACTTCCACCAAACTAGTGGATTAACTGCTTAGCCAGACTTTTTTACCATGCTGTTCAATTATAAATATAAGACGAGAGGTGTGCGTGTGAGGGTGTGTGTTTGTGTACAAGGTGGAAGTACAACATGGTTCTGAAGTACAGCTGCTGGCTTTTTGATAAAGATTGCTTGTTTTTACATCTCTTTAAAGTCTTGTTTATTCTAGCTGCTGGAAGTCAATATGCATAGGAACATACAACACATGCAGGAGTCTACTGACACCCTTAAGAAGGTCTCTGATACTTTTTGATGCCTCAGCACCTGGTATACAACACAGAAATCAAGCACAACACAAGAAATGGAGTGTTTCTGGTTAACTGCCTGTTTATGTCAGTTTCTTCTGTTATGAGCAAAGTCAGATAGTGACGATCCTTTTTTGTAATGGACTGACCCTATATGTGACTGTCTTCTGTAGTACAAAATGGCATGTAAATCACATTACAATCACAGGACTACATCCCTCGGCTTAAACCACAACATATGAAACTGTAAACCTGTGCACATTGGTCCCTGTAGAGAAACATAAACATAGTGTTCCCTAGAGTGGCAGGGGATGAGGACAGATGATGTACCATGGAAGAAAAACACACGAAAACTAACTTTAACTTCTTCAGTGATACATAAAACTGTGGATATCTGGACAAAAATCAAATCTCATTATGTATGGTCCAACAAACTATGAGCAAAGAGAGCAGCGCATTTTGCTTTTGGTGTGTTTGTCAGTGCAGAAAAAAAGGTGCTCCTATGACTTAAGGATATTCTTGTTAACGTATTCACTTTCAGTTTGTGCAATGTTCACTGAGGACCTTCAGTATAATTCACAATAAAAACAGATAAACATCATGTTCCCTCCATTGGGTCCAGGAGGTCGTTCCATACGGCGCATTACATTTCCAGTGGCAGGCAGTTTCCCTCATCCTCCATACCATTAGGGCCATCAATGTTGACAGGATCAATACCTGTGTTTTGGCCCCAGTGCCCCTGCTAGAGATAGCATGTCACTGCTGACAGACAAATATCAGCGCTTGGCCCTGTGACGGAGGGGAAATCACAGTACTTTTCCGTTAAGATCATACAACACGGTATTGATTTGCCCTGTGCTAATCATACATCAGAGAGGAATAAATGGCTCAGAGGCAAACGTTCCATTGTTCACGAATGGGAGATGTAATAAAAAGAGAGACATTTCTTTTATTGCTAGTAACTCGAGGCTAGTCACATAATTGCGCCTTGATGGGAAAAGGCCTGGTTAGATCGAGGTCCGTCAAAGTGTTGTCTGTACTTTTTAGTGATGATCCCATCGACTCAGACAGGTCCTGATTACAGTGTGTGTAGGTGTGTGTGTTTGTGTATGGTGGTGGTTGTAAAATAGCAGAAAACATCTATTGTACTGTTGTTAGTTTTTTCTTACAAGATACACAAATTGAAGATCAAAACAACACAAAAACATGTCTTAGCTTACAGTATAAATCAGTAAATCATTAATCAGTATAAAAATCAAGGCTGCTTTTTATTTTTGTGGGGTGGTAATGCTTTGGTAATTGTAATAGACTTGGCTGTGCTCACATCAGATTCAATGGTACATCCACATCAGAATGACCCTTATTGGCCGCTATGGCTTTATTACCCTTTCCAAGCTTGAATTAAAAAAAATGTTAACAAATGTACCACTTACCGGAAAATACAACAGTTTTGTTGACCAGAGATGATAAAACCTACAGGGTTGTGGCTCGGATATAAGAAGATTGTCATCCCACACCCCCTTATTCAATGCAGTCAAGGCCTTGCAACAAGGGAAGTCTGCCAGTTGGGTACCAGTCATTTCTCATGTGTGATGTTGGCAACAAGCAGTTGCATCTTGAAGACAACTAACAGGAATTCTTTCAGAGGTAGCCAAACCCTTGCGTTAGACTCTACTCTACTTTGCAACAACAAAAATGCAATGTGCAATCAATGTGACCGTAGTGTTTACCTAGTACTCACTTCAGTGGTCTAGCCTCTCAACTTCATACAAAATAGTGTTGATTCCCTGGTGCATGTTGGTCATCATCATGCTCATAATATCAGAATGCTTTGCGTCGCTTGCTTTGCGTTAGCTACATTCAACTTACGTTAGCCAAAGCGTCAGCTAGCTTTCTTTTAGCCACCAACGTAAATTCATATATTGATGTAAAACCACGTCTCTCAATGTATTTCATAGTAGACATATTACATCCTGTCTAGGAGGAAGAGGGCCAATTCAGGATCAGTTTTGAATCCGTTCAAAACCCGCAATTCTCTCCATCTGTAGAATGTTTTCGCCCGTGCTCTATCACTGACCCTTTTAGCTTTTTTTTTTGTTGTTGTTGTTCTTCGGTCAATTCTTTTCTTTTTCTTTTTGCTGATCCTGGCCCAGTATCAGCCATAACCACAAAATACAACGTGAAAAGTAAAACTCTCTAAAGAAAAATCTCCTCCTACTTCCTTTTAAATGGCTAATGTACTGCTTACTGAAACTTTGCTTTGAAAAATGTTAACATAGGCTCTTCTGGTCTGTGTGCCATAAATCGTTTCATCTGATTTCGTGGGGAATCAGACCGGGTGACAGGCATTAAGAATTACTATATAGAAATAGCCAATCTTCTCGCTGATGTTCTTGTTTGCTTATGTAAGTCATATAGAGGCATGAGTATTAAATTGAGACCGTTTCATAACCAGTTAAAAACTCCTTGTAGTTGCTTTAAAGGTTAGAAATAAATATGTTACTATGTGGAGAAGGTGCAATAATTATTTGAGAACCAGTTCTTGATCTGCTGTTTCCTTCCATCTTTTCTGAGTACTCTGTTATCTGCACTATTCCATCAAAAACCTCACTGATAACAGACTGGAGAACTCAATTGACCTTGACTGAGTGTAGGAGAGTAGACACTTGTAGTACTGAGGAAAAGAGGGCGAAGGAAGCCATCTTTCTGACTGTCTCTCAGCCCCCCTGTTTTCACAAATTTAAAATATAAAATATAAAAGCATTTTCTGATCTGACTCCCCTATCGTCAGGACAACATCATTTATCTGCCCAAAACCATACCACCAAATCACTGATGAAAAATAAATATTTTTTATGGAACGATTGTGGTCAACAAAGTTGACTGTTAGTTGGAAATGGGAAATTAACAGTGGTCTCCCGTGTTGAAGTCTGATGTTTTGTTGTGGTTTTGGGGCACTTGTTGAAACAACCGATGATGTCGTTCTTCTTGGGAGGACAGTCTCGTGAGGTTATATAAGGTGAGACACGTGTTTGAAATTGTGTGTTTCATATATTTCTTGATTGTGTGGTGTAGTTCTACATACTGAAGGAAAAGGTTCAGCTGTATAAAGAACACACAGTATGCAGGTGCATGCATGTCTTTTCCATAGGATGGGACCTACAACTGATGCAGCACAAACCCAGCTGATGCACTTCTGCGTTGGGTCTGCATGTTGGTGTGGGGTTTCTCTGGGTGCTCCAGTTTCTCGCACAGTCCAAATACCTACTAGTGAGGTGAATCTTTAAAACCTTAAATTGCACTAAGGTGTGAACCTGAGTGTGAATGTGCTTGTCTATATACTGTATGTGTGAGCAATGCAATAGACAGGCAAACCAAACAGGATGTTTTCTTTTTTTTTTTGCGCCATTCTTTTTTTGTGCTTGTTGGGACAGGCTCCATCCTGACAAGATGCTGAATAAGAATCATTAAGAATATATGAGAATGTATGCTGGACTGTCCACAGTATGTTTAGTAGGTAAAAGGAGTAAAATGGGACATGGTTAAAACAATACTGTGCTAGTTTGTTAATTCTAATATTTTATTATTTAGTTTTGCATAGGTGCTGATAAAATTCTTTGTTGCCAATGTGATGTCAGTGTCAGATGTTATAAAACCTGTTGTGATTTAACTCCCTTGTGTTTTGCAAGCTCCCTCCCCGATATTTAACCTATATTTAACTATACAATTTTCTTTTCAAATTGGCACGTTTGTTTGTTTGTTTAAGAAAAGAACAGAATTTTAAAAAGATGCTGATCTGCATCTGCTTCTTAGAGGCAGATACATTTCAACACTACGAATCAAAAAATAATCAGATCATCACAAAAATGGTTATTTTTTAAATATATTTCTCATGTGAGGGTAACAACAGCAACTCCCTTTAAGTTAAGTTCAGGTGGTCAGAATGAAACCTCAGATCTCCATCCAAATTAACTGGCTATATCTACCTAAGCTGAAATAATTTATCTAGCTAACATTTTGCCAGTAAAGAATCCTGCTTGTGTTTTGGCACCATTGTTAATACACACAATGAAATCCCTGTAAAGTTATCGAAAACATGTAGGCAATATAAGAACATTAAACAAAGGAGATTTTTTTAACCAACCTGTTAAACCAGCTTCAGAAGTGAGTGACTGCCTTCTTAGCAAACAGAGAGAGATAACCCTGACAGAAGCTGGCAGCTGTCAATACAGTGGAAACGTGCCAAATGCAAAAAAAATCACAAACCTTTAGCCTGCCACATACAATAATGATTCTCCTCTGACAAAAACTGCTGACCAGTAAATTATTCATATTCACGCTATGAATAAATAAAATAAACAGGCCCCGCTCTAGGTCTACAAATCTAGGAAGTATTTGCCCATTTAATCATCAAATTTTAACAGAAGCTGCAACACATTGCATAAGCACTCAGGACTCCTGGGACAGTTGCAAACTTGACCAACTGCCAATAAGTGGTTGTTCCTAATTTTCAAGAGCCATTTGCCTCCTATCTGATTCCTTTGCCTCATATCAAGGCCAACAGTATAAAGCCTGTCTCTCTCCCTTGGTCCCTAGATAATTAACTTGGCTTTGTTGTGTACAGCACACATGCACATTCATTTCTAATTAGAAACAGACAGCATCTATTGCTACTACACACAATACTTTAGAATAGCTTAGTGATTTTTTTTCCCTTTTTTTAACATATACCTACTGTAGGTAAGTCAATAGCACCAGCGAACCAATGCTAAATGAATTTAACTCCACACATGCCTTGCAGCACAGTTCCTAATGGTTCTCTGCTCTACATGTAAATGACCTCCTGTCCTGGATCTTTGAATGCAGATCAATGACTGTTTGCTTTATTTCAACATTCAGCACCGGTGAACCACGACGCCACGGGGGCAAATGTTGAACAGAGAATTTACAGGTTTGCTATCGAGCACTTTGAAACAATAAAGCTGCTAGTGAGCTATTAAACAAACGAGAGAATAAAGTGGCTGCTGTGGACCGAGATTAACACGATAGATACAACGTCGAAGGGTGTAATTATTCTTTACTGACACAAACGTTTAGCCCCCAGAGCGGAACAGTGTTTACCACAAATACCACCACCACGCTTGACCTAATCATGGGCTGAGATTTACCTGACTGCATTTGAAATGTGTTACAGCTGATTTGTGTGTTGGAGCTGATCAGCGATCAGCACATTGTATATCCTGACTTAGTGCTGCATTTGATCTCTCGAATAACTGCCAGACAATGATATGTGTCCTCTTTCAGTTTAAAACTTTGGCATGATGAAATAAAAACCAATACATTTAATATGATATGAAGTGAAAAATGGCACAGTATAGATATTGTCTGGTTTTTGGTTGATCTGTTGGATCTTGCTTTGTCATTATTTGCTCATGTAGCTTTGTTTTGTCTTTACATTACATACAGAAGCTGTCAAAATTACATCATCCTTTTCACAACGTCAGTGTTTTCTTGTGTCTTCTGCTTTTGCTTTTCATATAACATACAGTAGCTTGTAAATGCAATTATTTTCAGCAGCTTCTCATCAGCGCATGATGTACCACAGTAGAAATTAGTCCACATTAAATCAGCTGCATTCACATACGATACTAAGGTAGCTGTATGCTTTGTTTTGGCACCAATATAAAGAATGCCATCTATAGGGCTTAAAAAGTTTAATAAAATGAGTGCAAATAACACTGAACAAATTCAAAAGGAACAAATAGCTACACAAAATTTGAGATAATTGTGTAAAATACATTATTTGTGCAACTGTAGTTGTACATAATCACTATATGTCTGTCTATCTTTATCTAAGATTGTTAATGCACAAAGAGCTATAACATCCAATGTGAAATTGTGTGTGTGTTTGTGTGTGAACATACTTGACCAAACTTGATTCTAATTTAGATTTCCTGAAGCAATTGTTTGGACATTTCAAATTCCGCTTTTGTGGCTGTGGGGACAGGAGACACAGAAGACATATCTGGTGAATTGCAATTTCAGAAACATAAGTTTAATGTTCCGCTTTAGTTAAAAATAATTATCACAGGAACCACAAAGCACATAATCATAGACACTGCAGGATAGATGTGTATAATTGTATGGTGAGGGACTCCACAAGGCGTATACATCCACGAGCATCCAGACCAGCAGGGACAATAGAGGACAGACTTAGCCATTACTGCCAACTCCTGACTGTAGAAATATGGCAATCTCTATATTGTCCTGCCAATGTATTAAAGCCATGAGCTGCATTCCAGGTCTTGATTATGTGTGTGATTTGTCTGTTTTTGTGCGTGTGTGCCTCCATCCATGCTTGTACGCCTGACCACTGATGTGCACGCATGTGAGTGTATGTTGCACATATTGCGTGGCTGGCATATGTGCGTGCATGCACTGATGTGTGTGTCTGATCATGCGTGTGCGTAGGTGAGTGTGCACATGTGTTTGTGCCACCGTGTGTGTGTGCACGCGTGCATGTGTGTGCACTAGCTGGCATGTCAGCTGATGTCCCCAGTAATCCAGCAGTGGGCCTGTTGTGGATTAGTAGCAGGCTCCAGGGGATGGGAATCCCATTCCCGTTTACAGCTCTCCCTGGCAGGAAGAAAGGCAAGGATGCCTTCTCTCTACTGCCTTCACACCGGTTGGAGCCTGAAGGTGTGTGTGTCTGTGTGTATGTGTGTGTGTTTGTTGTTGGGATGATGTGTATATGTGGATGTCGAATGGATGCTGTTGAGTGTGTATTACATGTATGATGTCTAACATTAAATTCAGCTTTCTCCTTGTCTCCCATTCTTATATTGGTGTAATACACTATCTTGCAAAAGCATTAATTCATTAGGTTTCCTGGTTAATCGTGTTAATTGTGTATTAGATAGCGCATGACCATTTAAAACATAGGGCACAACTGTTTTTAGGTGGCATAGCTTATGTGCGTTTTTAGTTGATTTAAAATTACTGTCAGTGACATATTGGTTCCCCTAATAAGTTCATATATACAGAAAAAAAACAAATTATTTTTTACTTGTTTTTAGTCACATGAAGGCTGATTGGTAAAACTGGACATGCCAGCTCCTTTTTCTACTGAAAAAAAATGTCAGTTTCCTCTTGTAAAAACGCATGCTCTTGTCATGAGAGAGAAAGAAAATGCTGCGGTATCAGTTAAGCCTTGTCTTAGAGATACTCTTTGTAGGAACATGTTGTAGATGTGTGGTGGCATTTCTAACACATCTAGTGCAGACACACACTTACACGGTAACACACACACACACACGGGCCATTGCGCGGCAACAACATGAAATTTCATCACGATAGGATTTGTTTTGAAGTCATTCGAACACCATCCAACACAAGAGCTGACCTCTTGAACCTTGAGATACAACCTTACCTTCTCCCAAGTGACAATTTAAATGCCACCTTTCTTCCAGCCAGAGAGAAAGAGAAAAACATTTTGTGTTTGTGTGTGTGTGTGTGTGTGTGTGTGTGCGGCTGGTACTTGCAACTCGATAGCACAACAAAAGAGCTGTGGTGGCAAGTCCCCACACAGACATTATATGTCAGCATCACCGTCATACTGTTAGCTTGTCCCAACTGTACAAAGCCGTCCTCATTCAGGGCACCTAACCAAGGTCAGCCTGGATTAGCCACTAGTAACCCTATCAGGTCCAGCACAATGATTACAAAGCCCAGTGACACTGGCTGTCAGCAGACTCTTTCTAGGCAACCCTATCTGCCCGACCCTTGGCTACAGAGCCACTGGAGAGGGTTAGTCCATTTCAAATTGTTCCTCCTTTGTGTCTCCCTTTATTTCCCCCCTTTGATTTTCGGCGACTCGTTTGGTTCATCAATCAGCCTGTCTGGATGTGTGTGTGTTTGAAACCCATGCTGCACATAATTCCTATAATTTGTGGATTTTTTTTTTTCTTCTTCCCCTTCCACATAGCCCATTCTTTGTGCTTGTTACTTCTGAAGCCACCAGCCATCCCACCTAAATCCCCCACCCTCCGCCCTGCAGATGAATGAGCCCTGTAGCTTTATGCTATACACCACATGATTTGTTCTCAACTGAAAATGTGTAAAATTATAATAGTAATCAGAGTTGTAAGCCTAATAGTCCTGGTGTCATCATCTTTGAACTCAATGTAACACTTCATGTCATAGACAGTGAGACAGTATGTTTGTAGTTTGCACAACAGCACTTTTTTCAACCATGAATTAGACAGCAGGAACATCATTCTCCTTGCCTTACCAATTCAGACAACATGTCAGAATAAAGAAAAATAAAGACTTGTGTTTCACTACAAGTGCGGCTGTTGTTTCCCCTACTTTTTTTCAAGAGGAATTACACTTCAAGCCCATCGTTTTACTGCTTCACTTTCCTCCCCGAGAACTGTTTTCCCAACATCCATGTCAGTTAGCAGCATGTTAAACAAATCAAACCTAAAGAAAGAACTGCCTTGTGATTTTGGTTTAAAAAAAAAAAACTATGATAAACAAGAACAAGAACAACAGCAACAACAGTGCTAGCAGCATAACGTATTCGAGGCAACGTGGCAACCGATGTTCTCCACTTCAGCACATCAGAGGCGTCCCTGCTTCAGTCGCCCTAAAGGTACCCGTTTACAAAGTGATAGGGCTTAGGGTTTTTAACTCGGGGCGAGAAGCTGATTTGAAACCCCCTCTGCTGCCAAGCACATGGACGGCTGCTGATTAGAAGAGGGTTGGCAGCAGTGGGCAGATGCCAGGCGGGGAGAGAGATGACGGCCTGTCGCCAGTCTGCCACCCAACCCCTCGTCCCCCTAGTTGCCCCCTCCCCTACTGACCCCTCCCCCATTGTACAAAAAAAAAGACCAAAGACATTTCCACGACAAACCCGAAGGGGGGAGGGGATGAATTGTAGTAGTGCTTTGTATCAAAATGCAGCAAATGTGACACTGTTGTGATGACAGATACGCAGAGACATGTACGGCAACATTTTGTCGCTTTCTTTAACCGATCTCAAGAGTTTTTGGGGAGCTGTTTTGATCATAGGAAGCTGACAATGAGTCTGCCTAGCTAACTAAGTTGCACAATGAAAGATCACAGTGCAGTTTTTCTTCCTCCCTCTGCACACCCACGCAAAAACATGAGCACACAAACACACATGCACTGTGCTTTTTTGCAAGTTTGGGATACTGAACATTCCTTCACCAGCCCACAGAGGATAAAACCTTTTGAGCTTTTTGGGTGTTTCAGAATTCAGGAGAGTAAACAGTCATGTGCTCTCAACTGATGCAAATTTGGGACTTTGTCCAGCAAAGATGAGTACACCTCACTCAATAAAATAAATTAAAAAAACACTAGGATGAGTCCAAAGCTACAAGGAGACAGACAAGAAAAGACAAGAAAACTGCTTTTCAAGGTGGGAAAACTCAATGCACTCTTCTAATAAGTCACAGTGACGTGGAGGCAGTGGTTACTGTGAACAATAGCCAGGCTCAGGTTTTAATCATACTGCTATATTCCACACCGTATTGATTTCAGACCAGCTCAATATGACTACATAACTTAATTTCTCTGCTGCACCACTGCACTGCTAGTCATGCACCTACAGCCATGCATAGTTGGAGCGATAGACAGACACACACATGCATTTGCACATTTACCCAGCTCCACACCACATTGCCTCCAAATGCACCCACATAGTTAACACATTAACCCCAATAATCCATATCAACGCAAGTCATATAAGTTGATCAAATGCAAAAGGTCCACAACAGCTGCACTGCAGAGGTTCAAAAGAGTATGAAAAATCAGAAATCAATATTTATTTAGTCATATGTGTAATAAACAAAGGGCATGACATCAAAGCTATATCCTTTAGCTATTCAATTCAACTGTGGGCAATTTACTCTACCAAAAAGGGTTAGCAGTTAGCAATCATCAGCCAATACAATACAAGCAACTCTGCCAGTTTGACATTATTCAGTGGTAAATTCTGTTGGGAGAAACTAGATGAGAAATCAATAGCTGGTTCCTTCATTCATGAAGGATATTGTTCATAAAAAGACTGGATCTGGTATGGAGTTATCTGGAGTGAGCAGAGGTAGAAAAACTGCTTTTATCCATTAAGCGATCACGTGTAATTAGAATGACATCAATTAGTTACAAGTGTGTCTGATTTTGTTTGTTTTTTGTGTTGTTTTTTTGTTTTTGTTTTTTGTTTGTTTTTTGCAAATATTAAAAGCTAACTCATTTGAGGAAATTTTCATTTAAGTGTAACACACTAGCTGGGGCCACGCGTACATTTTTTGCATTTTTGTATTTGTGTGTTTGTTAGTGCAAGCTGTATTCGCGGGGAGGGCCTACAAACTCTCGGAAATTAGAAAGCAAATTAACTGCAAAAAGTTATACTTAATAAATCCCAGTAAAAATGCTTTTTTGTAGTGATACAAAATGTATTTGCCCGCAGACATTCAAGCTCATTTGTAATGTTACGTCAATAAAATGAGTCCAAACATTATATGCTGTTGGTCAAATAGCTGTTTTTTTATTTTTTCTTGCATGTTTATAACTCATTATCCCTCAGCTCAACATCATCAGCAAAAATGTTAATGATCGTATTTATACACAGTGCTGAAAGTCACTACAGCTAATTCATATCAGTGTAAACTGGTGATAAGGTCATGCAGGACGGGGTAACTGTATATCTGACTCTACATCTTTTTCCTTGTCTGCCACTGTGTCTGTCTGACCTGATGCTTTTCAGTCTTGCTTCACCTGCTTAACTGTCTCTATACTCTCTCTTTATCTGTCTTTCTCTCTGTCTGCCTTGTCTTTCTGCCTGTCTGTCTGTCTGTCAATCTCCTCTCTCCCATCTCCTATATCTCCATCGGGCTGGGACTAAAATATCTTAGGAGCTCCAACCTGTCTGAAACTGAGACCTGGAATGTACTACTGCAGAGTTCAACACACACACACACACACAATTATACACCTTAACAGGCCGACTGGTGCACTTTCACACTGACAATATGCATATGCACAGACATTTACACACACACACATACCCCCCCCCCCCCCCACACACACACACACACCATTGTATACACTTACACGCATACAAGTGACCACTCAGACACACACACACATTCACACTGATAGTACAGTACTGATGGTTAGCCTATGGTCTGTGTCTAGAGGAGACAGTGCCCCCTGGTGTGGGCCAAACAGTACTCCCAGTCAGCCATATCTTGACCCAATCTATATTGAGAGTACTCATTTACTCTTCTGGGATTGATTAGTCCTGCCTGAAATGGAGAAACCACCTACATCTTCCTAAAAAAAAAATACAAACCACTTCCTGAATAGCTGACACATTATTAGAATAAGGTATACGATAAATGCTTGAAATCTCCAAAAACATGTAAAACTACAGTAAATATTCAGATACAGTCCCAGGGGTATTTGACACTTTCCTTGGATGTTTGTCTGTGATGTTGGTATTCATAAGGTAAATCAGTGTACTAAACTGATATTGAGTGCATTGTCCAATTTGTGAATGTGGTTAGACCTATACAGGTCAGGTTCTAATGCAAAGTTTTAACGGGTCAAGCTTCAAACATAAAAAGAATGCAATTTATTTGCTCTCATATACAGCAAGTTCATTTCTTTTAATGTCAATGTTTAATGTTATATCATAGTCATGTACTATGACTGATGTGATTGTTTTACAGGCCCATGTATTTAGACATATAGTTAAACATAATGAAAATATATTAGATGTAACACAGTATTTGGTATTTTCAAAGCTTTTTCTACAGTTACTTTTTTGGTAAATATGATGTGTTAGTGATGGATTTATTCACAAAATAAGGATAACAGAATATATATATAAAAAAACAACAAAAAAAACTAAAATTCTTATTTGGTATTTCATTTTTGTGGGTGCTTAGAATGTTGTTTATAAAAAATACTGCATTTCCAGACAAGGTGTTTAAAATAACGCTGTACTTAATACATACACTCATATAATATGTTGTGATAACAGTATGTCACAGTATGTCATGTCTCCTCTCAGAGTGGCCTCAAATGAAAAATTGCCCCCATTATGGCTGTAATTAAGTCGAGACAAGACATTATGGGATATTGTGTATTAATTAACAAAACTGCAATATAAAGATTACTATGAGCCTCTTTTTTGTACATTATGATGCATGCATGTATGTAGGTGTTATAAATAAATTAGTCATTCCTGCTAACAGGCACGCTGTATTGCACCTATTTAAATTGTTGCTGTTTACAACACTGCCAGACCACACTGCAGTGGAGGAACAAGCACCTGATGGATGAATACATTCATTCGGATGAATACTGATGAGGAAGACTGCTAGGCCACTCTTCTTCGCAGTAGTTGCCACCTTGACTGCCCGTTCCAAAACCGCTGTCACAGTTTCAGGTTTCCAGCATGCTGTGCTGTATCGCTTGTCTCCAACAGAGGTCATAATGCCTGTAATCACAATAATAAAGGACAAGGCTATGCCCTGTTTTGCATGGTGACAAGTCCAAAAGCGCACACAAAGACACACAACGTGCAGGTGAGTTCCCAAACACACTGGCAACGTGCGTGAGCAAAAAGTGTCAAATCCACCTAATACAGTTGCGCACACACGGTCACACACACACTTCAACAGTGCTGGTGGTTAGCTTGGTGTCTGTATAGATTGGCCCTCATAAAGCGACAATCACCACCACCAACAGCTTTATTAATGCTGATTAATGCATTTGTAATAATAAGGGTTGAGCGTATGTGAGATGCGCTAAGTGGTGGAAATTAAGGAGCCGGGTACACCCCCAGCAGGCCAGAGCGCGCACTGCCTGAGGAGCGCGCACACTTATCGGTGCTCGCATATATTCGTGGATGTGTCCGCGTTTGATAGCTGGACTGACGAAATAACCAGCTGCAAGTCGAGAGCACTGGCCATTTTATACTCTCTCTCCCTCCCTCTCTCTCTCCTCCACTCACTCTCTCTCTCTCTTACACAGTTGTTACGGGAGTGCACGCAAGTTTCAGACAGACGCTGCGTGCCACAATCAACCTGACCTCAACACAATTCAACTAAATAACCCGACGGCACAAAAAGCGTTGAGAAAAACAAGTGAACTAATTTTGTATACTTCTCTTTCTCTCCAAGCCATGTCTATTTATGTCTTGTACTACAAAAAATATCCATCCTAACAAGTCAGTGAATGCACTGTTGGGGGTTTTAACCATTATTGAAATAAGTGAATAAAAAAGAAAATTCAAAAATGTCTCAATTTTAAATTCTGATACATATCACCTTTGTGGTGAATTTCTCTGAAACAAATGACAAACAAGGCAGAACGCAGCTGTGGACCAATTCATTGGCACTAGCAACAGTTAGATTATTATCTCATCCATTTGGTAGATTTGACTGATTGTATTAAGTGAAGCGGGTTTTAAAATCCCACACTAAAGTAAACAACTCTTGTTCGGATGGATAGACCCATACTTTTTGCAGTGTGGAGTCTTGGTTTTGTTCCGAGGCTCCATTTCTGTGAGGCAGAAAGGGGGCGGGGATGGGATATTCAGATGAGCCGGAGTGACAGCTCCAGTTTCCCCCAATGCTCTGTGTGTCTGAAACTCCACTGGCTCCTTCCCTCCTAACTCCTCACTTCATAGTGCTGCGTACTAAAAACATCGGACGCTAGGGGATCAAGACGCATGCCACACTGCCTCTATGAGGGCACTTTAACAGATCTTTCGGGGTTTTTTTCCCAGTAAGGGGGCTGTGGAGGGAGGACTTTTTTTTTATTTTCATTGTCTGATGACTGTTTGCACGGCTGATTATTGAGTTGATTGTTTATTGTTTTGGCTGTTGTTGCCCGACGCCCTGCGCGTTTTTCCTTCCTTTTTGGATTCGGCGACCTATCCCGCGCTCACCAATGTCCTATCCTCAGGGTTACCTCTACCAGCCCCCGGGCTCTCTGGCTCTTTATTCGTGTCCGGCTTACGGGGCCTCGGCTCTGGCTGCCCCGCGGAATGAAGACTTGGCGAGGTCGTCCTCTGGCTCAGCCTTCAGCCCTTACCCTGGATCGGCTGCATTCTCCGCCTCCGCGGGTGCAGGCTTCTCCAGTCCACTGTCATACTCCACGGATCCAACTACGGGATTCCCATCATACATGGTAAAATATATCATATACTCATGTGCAGTTCTGTATGACGAGGCTCCGAAGCAGGTGAACGTGTCGGCGAGTTAAAGTCTGTTAATGCGCAAAATGTTTAGCTGTCTTTCACTGGCATACAGCGCGATTAAATCGGTACAGGTTTACAGTGTTTTTGGTATGATTCACTCATCAGTAAGTGCTTGCGGAACTTTCTTATTGAGTGCACGGTTGCAATACGTTCATAGTGGCCTACTCGTCGGGTTCTTAGTATAAAATCCTTGACCCCTTTGGCTTAAATGGGATTTTTAAGGATGAGCTGCAAATTGTAATGGTTTGACCAACACTTTACACTCACTGCGCAGCTAATTATGTAAAACAGAACACCAACTAAGATTTTTATTTGAGCCTTTAGCCTCCAAGCAGTTAATTTATGTGTCATAGAAAATTAATATAACACAAGCCATAACTCTTTCTTCTACAGCAGTCATTAAAATCACCGGGGATGAAGTCGCTGACTTTATTCTGAGTTGAGTAAACGGAATTTTAACATGAAAAGCATGACTCGCAATGCTAATGTCACAGGGCACTTCAAGCGTTTTAGGAAAGGTGCATATCAAGTGATTTGCTAATGGGATTTGTAATGCTGTAAAGAGAAGATATGTTAACACATTGGGGCTGCCATAGCAAAACAAAAAGCAACCACTGAAAGGAAATGAGGAAGTTAATAGGTGATTACAGAAAATTGAAATTTCCTTTTTATTATCTTTATGGCTATATTAACAGGAGCCTACGTTAATCCGATAATGATCTTAACCATTAGTTAACCATTAGTCCATTCCTTTCTGCGGCCTGCTTTTACGCACGGCGTGTTTACTACCCCTGCTTGCAATCACAGTGATTTTTTAAAAACTTAATGAGTAGGGTTGACAAATGATCAAAGTTTAAAAAAAATTGTATGACATATTGGTAGTTTGTTTATTTTCAACAATAGACTGCATGTCGTTAATCAAACTCAGGATAATTAAAAACTATTTTATATGATTTACAAAAATCCAGGATAAAATTTGCCCGTGTATTTACACCACTCCCCAGCTCTCTTTCACCTGTTCCGACTTGTTTCTAAAAGCAAATAACTATACTGTTAAACGTTGTAGAATAAAATTGATTGACTGGTTTTGAAATGATTTAATAAAAGGCATTTAAACTATACGAAGTTGTTTTGTAAATTAATCACAAGCCACATTAATGTAATTTTAAAACTCAGCGCGAAAAAACACATCGCAGACTCAAGACTTTTTTTTCAACTTTCCACCAGAGCTCTCCGTATGATGCGCACACGACGGGCATGGCCGGGGCATTAAGTTACCACCCATACGGGAGTCCAGGGTACCCCTACCAACTCAACGACCCGGCTTACCGCAAAAACGCCACCAGGGACGCCACGGCCACCCTGAAGGCCTGGCTGCAGGAGCACAGGAAGAACCCGTACCCGACGAAAGGGGAGAAGATCATGCTGGCCATTATCACCAAGATGACCCTGACGCAGGTCTCCACGTGGTTCGCCAACGCCAGGCGGAGGCTCAAGAAGGAGAACAAGATGACCTGGGCGCCCAGGAATAAGAGCGAAGACGAGGACGAAGAGGACGGGGACGGAGAGAGGAAGGAGGTGGAACGCTCTGAAAAAACCCTGGATAACAGCGAGGCTTCAGCGGAGGATGAAGGTGGGGTATAATCTGGCGACCGAGCCAATGATCCATTTAACAATTCAGGGTAGGATGGGGGTGAGGCGGAGGGGAGGGGTTGGATGCCCCTTTTATTTACTGCTCAAGTTATTTAGTGCAATAATATTCTGAGGATATCAAATCATGAAACAAATGTCCAACACAAATAATCTTGAATATATTTTGCCTTTATGCAAGAGATCTGGCTATTGTTTTAGTAACCATGTTGATTGATATATTGCTTTAATGAAAACGAGGCGGAGGAAGACTCAACACTAGACCAAATGACCTGTTAAGGTGGACATTTCTTTTCTTTAACATGATTAATGACAGGTCACTGGCAACGTGGACACATAACAATCCACATGAGTGCATGAGTGGCCTCAATAAAATTAGACTGTTAATGTTATTCTCTTGGTGACATTTCTGTATAATTATGTAAAAAGGAAATCATTATTGTTACCATATAAAAAAGCCTTTTAATCGTAAAATAATATGAATATGAATAATTAATACCTTACTTATTCAAGCCTGGTTGGCTGTAAAACATTGTGGGAATATACTTTGACTACAAGATAAGTTTTTATATATATTTTTTTGTTTGTTTGCTTTTTTTTTTCAGAAATTCAATGTTCATGTCTTTGTTTTTATTTCATAATATTACTGGCCATTATTGTGTCTGTTTTACAGTTTCATTTTCTTTCTTTTTTTCCTATATTATTCCTATATTATTGGATATTTTTTTTCTGCAACTACACATTATTATTAATTTTATTTTTCTCCTCTTGTCTTAGGCATCAGCTTGCACGTCGACACTCTGACGGACCACTCCTGCTCGGCAGAGTCTGACGGGGAGAAAGTCAGCTGTGGCGTGGGAGAGCTGGGCTCTGACCAGGCTCGCGGCAAATGCGACGAGGACGGCGAGGACCAGAACCACGACCCGCGGGTTCAGCGCTCGCCCAAACCCGTCACATCGTCGCCTTTAACGGGAGTGGAAGCGCCAGTTCTCAGTCATCACCAACACCATCACCACCACCACCTCCACCATCTCCAACATCTCCACAGCCAGCGCGAGGATTTGGCCCGGAGCCTCGTCAATAGCAACAACATTAATACCAATAAATCGTCTTCATGCCTTGATAGCAGACCTTCTTCGGGGCCGCCTCAGAACCCTACAGTCAAGCCCAAATTGTGGTCGCTGGCGGAGATTGCTACCTCGGACCAAAAGCAGCAACATCAGCAACTGGGGCAGCCTGGGCAACCAAATTGCCCCTCCTCCAGCGGTGGCCTCCTTACTCCCCCCACGCCTTCCACCACCTCCCCGGCTGCCAGTTCCCCCTCCCTCTACTCGGCCCCCTCCATCCTTGGAAGACCTATTTATTACACGTCTCCCTTTTATAGCAATTACACAAACTATGGCAACTTCAGCCCCCTGCAGGGCCAAGGGATCCTGCGGTATACTAATTCATCTGGAGTGAGTCTGGCTGCCGCCGCCGCCGCCGCCGCCGCCGCTGCTGCTGCTGCAAACGAGGGTCTGAGCTCCTCTCACCAGGCTCTGGAGGCGAGCACAAACCCCAAACACAGGCCAGACTCCCCCCTCGTTAAAAATAACCAAAACCAGATTGTTGTTGTCGAGCAGCAGCAGCAACAACAGCATTTCAGATCCGCAAATTTAGAAGCAAAGAAAGGTACGTAATAACATGACGCGGTGCACGGTTAACTAAGTGACAACCAGTCTGAACACTTATTTAGTCTGGTGTTGAAGCTTGAGATTGTATTTGTCTTAAACGCGGGAGGGGAATCGCTCCACGGTGGAAGTAAAACGAGTTCACTTGTTTCCAATGCAAAATAGGCTGGTTTTCTTTGTGTCACGTTCATGTGACATTACAGCACACACCATGCGAGAATCTGGCAGTTTCAAGTCTCAAATTAAGACTTTTCTCAAGCGAGCTTGCATGAGAAACAAGTGGCATTATCTGACACTGTTGGCAGATTTTCACTTGTTTTAAGATGAATACGATTTTAGGACTGAATATGAGACTAAACGACATTTTACAGCGCCGTTTAAGCAAATATATGGCCTATATCATTTTCAGCGCAGTGCATTTTCTGGAATAACCAATTTATAATTGTTCTCTATTTGTTTTAACGATTTGCATATATTGGTCTTTCTGTCTCTCATTGAATCATTACGTGTAAGGCGAAACCAGTAAGGATATAATAAGAAAATGCGCATTGCAAACAAACGTGCAAGAGTACACCTACAGATAGAGACATTAAAATAAACTCAGAAAGGCCCCAAATCAGCCTAACCACGCACGCACGCGTGCACACAAACACACAGTGGCAGCCGAAGCAGAGAAATGTTGCCATAGCTTTGAGCAGGGATCCTATTTTTAATGTTTCCTCTGATGTGTGTGTGTGTGTGTGTGTGTGTGCACAGTGGGCCCCAAACCTTATCTTTCAGCTTAGGATAATTATAATTACACAGGGTCAGCCAAAAGCAAACAAATCAGTTAGTTTGCTCTGAGCATTCATCGTGCAACTTTACATCTTCAAATGTCACTTATAGGTTGTTGTGGTGGTTACTTTCCTTGCGCACGTTTAAAGCTTTGCCCACAGGCCGCTGGATAGTCTATAGACTTTTTTTTTTTTTTTTTTACCGGTAATTAGGCAGTGGGGATTTCAATAAGCACTTACAGTATAGAGCTGTTTTGGGTAAAGCCTGCCTGAGAAAACTTTGTGTTTTCTGGGTTTGTGGAGGGAGTTGGTCGTTTGATCGTGTGGGATTTTTATTTCCATGGTCTGCAGGTAGGTGTCACAATTGCTTTGAGTATAAAGCGAGAAAGGCCACCACCTTTTAGCCCCATGTTTTAACCCCCATAACCTTTTACTCCAAACCGGATCTAGTGCCACCATATAGTCGGAATGAAAGCTGCTACCGCTTCCTCAGCTCCACACACGCTGAGACACTCTACAGCACACACGTTTGTCAGATTATTATTGTATTATTTCTGTTGTTTTGTTTTGATGCATTGTGGATAATAATTTCATATGCTGGTTTGAAAAAGATCTCCCATTATATGTGATTTACATGTTATTTCTCAGGTTCCTATAGTTTGCTTATTTGCCACGGTATTTTAGTATATATTTACGTGTGGAAAACATAATTTGGCCTTTCTGTGAAACCGTATTTGTAAAAGGAGGTGTCTTGGGACGCAAAGCGGACGGAACTGAAGTGAACTCGAGGACTTCAAAGTGGAATAGCCTACATTTGATATTTATTTTTTTAAATGATGGCGAAATGATGCCTATAATTTATGCAAGTTGTATTGCAAAAATGGGAAACTGACATCGTCTGTTTGTTTTGTAAATATATATATTATGGACGGTTTTTATTTGAGAAGCATTTGGGAAAAAGCTACACAATCTTGTTATCAGGAGTACTTTTACTAATTTATATCTTTGAATGTAAATAAAATAAAACGCGCTGGTATCGATGTATCGATGGCGGGGTATGATATTCATTATTCAAAGGAGAAAATATTAAACTGTTTTCCCAACTATTACATCAATCTTCGGGAGTCATTCTTTTATTCATAACAGACCTGCATTTAACACCGAGGCATTTTTTATTTGCTCTGCTCATTGTTCTTTTATTTTGTCAGTCAAACGCAGCTGGGAAATGCTTGATGAATCTCGCTTTTCATAAACATTATGAGTTTTCACAGATTGCGCAATCCATTCTTTCTAAATGGACCGTCATTTTCTTTTAGGGCCTCATTCTGGTCAGGGAATCTCCCTCGGCCACATATTCACGACCTTGATTGGGATAAACGACATACTTATTTCATTTTTCTCCCCTTTTCCCCTCTCCCCTCTCCCTGCCACACATTTATTTTTCAGTGTGATTAATACAGCCGTGGGACGCATCGGGCATTATGGGCTCCCAGCGGGGCCCGTCCCTGGAGCTTTTTAGCCTGGTTCAGGATGGGTCAGCCCTGCCTGCTTCATTACGGCACGGCATTGAGCAATCCATAAAAGTCTATCTAAGCATCTGCCAGCTCCAATGGGCTGTGTGATGGGCCCTAATCGGACAGGCTTTCCTCTGCTTTTCATCATGGCTTGGTTATTGCAGCGGCTTCAGGACGCAGCTAATTTAACAATTTAGAAAAAAAGCATATAGGTATAAGGACTATTATTATTATTATTATTACTATTATTATACACACTTAAAAATATTTGTATTAATTTTTGTCCATATTTATTTATTTTGTTTTTACGATTTAGAAAATTAATTCCAATATTTTGTCACTCACTGTTGTGGCCTTGTAGAGTGTGAAATACTCAAAGATCAAATATATAGTACTCCCATCCTCCAAGAGGAGGCCTCCATCATTGCTCCCAGCCAGACTAAAAGCTAATCCTTCATTTTCCAGTTGAATTTGAGCTTGAGTGTTGTCAAAATCTCAAGGGACTCCCTTTCACCTTGGCTTCCCCCCCTTCCCTGCCTCATCCAAGGAAGTAATATTTGGCTGCCACCAGGGATGTAGTGGAGGGTAAACCCACCTAAACTCAGTTAACCCACCTTTTAGGCAGACAGAAGTCTTTGTGACATAAATTCATGGTGTACTTTGCAGTGAATGGTGTCACGCTGTCAGAAATGTTATGAAAGTAGAGTCTTTTAAGGAGAAGCAAACATTCAGAGGTGATTTTCTTTTTAAACTATTATTGATCTTTGTTTAAATTGGGTGTTGTTCTTCTTTTGATCACCTCTGCCTGATACTGATATATTCTACCTACCGTTTTATTTACCTTTACTTCACTGGCAGCCACCTTTGGAAGTCATGCACGCTATAGCCCCTGGCCAGCTTCTTCTTCTTCAGCCCAAGCGCTTTCATTAGGAGTTGATTTATTGAAATACATGCTTTATTCTCAGGTGGGCTCCCCCGGGGACTCAGCACTGTTGTCAAATAGCACCAGAGGCACTCTCCAAAGCACACAGGGACCCTGCCTCTCTCTCTCTCTCTCTCTCTCTCCTTCCCTTTCTCTCACCCACTGCTGCACCTCTAAATGTCAACATTTGTTCTCAATAAAAAGAGTTATTGTTTCTGTTAAAAAAAAAAAAACTGCTCAGCAACCAGTCGCCTTTGAACACATGAAAAGAAACTTCCACCCCACCCCTTTGTTTGATTGAGAGCAATGGCAGGTGAAAATGGGAGCAAGGCGTCCATTGCACATGAAAAAGCTCAAGCTGTGAAGCCCGTTATGAAACGATTGTGAATTTATGCCACAATTAGTCACAATTGTACAGAGACATTTCCATCCCTTTTGAAGAACCTGCTCTTTGCCTCACATTCGTTGAACTATTAAGAAGCCAGGGTGCCCTTGACAGTCTAGATATTGATCCTCAAGGACAAAACAGACAATTTACTGTATCACCAAATCTACTGTAGAGTATAAGGCCTAGCTAAGCCTACGCTTTAGAGCGAGGGAATAATTTAAACTTATCTAGATATTCTTTAATTCCATGCATTGCATATCAAATACAGTCATAATCCTATCATATAGCTTACCAAAAAGGGTGTGTTCATCCATGCTAAGGACTAGTTGTCATTGAAAACTAAATTGATGGTATCGCAGGGCTCATAGGCTTCATGTGAGTGTAGACTGGAGAGCAAGTGGACTCATTCCCCTTATCGCTGATCAAATAAGCAGCTCGTATATGCAGATAATTCATGAGCTCTTTGTATCCTTTATCCTCCCATCAACCCTTTCTCCTCCAAAATGCTTCAGACATTAATCTCTGACGCACACCTGTGTGCCGCTCCAACAGGAAGTTAATGCAGCTAAAGTTTTATTATGGCAATAGAGGGTTTATTATGTTTCACAAACAGTAATTGTAGTCAGTTAATGAGGTGGGACGTTAAGTAAGACCAGCAGGAAATGATGAATTAGCTACAGACACTTAAAAACAACTTGCATAATTTGACCGTCTGTATGAACAGACTTCCACTTACGCCTCTGGAGGGCAGACACATGCTAGAATAATTAGCCCTTTCTTTAATCTAGGGTGTAATACAGGTATCTCCATGGACAATCCATTGAGAAAGAAAACTGAAGTTCTTCTGGGAGAAAAAACACCAGAAATGTATTTTATCCAGTTGAAATCCAAAGGTGTAAACTTTACTTGCATTGTATAAACCAATGATATCAGCAACAATTCCAATTATTTTTCACAACATATTTTGAGTCCTTTTTTAGATAAAGAGGGAATAAATGTGATCAAAACAGTATAAAGAGCATTTTTACCCTTTGATTGAACCTTTCTCTAATTCCACTCTTTCTGACACTCTCATATCTTTCACGGTAAATCCCCCCATTAAGACCTAACCATAAATACTGTTGATGTTCAGACTTAACCGTAAGTAGCACTAATATTCAGGGGAGAGCGAGAGACGAAAGAGAGAGCGGCGTACAAATCAGGTACAGGTGTGTTTAATAAAACACATCAAAGTGGACGGGGGACTTTAAAAACGAGTCCGGGGTCCTGTCCTCTCGTAAAGGTGTCAGGTGAAATGTTCACTACTCTGGATGATCAAGGGGAGTAAGCTGTGCAGGATTTTGACACACTCGTGCACACACACAAAGATACACATACATACTGATCCTCATTCCCCACCCTACAGTACACACATACACACTCTCTCTCTCAGACTGAGAGACGCTAATGCTTGTCCACACGACAGTCTAAACAAGGCCATTAGGAGCCCTGACTTCCACTCCTAATTGACAGTTATGTTTAATGCCTGTGGTGAGTAAACACTTCAGAGTAGTGGACTGCACCTTTGGGCTGTAAATCAGGCAAAAACTGGAAGGCCGTGTTGGAGGCGGCCGCGGAAACTCCTGTTAAGGTGAATGTAAAAGGTGAGGTGCAGAAGACATACAATGTGTTTGTGTGTGCGCGTGTTATTGTATGTCTACAATGTTTAATGCACTTATTATTCACCAGTATGCAAACACATAATACAACATAGGTTCATCTGTTTGTTAGTGTTTGCACATGTACTTAGGAATTTATTTATTTTTTGTCATTGTGGTATAGTTGCTCTGCTACTCTTGTCATGGTACTTATGCAACTGTACAAGAAATACAATACAGCATGTTATTGTATAACAATTCAATATCCTCTGTGATTAACATGTAAATATACTACAGTGCTCCTCTCATATTCCAGTAAATTCCAAGTATAAAAAAAGTATTAAAAAAATATACAAATTTCAGAATCAGGAGGTATTTCATTGTTAGAGTGTATGATCAATATAATGATGTTTACATCTGTATTTTAAGTGAAATTCCATTCACAGGTCTGAATATTGCTCAAATTCTCTGTTTAGTGTTAGACTTAGTTTAGACTGACATTTAAGGACAACATGCGGTTTAATGGCACACACAAACATGGTTACATACATACATACACACACACACACAGTGTTGGATTGTATGAAACAGTATGCATGACAGAGTGGTGACATGAGACATAAGAACAGTAAAAGGATGCTGCTGTTACATAAGTGTCACCACTGTCCCTCTCTCCGTCATTATGTCACACACTCACATTACAGCACACATAAATATGTCCAGTACAGTGACTCACTACACACACACACACACACACACACAAATCTGGAACGAGTCCCTCTGCGTTAAAGATATATAAACACAGCTTTGAAATATACTTTCAAGCAGGCAATGAAACCTGCGCACATAAACGTACATGTGATTTAATCCCAAGTGACTACATATTGTTCACTTTTGGACAATATTACTGCATGTGTGTTTGTGTTTCCGTGTGTTCTGTATATCCATGGAATGCAACTGCTTCTCTACACACTGTGATATGCGTCTAAGTGCAGTTAACACTCAGTTAAACCTCCATCCTCCATGAATTGCGAACTGTCAGCTTTTAAGATCAGTGAGTCCAACAAGTGGATGAGGCAGACATGAGAAAACCACGTTTTCTCTTCCTGTCTGTCTGGAGTGTTTTATAAATGAGCTCAACATGTCTGCACATACCCTTTTTTTCCCATCACGTACTCTGCGAGACATATCAGGGAAGTGATTCATGTTAAATAGTATCTGTCAGACTTGTCGGCTAATTAAATGAAGCTTTGCTTTAAGCGTACACTTTAGTGTCATGACTTTTCACTTGATTCTACAGCTTTCAACCTAAGCTACTTTCACTGAGCAATGGGAGAGCATGCAAATCAAACAGCATTAAATGTAAATTTATTGAAAAAAAACTGTGACCCAAGACGTTCGTTTAATGAAAATAACCCAGAAGACATGCCTTGAGGCACAGTTGGAGGCACTATATATTACCTGCCAAAATGTTCATTTTAGGAATACTCTTAAAACATGTTGCATCACTTCAAATTATATCTGGATGTAATAAATCAAAGGCAGCTGAAGAAGCCTCTTGGATGATTTGGGAAAAAGTGTTAATACCAAAGAGCAAGTCCTGTTGCTTTGACTGCAGGATATGACCTGGATAAGAGACAGGCAGGACCAAATATTAGACAATTGTTAGTTGTTATTAGAAAAACATGTTAAGTTCTATGGAGCTAAATCTGGGCCAATAGTTTTGATCATTTGAAAAAAAAAATTGTAATTGAAAAACTAAAATCTGAAACTGAAAGTTAAGTTTTGATCTTGAACAACATCCATCCATCCATCCATTTTCTATACCGCTTATCCTCTTAGAGGGTCGCGGGGGGCTGGAGCCAATCCCAGCTGACATTGGGCGAGAGGCGGGGTACACCCAGGACTGGTCGCCAGTCAATCACAGGGCTGACACATAGAGACAGACAAACATTCACACTCACAGTCACACCTACGGACAATTTAGAATCACCAATTAACCTAACCTGCATGTCTTTGGATGGTGGGAGGAAGCCGGAGTGCCCGGAGAGAACCCACGCGGACACGGGGAGAACATGCAAACTCCACACAGAAGGGCCCCAGCCGGCCGGCGGGTGCGAACCCTCTTGCTGTGAGGCGACAGTGCTAACCACTGCACCACCGTGCCGCCCCATCTTGAACAACAATGTACTCAAAAAAAAAATAAGTGTAGG
>SEMN01000712.1:135000-230592 GCA_005408345.1 Macquaria australasica
TTAAGTGTTTACTGTGCCAAGTGAAAACGACTCAAACTCGCTTTGTCATTGGCGGGGAAGAAACCGCTCCAACAGGCTACTATTTATTTTTCCCAGCAAATGAGGTGTCAGCGGTAATGTTCCCAGAAGTCGACCTAGGTGCGATAATTAATGTGTGGGATGTGGGTGAGTGTACTCATGTGTGTTTGCGTAAGAGAGAAAGATTAAGAAGACAAAACAAAAATTTCAGGAGGAGAAAATGGGAAGAAGGAAATGAGTGTCCTCTCGCAACACACACCCACTTGTTTCAGGCCAGCTTATTTTTATTGTGCAGTGGTGAATATGATATGTGACAGTGGGGAAAAAAAAGCCTTTCTTCAACATGTGTCTCACCAAAGCTTTAGAAGTCTGAAACAGTGTATATAAAAATAAAGATATTCACTTCAAAGAATTGAAAGCTTTTTCGGTCTTGGAATATGGATCATCCGACACACAGTTAGCTGCATTGCTACAGCTGACAAGTTATTTTGAAGAATCCATAACATACGGTAACACACTGTCTTGTACACTATTAGAACTCGGGAAAATACAGATAAAAGAAAGCTGTCAGTTTGGGGTATCATGGCTGAATGGAGAATTTTGTAAAGAAGACAGAGTCAGACTTGCCATATGGTTTTGAAACGATGTCATATGAGTTTCTTGACAAGAAATCTCTCTCCATCTTTTTGCCCTATCAGTTTTAACTAGTCCAGTATTGTGCGAGCACATATAATCATCTCACCAAGTGTACTTTAAAGAGAGTAATGACACAGGGCGTGCGTAAATCTACTAAACTACACTATGTGTTTTAAATCTCTGGGTAACTTTTCATGGAACACGCTGATTGTAGCTTTCCTATTTTTTCCCTTTTTCCTCATGATTTGTAATAGAATATTGTGATTATGAATCATAATATAATTGTGGTTTGTATCCTTATCAATTACCAAACAGGATATGTATAATTTATAGGGGGAAAGAAGAAATGACTAGAAATAACCTGGTAGACAATTAATGTAAGGCTTGCATGTCTAGGATAAGAGTTGGGAGTGTTTTGATCGTACATAATTTGTTGCTATTTGGCTAAACATGCAAAACCATTGTTATTGTCGTTGAAGATGATTTGCATGGTCGTAAACTTTTATACTTCTTACTTTATAGCCTAAGTCATTGCCCTTTCCTATTTTCTAGTGTCTGTTGATGGTGAATAATGTGTGGAAAATAAAGACTAATAAATTATTGGTATCCCATCTGGTTTCAATGCAAACATTTGACGTTCCAAGTCTAGCTGATGGCCTTACATGTTTGTAGCCTCTCTCTTTTTTCCCATTTTGCCTGTCAATCTCATTTGTTAGCCATGTAACAAAGAGGATCTGACATAAAAATAAAATTTAAATGACGCGGCAACTTATTCAAAGCACACATTTGAAGAGCCCTGTGCCAACAAGGAGGAGCAGAGACCTCTGAACAATAATGAAAGTGGAGTGGTGGTCTCTGAGGAGCCAGTCTTTCGGGTCCCCTGCCTCCCTGTACAGTCCGAGGCGACTGGGCATGGCTTACAAGATCTGATTAGGTGTAAATTAAAACTTCATTAACCGTCAGTGCCGATTAACAGAATGGTGGAAGAACGCTTTTGTTTAAATTCATCATATATTGCCATGTCGCCTCTTTGATAAGGTTTGCATGTATAATATATAATTGATATTCCTGTATGTCTTCAGCATTCAGCTTTGATCATCAAACCAGTCTGTGCTGCGGTGTTTTTCATTTAGAATATTTATGGCATATTCACAGAAATGGGGTTAAGCAGGTCAAAGTTCAAGCTGAACCCATCGTTCCCCTCCAGGTTTAACATATTGTGATGTATATCAGTCGGGATGTTGATAAAAATCTGAACACATTGGATTTGCCTTGCGATGACTTCTCCTATACAATAATCTGACAGCCTTTTAATGCACTAAAAGATAAGATCACTTCCAGTAAAAACCAGTCTAAACTGGTCTAGTCTAGTCTAAACCAGTTTCGTGGAGTGTTTGCAATCCTGACTAGGAAATCCAAATTTACTAATTCAAAATGTAATAGTTTTTTATTATGTGTGGGCTTCTTTAACAATATGATGTATACAGTAGCATGTAATATATTATTCTAATAATAATATAATATTCTAATCAAACCTAATCAGGCAACGTGCATCCACCTACAGTAATTATGCAAGTACATAATTCATCATTGCATTATATTTTACACACATATTTCGCAATGTGCATCTAGCAAAAGATTAAGCTGCTTATTGCTGACAGGATGTTCTTGTCGCAAAAAAAAAAAAGAATTAGTGACAATATTTTTTAATATTAATAAAAAATATTTTTTACTAACAGTGTACCAGTGTAGTACATACCGATACATACATGTAGGTACAAGGGAACAAGATGTGAAGCTAGGGAAT
The DNA here is from genome assembly GCA_005408345.1 of Macquaria australasica. Lineage (NCBI taxonomy): Eukaryota > Metazoa > Chordata > Actinopteri > Centrarchiformes > Percichthyidae > Macquaria > Macquaria australasica. The sequence continues at coordinate 137,462 of SEMN01000712.1, forward strand.
AATAGAATAGGTACCCAGTTAAAAAATACCTACAGTATAAATTATTTTTATTCCCTGACTTCACATCTTGTTCCCCTGTACTTCAAGATCACTGTCAACATGATGAACCTGATGAAAAGTCACTTTGGACTTGAAACATTCTACTTTTCATAATTTAATAAAGGCATTTTAAAGGGAGCAGATAAGGGAGCAGTGTTGAGAGTCCTTTAGGAGACATAAATCACAATTATACTTTTTCATCTCAGCACCTGACCAATGTAAATATGTGTTTTCACACTGAACATATACCTCATTGACAATACCACAAATCTTAAATGTGTAAACGCAGTGCAAAGTACCAGCAGCACCTTTATGTGTCAACACACTGGCTGTCCCATGCCCTTCACAAGCAAACAGGGACAAGTAGTTAGAGTCAGAGGCCTGCTTCAGAAAGACAGTTTCAGGAATATCCATTTTTATTTTTCTGAAGCCCATGATGGCAGGCTTTCTTACAGGCCCTGGGAAGGGCATGGACAATATCTGTGTTCTTCATTTCTTCACACACAAACCATCCAGCCTGAGAAAGCATCCACCCAGTGTCCCATGTGCCAACCCACCCCCGTTCACCCTTCTCTGTCTTTCTCTGCTGCTTCTCCACTGTCAATTACAGCATGTGTGCTTTGCAATGCAGATGGAGCAGGATGGTGTTTAAATCCTCTCTGCCTTTACTTGACACACTTGAGCACACATACACACACACGCAACCTAGGGAATTAGGTTTTTCTAAGAATCTGCAGGCTGGGGCAGATAACATAGACTCCCAGCTACCCAGAAGTGTGTCTGCAGGCATGTATTAAGTAGTGTTTGTATGTGTGTGTGTGTGTGTGTGTGTGTGTGTGTGTGTGTGTGCGTGTGTGTGTGTGAGAGAGACTAATCGTTTACCATCCCATTGTCCCTCTCCATTTCTATCTCCTCCTCTTCCTCCTGTCTTTCTTGTGATACACACACCCAAACCCTTGATGGTGTGACACACACACATCATCAATTTGAGATCACGCTGCATTATATCAGCTTCATTATGAGCACCTGAATTGACATTACCTTAATTCACCACATAACACCTGCTCATCTCCACCCACCGCAAACACATTCATAGTTGACTGTGCAATAGATCACTCAGTAGCTTTGAACATAAATTGTTAGAACTCTTTCTCTCACAGTTGAGCTGCCTGCCAGCAGGGTCAGGAAATCCTGCAAGTCAGGTTTGAAATATACACAGAAAGTACAGCATGTACTCTCTGTCTCACACACACAGCGTGCGGTGCGAGCGGCAGTGCACCCCAGCATCTCGTGCACTGGCACAATACGGTCATTGTCCCAAGTTTGTGATGAAGACGAGCCGCCAACTCTCTTTAAGCAACCCAATGCTGGAAAGTTCCCTCACTACTGATCAAGTGTAACAATGCTACGGATGTGGCTGTATGATATTGCTTAAGGTGAGTAAATCGTGACTATACAGATGTCACCCCTCTATGATTTACACTCCAAATACACACAAAAGAGAAAAAAAGGTGTTTCTAGTTCACTTTTTCTTCCAACCGCCTCGGGCCCTTTCAATTAATGGAGGGTTTAAGCAAGTGCACACACACGTGAACACATCAAAACCTCTGCTTAGGGGTTCTGCTCAATGACAGATAGGTTACAGCCCAGTAAAAATTAATGATGAAGACAAATTGGAGCAGCACCTGGCCAGCGATTTATCAAAGCCCTGCAGCTGAGATGGTGCTTTTTGCCTGCGAGGGAATTCAACGCATTTCACTGCGACGTGTTTCAAAACCACCGCAGAGGCCTGGCGAGAGAAGAAAGAGAGAGACACACACGCACAAAGAAAAAGAAAGAGACAGGGAAAATATATTTATTGTAAAAATATTTAATGGACTAAAGTACTGTAAAACACACGGGACATACCGTTTTAAAAGGACAATGACTCACTGAGGTGAATCAAAGTGAAAGCTTAATTTCCACATTGATTCCACCTTTAGTCACAGAAGGAGAACAGGAGATGAGAGATGAGAGAAAGACAGAGAGAAACAAGCAGAGACACGAGAGAGCAGTGACTTCTTTTTTTCCCCTGTAAAGTTATTAATAAGATTCTTGACCACAATTCATTTTGACAAATCACTACGCAGGGCATCAGGGTAGTTTGACTGTGTCGAACATTGCCTCACACCCAGAGTTTGATAACCTCCCCACCTGCACACGCTCTACCACCAACACTTCTCCTGCAGGATATTTGATGGAAAGATAAGCTCAGATGGCGGAGATACATAATTTTTTTTTTTCCACAGTAAATTTATCTCTAGCGGGAGAAAATTCTCAAGGCGATAACAGAGACATGAAAAGGATGTGGGAGGAGCGGTTCCCACACTTCCATCTCGAACCGGCTGTCAATCAGAATCTTCGGGAGGGAAAGATGAGTGGGGCGAGCTCGAGTGTGGCTCTTTGAAATTAGAAACGTCCAATTAGTGAACTGTCAGGTGTCGTTTTCTTTCACCATATTTCTTACATGATTTTTTGAAGCCATGTGATCTTCAGCAAATCTGTGTCTGGAGCACTTGAGTGATGTTCAGGATTTTGATGAGGGTCAGGTTACACCTCTCTGAAATCAAAAATTCACTTATGATGATGGAGAGAAATGAGTCTGACGGGAAGGAGTCTGAAGTTAATTGCGCCATTTTAAACTTAAACTCTGAGGCACTTGAGATGATCATAAACCTCACATCATACGCTGAAGTTATTGTGATTGCCATTCAAAATCATTTGAAGGCATCACCCAAAACCAAGGCCTTAATAAAGCACATTAACAGACAAGTATTGGTTTCAGCTCCGTCAATAATACATAAGAGAAAGATTGCTGCACTGTAACAATATGTCTGATTCCTTAGTCATGATCACTGAAAAAAAACTGGCCCCATTTAGAGACTGGTATTTCCTTAATTGAAGGGTTACAAACATCAGTGACATTTTCTTTGTTAACATAAAGCTTTTCATGTGATGCCAAAACAAGAAACAGTGTCTATTTGAAATCAAGCCAAAGAACATGAATGAATAAAATGAAATGGATGAACAAGTAAACAAATAAAACAGTAACACAACACATAACTGGAAGCACCAACTGTTCATCTGACTTCAAAACTGTGTCTCTGGTTGTGTGTGGTATACTGTATCCTTTTCACAGGGGCACCATAGTCTAAGTCTTCCTGATATCTGTAGTTTCTTATCAGAATCCTCAGGGAGCATTTGTCCCTTCACATCCCCCCCAGAGGCCCCGATCTCTGATTGATGAGTGAGAGCGCCAGTATGCTTCCTGACCCTTCAAATACACCTGGGTCAATTGTAATACCTGCTTAGAGGTATTTCTCACTTACATTTGTGCTACAAAAACACAGAGTTGTGTGCGTGTTCACCCACAGTCACACACTGCAGGAGCATCTCAGATAATACTGCTAATGTCAGAGTCAGATGAATCCACTCTGACTTTACCTCAGGCTGGCTGTGACTCTGCTACAGTGATGGCCATTGAGAAAGACTCAGATCATGCACCTACTTCACGAGTAACCTGTCGTGCATCTGTTCTGCAACAATCCTCACTGTGGTGCAAGCATTATATATCAATGATATTATTCAGTTGCTTAATTTCACCTGGATGATCTACTGTCTGCTTTCTAGTAAGTCATGTACATGTATTTAAATCAACACAGGTCACAAACAATAACGTAATTAAAACATGCACAGTCTATCAGTCAAGTGTGCTGGCATCCAGATTTGGGTGTACATTTGAAAAGGCTGTAGATTAGCTTGTTCCCTTGTACAGTCGACCTGTCTAGCTGATTCCATATACAGTAGTGGCACCACACTGGAGGCCGCTCTTGAACGCAACATTTATGGCATCCCACCCCTCGTGAGCTTTAGATGCTGACCTTGGGCGACCACCGGGGGCAGGCGGTGGACCCCCCCTTAAACAGTTCTGTTAGGTATCATTTTTACTTTTATTTTATTCATTTTATTTGTAAGGGACCATGTGCAACATTAAACATGCATGTTACCATTTGGTGGACTGTAGTAGAGTTAGCTTAAAGCTAATGTCCATCTGCAGTCCCTTGGCAGGTTAGAACATATGCACAGTGACAGAACACCACTAAACAAACTAGATAAACAGGACAGATAATACAAAATTACACATTACAATGCTGCCACATTTTTTTTCTCTCAACAATGTGGTCATGTTATACAGATTGCATTTCCACCTGGCTGCGATTTGATCGCTTTCCGATCACAAGGCATTAACAACCTTGTATTAACACGCACTTTTCCTTATCCAGATAGGATATCCAGATACAGATTGCATGTATACGCAATCTTCATAAGGTCCTTCAGAGTCCTCATGCATCTGGCCTGTGTTAGTTTGTACTCTTCCTTCTAAAAAATAAGAAAAATAATGAATGAATAGAAATAGCTGTGATGTTTTCAGAATAAAGAACACAATTTTTCAGTATAGATTATTTGAATATTATTTCATTTTTTTTTTTTATAAAATAGATTGCTTTAATAAAATATAGATTATTATATATAGATTATAATGGAGGGATACTGTGCTTAACTCAATCTGGAAAATACATACAGTACCTTTCATCTTTATGTACATCTGCGCATCACTTTAAAAGTTGCAGATACACAGAGACACAAAAAGTACTCTCATGCACACAAGCACACACTAGCCCTGGCCATGAAAACTCACGCACACGTATGTCCACACACAGCACATTACACTTTCCTCCACTACAGTGGCTGAACAGAAAGAGTACATCACTAGAGGCAAGGTTACCTTTGTTGTTTTGGCTCTCCTTGCCAGATGCTGTTTGTAGGTGCCTCTCCCTCAAGCACTTTGCGGATGCTGCAATACACACTTGCACATGCACACGGACACACACACACACACACACACACTGGGACACCCATACAGCATAGCGGGGACTCACTCACTGATGCACACAGACACATTATCACATGCACGCAAACACACAGTTACACACAAGCTCACTCATACACACTCATGTACCACCTACACTCTGTGACTCTTCAAACACACACACACACACACACACACAAGCCCACACACAGTCAACCCCCACCACCCCTGGGTGATGAACAACATCTGCTTATCCATCCCTCCGTCCCTGCCCCTGGCATGGCTGCTGGCTTCCTCCTGGCTGCACTGCCACAATGTCATCTTGTCTGCCTCTCTGTCACCCATTACTAAAATGTGTAGTGACAATCAGGCTTTTTTACACAGGCCGCTTCCCTCACATCAGCCTGGGACCAGTAGTTCCAGCCTGCACATAGGCCTGATAAAATGATGTGGTGCCATCTTCCAGGGCTTCTGGGAGTATTCCAGTGTTTCAGGACAAGACTTTACATGATGAGTCCTACTTTTTTTTATTGTGAAAATATAATTGATTACCTGGTATTGGCCGCTTTGGGTCCCACTAGACTGGGGGACATCTGTCCTTGTTGTCCACTGTCTTGACTATGCCCTGTAATACCTGCTTTTTTCCTACTCCACTATACTTGCCACCACCCTAAAGAAAACCACACAAATGTTTCACTTTGGCAGTTATTTCTTCTCAACCTAATCACAGAACCGGGTTCTGTTTTTATTATTTGCAATTTAAAGGAATTAGCACCAGTTAAAAAGACACTCTAACCAAAAAAAATGTTCCTCAGCGCCCCATTGAAATCAGTTTATTTTGTGGTGATGATCAATAAGTCAGAAGCTGTTAAAACTGTCGTCAAGGTACTTGCACCATGTTTGTTGAACTGACTTGCAAGTCACCCAATGATCCTTGAATCCTAATGTGTACACATGCAAACACTGTGTATTTCATTTTAGTTCATTCACTCCCAACCACTTACGTTAATCATTAAATTAAAGCTACATGCATGAATTTAACCTTTTTTCCTAATCTTCACTAAACTAGAAAACATCATCACATGTCCACTCACATTCCTACACACACCTGCACACACACACACACTGCCTCACCATTTCTGTGTCTGCCCCGGCTCTAAATAAACTACTGTAGCTGCAGGGGGCAGGTCATTGAGGATGTTGCTGTAGAGGCACATTCTCTCTCTCTCTCTGTACCTGTCTTGGCCAGTGGGTCTCTGTTACTTACAGGTCTGCAGGCCTGCAGTCTTTTGACACAGACAGATGACATATTTATTAGCTTGTCAGATCCTCCTCTGCCCTCCCCCTTGTTCACACACACTCTCTTTCTCTCTCTGACGCCCACGCACACACACACACACACACACACACACACACACACACACACACACAAGGGGGACAACAATAAAGCCGATATAAAGACATGCACCTGAATCCACACACACATAAATACACTGACTGCTATTTTACCATAGTGCTGAATTAACAATCTACTTAACAATTAGTCAAATATTGACTCATCTGCACACTCTTTCTCTCTGTCTTCTCTTTCGTGTGCTTTCTGTTTTCTCTTTTTCTGTCTTTATCTCCTTCTCTCTCTCTTATACCTAAGCTAAACAAAACAATTGGCTCCACTGTTGGCTAATTGGGACGGGCTCCCGTGGCGAGGTGCGGGCAAAGCGCTTGATGAGGCATAAAATGATGATTAATTAATTTACTGCTCAGTTGGTCATCAAACTGAGAGCTTTATGAGACTCCCAGCAGTCAGCCAGCACCAGCCCAGCGCAACACACACTCACACACACACACACACACACACACACACACACACACACACATTCATAGAAGCACAAATATACGGTATATGCATTCACAGCTTTTTGATGCTGCCAGCCATCAGCCAGCACACTCACACGCACCATCACACACATGCCAGTGCTCCCTGTGGTCTGTGGTATGCATGGAGTGAGCAGCCCTGCCTTTGCAATGACCTGTGCTGGAAGATGACTTGAGCATGGAAATGCAGAGAAGGTGTATTTTGGCAAGTATTTGTTCAGTCTTGTGACTGAAAAGTAGCAAAAAGTAGTAGTAGTAGTAGTCCTGAAGCCATAATCCTTTTAAAGCAAACGTAAGAGAAAAAATAAATAATTTGCCACACAGATGATCTTACATGTTATTTTACTTTTTTTTATAATGTCATCACTAAATTTAAATAAATATTGGGGCAAGTATTTTTACCAACGAAAGCTATCAGTCATCGGACTGTTTCCAAGTCAGATAGCCAGTTTCTTTTTTGTTCCTTAACTGGAATTATAGAGATGATCTCTGTCTCTTTTTCTATTGAATCAGGTGATGCCCAAAGTTTCTTAGGCTTTGTCTGAGAACAACTCAACAAATCCTCTGCAGCACTCACCTAGCCCAGCATTTTGCATGCATGTATGCGGTAACTAGCTCATGTTGCCAAAGTCCTCCCCTGCACAGGGAATTGGAGCTCTTCTCATAATAAGAGTTAAAGGAGGATCGTATCTGCTTGCTTAACAAAACAAGAAAGGAGGGAAGAGATTAATCAGCCAACCACAACTGAAAACAATGAGTTTCTAAAGGAATCAGGGAGGGGAAAAAAAAGCCAAGATATGATTTTGACTTTAACTGTCCTTGCACATAAGTTACCACTTAATGCTGGCTCTACCTGCTTTAAGAATACAAAAAGCTGTAAAATGTTTTGTCTCATATAGCAGTTACAGTGAAAGAAAGAAAGAAAGAAAGAAAGAAAGAAAGAAAGAAAGAAAGAAAGAAAGAAAGAAAGAGAGTGAAAGAGAGGGGGAGGAGAAAAACAAAGAAAAGAAAAGCAGTGACAGATTAAACAGAAGTGATAAGCATCAGAGAGAGAAACACCTGGGCTCTCAAACAGGCTGCCGCATCTTCATTCCATTCTGTTTATTTCAGCTCTGTCAGTGTGATTGATCATCTGATGTACCTGCGCTGCCAATCTCTCTAAAATACTCTTCTGTTTTTTTTTTTCCCGTCTTTTCTCACCACCTTCCAACTGATATGCAAATACAGCGAGGAGTGTCAGAAAGAGGAAAGGGTGCCAAGTCAAATATTTTAAGTAGAGGCATTAGGAGCTCTTTCAAAGCATCTCAGGGTTGTACAACAATGATCATCTCATCATCATCAAAAGGTTGCTTGTCAGGATTATGCAGCACAAGCAATATGTGATGCCGTTGTTGTTAGTTTTGATTGTATAAGACCTATAGTTGTCTTTTATGTCCCTGTGGTATTACACATTTGAATAGGGATCATGGAATATTGTCTATATGGAGGAATCTGCTTTGTTTTTGGATTAACAGCAAATCATTGCTAAAACAACAATGCGATTGTTCTGTACTTAGTCTTAGGTAATTTAACAAAACAGTTCCTTAAAATCCCACTCTTACAGTACTGAGCCTAGCTTCATATTTGTTTTGTTCTGTGCCAAGACCTAAAAAATGTCTTATGATTTTCATATGTCCCTAAGTTGTTTTTTTTATTTTTTTATTTTTTTTGACAATACGAAAGTTCTGATTTCCATATGCTAAAATAAACATTTGAATACCGTTTCATCACACTGAGGCAATATGACTGATAAACAACTTGTTTTTCTTTCTTAACTTTAGTCTTAACATTTTTCCATATTTGATCGTGTTGGTTTGATGTCCATTTTGCTGGCTGTGTAAGTGAAATAATTCCACATGTGGCTCCTGCATTGACTAACATAGGAGAATTTGGATTGGTGGCCTGCTTGTCTGTTATTACATCTTTTGCTGGTTGTTTTTCCTTGTAAAAATGTAGTAGTCCACTTGTTGGACTAATTAGTCCATTAAATGTTGCTAAACTGGAAATTCTTTAACAACCCAGCCTAAGATCATACTCTGTGCAGAATCAACCACAGTGTGACAGTTGGGGCAATGCTGTATTGTATATTAAATCCATTCATGTGTCAAGCCTCTAATTAAATCCTAACTATGATTTGTTGAGAGGATTAATGTTCATGAAATGAAAATAACACGATCAAACAAACCAAATCAATAAATATAACAAAGCTTATGTACAATTTTTAGTTTCTATGTTTCTTAAGCTATAAATTGGACAATTTAATTACATTTGAGTCCTCAAAATTGACAAGTTTTACCTTTGAATTTGTCTGCTTTGTCATGTATATGCAAGTTTAATGTATCATTTAATCTGTGTAACAATTTCTTATATATTATCGGCCTAAATGTGACAAAAATACATGTTAAGATGAACCCTTTTCAATAGAAGTGGTCTGAGCGGTAAGCCTGGCATGCTCGTGCAGCATTTCCTGATGAAAGCACTCTGTCAGGTAACAGACAGACAGAGCTTAAGGCAAGTGTAGTTACCTGGAGATCCTCCCAAACAAAAAACATTCTAATTTTAACCACCCACATTTGTACCTCCATTAAAATTAAATTCAGCTTTAGGGCGATTCAAATTGCTGACTGTGTCAAATACTGTATGTTGCAAAGGAGAATTTCCCTAAGCATTTGACTGTTTTTTAATCATTTCAATCTGTATGGAAAGTCTGGAGTTAAGTAAAATGAGAGATTACTTAATCATATTTGTAGTAGTGGTAGCTAATGCCTATTTACTTAAGAGGGCTACAGGCACTGATGGCTTCTGCTTATACATTCTGGCATGGTGTGCAGCAGGGAGCCAAAATGCTCAGAATTGCCATAAAATGAGACATTTGACTCCACTTACTACACTAATTGCAGGGTGACGAAAACAATTTACTTATTGTGTTGAGTGACGCTAACTTAAAACTGGGGTCTGAACATGCGCGTTAAGTTCATGGTAGATTGGCGCTGACTCATGTAGGAAGCTGAGGAAAGAAAGAGACCGCTTGGATGTTGGACCATTGTAAAGTGTCATTTTGACTTTTGAAGAAAAATAAGGCAAGTTATAAAGCAAGTAATAGCTGTGTGAATTTGTGTTTCTGACTGCTGCCAATGTTTCCAGTGTTATCTAGCGCTAGCTGATTAGCTAATGGGCCAGGCACAGCGGAATATTGTTCAGGCATGTTTTGGCGGTAAAGACTAGCTTTTCCCTCAACCATCCTGGAATGGCACGAAAATAATTTTAACTGCTCCAAAACGAAAGAGGAAAGTCCTAAATTTGAAATGTTTTAGCTAGTTTTCTGTTTCCCCCGAGTTGACACAGCAAACGCAGTTCAGCCGCACGTTGGATATTTACAAAACGTCCGAGTTACGAGTGAACGCAGCATGAACGGTGTTTGCTGGAGAGGCGACGTCGTTTTCAAACATGGTTTGTAAAAAGTTTTCCCTGCAGAACTGCGTTGAAGGCTGGCAAGAGGCTGTAGCAACAGTAAGTTAGCTTAACTTGCTTGTCACCAAAGCTTGCGTTATTTAACGTTACCTGATGGGTGTAACGTCATATCTAACGTTGCATATTGTTTATCTTTAACACAGCGTGGGTGAAGGAAAAATAACCAAAGTCAGTGAAAGCAACAGGGTGTTTACATGTAGGTGGGTCTCTGCTACTTTTCTGTATCTAACGACTCAACAGTCAACACGCTGCCGTGGTTAAATGTACTGGAGGAGCCATTGTCTCAATGCAACGTTAATTCGACTAAAAAAGCTGCAGTTACACACCGCTGTGATGAGCTGTCATCTACGTTAATGAATGAGAAATCAGCTCAATCTGTATCTTGTGGTAGACAAGGAAAGAAAGAAAAATGTCCCCTCTTCATCTCAAGGAAGCTTAATTTAATGTAAGTCCCAAACATTTTTTTTCAGGGCCAGGAATTTAATTTAATTTGCCCAGGTAGCATTACAACAGCATGACAAAACCAAAGTAGCCCGTGGTGCTTTAGTCACTTCTTACTTCATGTAATGCCTGTGAACCATGCACATATCAATGCCAAGGTTTCTAATCTACAAACCACAACTCTATATGACGAACTTCCTTTTAAAAAATTCTTTGTCCTTTTCAGAAGACGTGCTCCCGGCAACTGCCAGAGGGCTCTTCACTGAACAACTGCTTCGTCAAGGCGGACTGGAGGTGAGATGCCAGTAGCAAATATTTTGGAGGATATTTCAGTGGAAGGAGTTCGAACCACCAGAAGAGAGCTTTTTGACAAAGTGTTCACTATGCTACACTGTTATCAGAATTAATTTGAGCTGACATTAGGTAGTCAGTATTCAAGACCTTATTTGTGTTTTTCTAGACCTTTATTGGCATGAAGCCAGAGTTTTTGGCTTTGAAGATCTTGTGTCTTCCTGATGGAAGTAAGAAGAGGGGAGAAGAGGTGTTCTGTCTTCCTGACAAGGGAATTGGTGTGTACAGACCATGTCAGGGAGTCTGTAATATGTACGCTAAGGAACTTTAAAGCTGAACATTCAATTACTTTGTTGTTGTAAAGTTGCAAAGGGTTAATCCATCACATTCATCTCTTTTTTTTTTCTAAATTTGATGAACTGAGAGATTGATTGACCCAAGAAATATGCATTATGTAAGAGACCATATACGTACAACCTACAACCCCTATAGAACTTATGTTGCTACCTATATTGTTTTCAGTATTTTAAAGTAGTGTTGGTGATTTATAGTAGAATTTGGCAGACGTGTTAGTACTGTAACTTCTGAATGTTGCATAATCTTGAAATTTAATTGTTCATTATCCACCAGATGCGACAGCAATGCGCACCCTTGTACTCCGAGGCCTCCCTGTTCTACTTGGTGATAACCCCAGTAATTTCTACAACACCTGCTTCGTAAGTTCTCATATTTACATCTTAAAGGAGCACACAGAGTTGTGTGGAAATTTGCTTTGTGTTTGCCGGTATCTTACAGAGTCAGATAAAAAGATTAAGGCTGATTATATCCCTGTCAGTTCAGCACAAAGATGGGCATGGGCTGCATGCTAACTGTGACAGTTTAGTGTATGCCAGCAGGGTGAAGCTACCAGCCTAGCTCCAGTGAAGTGAGAGAAATACATATTTGATCTCAAACTAAGTTATTTAAGTACTAGAATTTGCATATTTGTGATGACTCAAGATAAAAAAAACTAACATATTTTAAGGCCAAGTCCTAACCACAGCGGCCAGGGTTTGATTTGGAGAGAGCCCTTTGCTGCATCATCGCCTCTCTCCTCTCTGTCTCTCTACTGTGACTATCGAATAAAGCAGAAATGCCCCCAAAATCTTTTTTAAAAATGTATATGCACATGGAGATGATGAAAGGTGTGTTTTCCTTGCTTCACATGAGCTAGGCTAGAAGCATCACCTATGCCATGAATACATTGAACTAACTCCGTTTACAGTCCATGTCACTGGGTTGCACTGTTGAGCTCAATAGTGCTGAGCAAGCTTGCCATGCCATGGTTGTGCATTCTGCGAAAGAGGTAGAACATCTCTCTCCCTCGCATACACTAGCTAGTACAAGCTAGTGGGGACATCAAAGGAAATTGAATGTGCGGAAGACTTCAATACTTCATTTCTTTCATGTACTTTACTGGATATCTGTAAACTTGTCAAAAATGTTTTAGGCCTACTAATGTTGATAAAACTGCTAAATGTAGTTGTGTGTGAAGTTATATCTTAATGAGCAAGGCTTGAAAGCAGTGTAGACGGGACAGATGACACGATGACAACTGATCATGCCTATCAACATTTCCCTGTTGTAATGTTGTTTTTGTTCGGTTCTATACAGGATTCTGACAGTGATGAGGCCTGGGCACGGGTATCTGTTGGGGTGCTGACTGTCATCGGCGAAGATGTGCCTCTCTCTCCAAATCCTCTCCACCTTGACCCAGTGTCTACTGCCATCATTGTTGAGGGAGGTATTGTAATGGACAATCCCCAGAACTTACCTCAAGCACTTTGCCTCTTGTTTGGGCTGTCATATGCTTTACACTTGGACTACCCTAAAGCTATGAAAAACACTTTCAGCTTTATTCAAAGAGTGATGCTTGGCTTGGGACAGAACAAACTCCCACCAAAACTGCAAACTCTTAAAAACCTCCTGCTGAGTTAGAGTGAAAATAATCGTATAAGAATGGTGACATTTGGCATTAGATCTCACTTGTTTTTGACAGTGGATTCAGTTGCTTTTTATTGTTATGTTAACTAAATTAAGGCACTCCTGTCAAATTGTCAGCCCATGGGTTCATCAGAAAGTCTAGAGGCTTCCGGTGTATGTTCATTCATACATGTGTGAGATCCAGAGTCATTACTCTTTAATACTGATGCGCACATATAAATGCACTTACTGTATGTCTGACATTGTGTAGCCTTGGTGCTGATAGTGACTCACTCAAACCACCAGTTCTGTAGCAGTGCACTCAGGAAAAATGAAATTGTCCTTTTCTGTGTCAGCTGTATGGTTTTATTTATCCTATCTCCCACGGATTCTCTCAGATCCAAAGCATGTCATTTTAGTGTGTTGTTTTACATTTTCTTTTACCTATGATTATTTAATGTTATGTTTTGTTTTATCTATGATTATTTTAACTTGTCTAAAGTGTCTTTGAGTACCATGCGCTATAAAAATAAAATGTATTATTATTATTTTCTTTGACCTGTGTCACTACCTTGATTTATTATGTGTAACTGTAAATGGAATTATTTGAGGAGAATGGAACCTGTTTTTCATTATTGTACAATGGATGTTCGAAGCACTTAAGTTACACTCGGTCTTTTTAAGGCAATCGGTTTGCATGGTTTTAACAAGTAAATCAGATTGCTGTTCAAGTAAATACAACTGAGAAATTCTAAGTTGCATGAGATGTCACATTAGTTAGCCCAACTTAAATAAATGTGTTTTTTGGAATACACACACAGTATTATTCAATTGAAATTATTTAGTTGTTTGAAATAGTAATTCTGAGTAGTCTATACTAAGTCAAGAGTTCATCCAAAGTAAATTATTAAGTACAATATACAGGTTTGTTTTAGTTACTTAAACTCAAGTGTAAGTGTACTATACTAAATAAGCATTTGTTAATACAACATACAATATCTACTCCACTTAGTTTTTTTTAAGGCAATCGGTTTGCATGCTTTTTTTAAGTAAGGTTAACTAATTAGAATTTACTGTAGTGTAACTGGAGTATACCTGTGCAATCTAATGCAATTAAAAGAATGCATTGAATCCATATTATGTAAATATGGGCAGACAAAAATCATTGCTTTTTTAGAACAACACGTTCCACGGGAACACCACCAATCACGATTTGAGCAAATACCTCTCTGTCAGTGTCAACAAAAACTGCACGTTATGAGCCTCGCACGGTTGGGATTTGTTGCAGGTCTGTTGTACTAATTGCATTCAGCTGTACAGTGGAGTAACTCGGTGTGTAGAGTATTTATTTTCTGTTGGATTTACTGACAAATTTCGCCTGCTTCAACTGACTTTCTCTTCGCACTTCAAGCAACATGGTGGAGATGGAAGAGTTGTGACAAGGTTGTCCAGTACAGTGATTTTTAAGTTGAATTTATTTTCCAGTGTTCTTTCACTAGTGTCACTAGTGTGCATTGCTATTTCAAAGGTGACAGGGTTTCAACAGGGGGTGCCCTACTGCAATCACAGTTTGAGGCTTTAAAGTGCTGTCAGTTTTTGGCTTTATGGAATATGAGTGACAGAACAAGTGATCCTAATGCCTTAGAAGTCAGAACTGATGACACGAGATGCCGGTGTGAACCAAAAACAATACAGAGTTAACCTGTTGGCCAATTTCTCTCTTTTCCTCTTGCTCTTTCTCTGTGTGTGTGACTCCCTCCTTCCTTCACCAAGTCTCATAATTGCTTTAGGACTCTGTGGATCCACTCCTGAATTCAAAGGTGGGGAGTAATAATTGGATTTGCAGCAAACATGCTGAGCTGTGTTGCTCTCACTGTCCGGTCCTGTCCTCAGGGCTACACACTGCGCTTTATATATCGGATCCACGCACCTAGAAAAGGGGATATACAGTAGAACCCCATATAGGGTGTGTGTGCGTGTGTATGTGTGTGTGAGAAGCTTTAAAGGGGACTAAATTCAAAGGACCATACTAGCTGGTGAATATTGGATATTTAAAACATTGGATGTCGTGTTTGTGTGTGTCTGTGTGTGTGTGCACGTCTGTGTATGCTTGAGTTAGACAAAGGGCGTTTTGTGTCACACTTCAGGACCCCTCCATCACCTTCAAAAAAGGCAGTACTATGGGAGGAAGGACATAGCAATGTGATTTAACTTAATACATCATTAAC
This sequence comes from Macquaria australasica, assembly GCA_005408345.1. Lineage (NCBI taxonomy): Eukaryota > Metazoa > Chordata > Actinopteri > Centrarchiformes > Percichthyidae > Macquaria > Macquaria australasica. The sequence continues at coordinate 152,717 of SEMN01000712.1, forward strand.
TGTTTTTGTTTTGTTTAATTTTAGCTCTCTCTCTTTCTCTCATTAGCTCTCTGTCTCTCTCTCTCACACACACTGCTTCAAATAGTTTATTTATCAGTGGACTGACACAATGTAGAAGATCTAAGGCAGAGCCCTTTAATGAGTGTTTGTGTGTGTGAGAGATAAAGTGAGAGAGTGACGTGTGTGTGTGTGTGTGTGTGTGTGTGAGCGTGCACTTCTTTGGGGCCTGACAAGATGTCTGTAGCTCCAGGTGAAGACTCTTGGCTGAGACCCTGATGCAGTCTCCTTGGCAGGCTTAAGACGCCGTCACATCAAAGCTCAAACCCTGGAGAAATGGGAGTGCACATTGTGTCTGTGTTTATTGTGTGTGAGTCTGTGTGTTTGTGTGTATTTGGGATTGTGTTGCTAGGCAGTTGTCCACATAGTAAAGGAGGACTGGGTCTGTAATTTTGTCTTCTTTTACATCAATGTCTTTTTTTTAAAATTTGATCACTGGCGGAAAAGATCTTGAGGGCATGCTAATGAATGGAAAAGTTGACTCATGACATCTAAGTTACACATCATATATTCCATATCTCAGCCCAAAGCCCTTTTCTTTGATATATCTTATACAAACTAGTAGTTTACACATTTATTAAATCAGTTTCTTTGTAGGATCTAGATGGCGCTTATACTGCAAGGCGTACTTGTGGTACAATTTCTACTTGTTGTATGTGTTTTGTAGTTATTTGAAATGTAATAGCCGTAGTCTAACCGCTCTTCTGTAACTTTCTCTCTGGCAATTGCACAAATTCAAATTGTTGTACTTTAGTTAAAGAATTGTTTTACAAGGCTAACATGTAGTAAATGACCAGAAAAATAAAAGCCCTTGTACACTGTAGTGTAATCCAAAACAGTCCTGTAAAAAAATACAAAAAATTAAAATTTACTTTACAACTTATTTTGAGGGTGTGGTTTGTGATGTAGTTGTATTCAACTGCATTATTTTGTGAGGTGTTTCTAATATTTTCTGCTCTTCCATATATGTAAATGAGGTAGACAAAATATGAAAAATACCTATCAATCAGCCTCAGCACACAGGATCAAAATTAAGAAGTACCTTAAAGAAAAAAAAAACTGAATAAAGTATTGGCGGTCCATTTGCAGTACATTGCATTACATTGTACAGGTGTACAATTCTTCTGTCTATTTGTCTGGTGTCGCCATAAGAAACAGGACTGCTGTTCAAATAGTAACTGACCGCGCTGTTAACAAATACCAAGGTCAATCTGTTTATAATGCTTTGGCAAACACACACTTGTCATGCGCCTTAGAAGAAACTTTTTCTCTGGGGTCAGAGACACATAGCAACAACTCTAAATAAGTAATGCCCCAAAACAAAGAACACTGGTCATTGCGGTTGTTACATGGCTTGTTATTGGAAATGACAAATGGCCTTTCATGTCTCCTTAACTTTCTCTGATGTTAGTTCGCATTTGCTCTTGGGCCTTTCAGGTGCGATTCCCTTCCATTACAGGGCGTTCTTCTGGGGCCGAGAGGAGCCGACGGACAAGGAAAAGCATTGTAATACAGCAGTGACCACCTACAGTAAGAGAGTGTTTAGCTTCAGCCTACGTCCTTAGGACAGAGTGCGGCAAACCTCAGTGGACGTCTGTCCATGAAAGATTTAAACGGAGGATAGGTCCATCAGAAACTCCTCTCAAGATGTCCTGTTCTGGAACACAAACAAGACAGGAGTGCAGTCTGCGCATAATGTTGTGTGCATCTCTTAACCCTCTGCTGTGTCAGAAATGTTTCACCTTGCACTAGGAGCACACACACACACCACAAACACACATTAAACCGGACAGGTGAATGAAGAGACTGTACTATAGACCTTGTCAGTTCAGTTTAAATTATACCTGACAGTGAGATCCATACAGGGCAGTGTCCAGAGACAATCCCTTACCCTCTAACAGAGGCAGCACAAAGGACATGGCTTTATGTGTCTACAGTCAGCCTCTGCTTTCTGATTTTGACAGGTGCCATCCCTGACAGCTGATAGTATTTCTCCCATGTAGAACATGTTTGCTGACAATGGGACCAAACCAAAGCACTGATAATAAAATGTAAAATGATGATTTAGAGTAAAGATAATCAGAGCAACCAAAGGTAGAAGTGAGAAATGTCTAAATGCTCAATGTAGCATAAAACATAACTTTCTTATGTACTTGCATTTTCTCTTTCTTATAATTGTATACTATATATAAGTTAATATCCAGGCTGGCATTGCCTGAACTGGATATGAAATAGTGAATAGATAAACTAATCAACAATAAAAAGTTCTAATCCTGTTTTGGTTTAGGTTTAGGTTGAGTGACGCTGATCTGCTCTCCTGCTAGTTGCCCAGATGACCTTCTAGTCGCCGACAGACGGCTGTAAGCAGAGTCGCCCGAATACCAAATTATTTATAAGCTGCACACCAGCCAACCACCCCCACCCTTGTAGTCTAATTTGGCTTCATCAAAGTCAGTGTGTCTCTGTGCGAGTGAGTGCATATACACATCTGTGGCTTGAGTCTACATGCGTTTGCTTGCTCCCACTGGTGTTTGCATGGGTGTGTGTGTGTGTGTGTTTAATTCAAGTGGTTTAACTGCCATATATGCTTGATGCAGCAACAATGGTCCACTGAACTTTTGATCCACTAAATAGTTAATGAGTGATTTGATTAGGACCAAGAGGCCCCCCCTTATTACTTCAGATGAGATCAGTGTCTGGGTCAAAGAAGGAAAAGGATAGCAGGGTGTCTGATAGAGAGACACATTTTCACAACATCTTAAAATGGGATCGCTCTGTTGCTGATTTTTCTTAGTATAGTTATATGACTTGGGTAACCTGCCTACAACTTTTGAAAAGCATTTAAACAGCAATGTGCAGTATCACATATACTTACTGTACTAATTGTATCAAAATGAAAGTACGTAAAACGTTTTAGCAATTCAACATATTTGCAGAGGTTAGGTGTGTTACAGAACTGGGTGAAAATGTATGTCAATGTATTTTACCATGCATAATGCTTTTTACTTTTTTCTAATACTTTTAAATGGATCAAAGATCCTTTTGGGACGGGTACAGTAGGCATCTGTTCACCTGTATTCACCTGACTGTTCCTCCCTATTTCTTTTCATTGACTATATAATTGTCATGTTTGCGCAAACACACACACACACACACCCACCCACTCTCACACACATACAGACATGCCACCTCAGTCCAGCTATAAGCTAGGCTGAGCAGCAGCCACAACAACAAGAACTAATGTCACTGCGTCCTCCTCTCTGCTTCTTTCCCCCCTCCACTCAATAATTCAGTGCAAGGTGTCAGACAAAGCTGCCCTGGCTCATACAACCCCTGTAAAAGACACCACTGCTTGCTTCGCTGATTTACATCTCTAGCCCCCACCACCTCCTTGTCGCAATTAAACATTTGTCTAAGTGTTTAGAGGTGAATGCATGCAGACAAAACAGTAGTGGAAACAGAAGTAAGGCCTGCTTACTTAACTTTTTAGCCTTCTGTGTACTCTGTAGAGAAACAGTCTGAGTTCATTGTTAACCTCTGATTAAATCCCAAGTGAAAATGTACAATAAAATCCTTATATGGAAGCATTAGTTTGTAAAATTACAAAAAATGAAAGCCTTTATAACCAATCAGTTTATGAATTAGAGATTTTTTATTACAGTCTTGGGTGTTGTTTATTACATTTGGGCTGTTTGGCAAAGATAAACTTTAATAGTTTCATTTTCCTCGCTTACAATGTAGCCTTGCAGACCCACAGTGCTCACTAATACCACAAAAACTTACTCCATTACAAAGATATGTACCACTGTCTGAACAGCGTGTGTCACTGGATCTTTTTTGTTTTTTGTTTGTTTCTGTGACTAATGGTGTGAGATTTACTCATGTATAACTTACACACTCGTCCTTGAGCAGGTAATTGGATCGCGTCTGTGACTCAGAGGTCAATCCAGTTATTGCATTCAGGTAAGAAAATAAAAAAATAAAAAAAAGACAGGCAGACAGGCGTCATTTGCAACACTCCCTCACTGACTGATAGACGCATGTGCAAGCAGACAAACATAAAGACAATGAGACAGCAGGTCAGACGAGAAGACACTGAAAGGGCAGCAGGTACACATGTGAGCACATACACACACGTGGTTAGCTTAGCTAAAGCTGACAGGGGCTAAAGACACACGTTGTTTGGACACACAAATGCACGTACACTGTGTAATCAAATCCTCTATAAGGCTTTGCTGTCCTGAATTCAGAAGTGTTGGCTCTTTTTTGGCACAGTGTTGGAACCTGGCAAGGGCAGAGAACAAGATGCTCAAGTGATGTAGCAGAGAGAGAGAGAGAGAATCAGAGAAAGAGAGACGGACAGGAAGAAAAAGATCCCTTGTTTCTCCCGTGGTTATTTGCATTGCTGCATCACCTGCCAATCCCTGCTAATGGTTATAGTGTGTTATCAATGCCCGTTGCTTTTTCAAAGGCTTGTTGTTATCAGTATTTCTCCTTTGCGTTCTATGATTATTTTAAATACTGTAATCACAGAGTAAAACACTTTGTAAAACAGTATGAAATTGGAAACTCATAATTTCAGGACTTTAAAGGATTATTCTGCTTTATTACAGCTTTGTTCTTGTTTTTGTAGCTTCGGCACTCATTTCTGCTGGTCATGATAACACTGCACTCAATCAAAGCAATTGCTGAGCAGTTGTGGCGGTGTGGCCGTTTTCTGGAAATACGGCGACATTGCTGCAACAAAATACAATGACATTCCCAGCCCTACCTGTTAGCATGCTAACATGCTAAACTAATTTGGGGACAATAGTTAACCCACCCACCCGACCTGAGTATTAACACTGTCATTGTGATCATATAAGCATGCTGACATTAGCATTTAGCTCAAAGCACTGCTGCGCTTCCAGCTTCACAGTGCCTCCAGCGTGGCTGTAGACTCTTCATCTTGTTACAAATATTTGCTGCAATTTCTTTTCATTTTCTGCCTATATCTAACCCTAATTATACACTTTGGCACAGTAATGCCTATTCTTTGTCTCCTCCCCTGTGTGGAATATCATATGGTCTTATAAAAATCAAATATGCCACACAGTTTAACTGGAATAATACTCAGTGACCGCTATTAATCACTCAGAGTGTCCACTGTTCTCTGTGTTAAGTAACTCGTGTGTCCAATCGTGGGCATGCACGCAAGCACACAACCATACTAGTACCCCGACTGGCACACATACACTTCCTTTTTCAGTTTCTTCATCGCTGCCTTCACCACTGCCTCCTCCTTAACTCCTAAGCTGCCCCTGTGTAGCTGGTGGGGCATGGGGGACGCAGGGAGCCACCCTTGACAATGATGGATTTGACAAGAGGAAAGTGTTAATGATATTCCCCCTTTGATGGCTGGGGCTACTTCACACACATTTGCATTTCCATTCATCATCCCAGCATTTATCATTATGGGGTGGCTGCCAGATCTAATTACAGTCCTGGGCTAACGGGGGGGACGTGCCTGATATGAGGGACCCCAGCCCCTTACTCATCTCTATTTCTCTGTGTTTGTCACTTCCTCTCATTCTCTCTCGTTCACTTTAATTTTCTCATCTCACTCTCCGTCTTTCTGTTATTTGTTATCTTCTTCTCAATCTCTATCTGCTTTCTTTCATTCTGCCCCCCCCCCCCCGTGTATAAATCAGGAGCGAAACACAGGGAAGTATCCAGGCAGGAAGTGCAGCCGTGTAGGACCAAACCCAATTAACTTCACTCTAAATTAAGTCATTTGAGGCCTCTTCATTAGAATTAGCCCCAAGAAGAGAGGGAGAAGCAGGGAGGGAAATAAATAAATAAGGGATGAGATTCAGTTTCATAAAACTGTTCTGGTACGCCTCACTCTCTCTCTCTCTCTCTCCTTCCTCTTCTTTCTTTTCTTCCTCTCTTCCTCTCCTGTGGGGTGATTTAAGCAGTGATCCAAGGAGATCACATTAGGAGGTTGGTGATTATCCCCTCATAAGTTTATCAACACTAATTATTCGCGACCAATCACTTGTTACAAAGAAGGTGTTGGATATTAGACCATTATCACATATCTGGGATAGTAATTTTTCCCCCTTTTACTTCTGATTGGTCCATTTCAATATGTAAAAATAAAATCCAACTCTTTTTCTGCAAAAATATAATCTTTGTCAATATTATTTAAAAGGTCAGATCAATCATCACCTGTGTTCTTGACTGTTCAAATGTAGAAGGATATCTGTCTCTGCCTTAAGCCTCCTCTCTTCAAGCTTCTAAAGTTTTCAGCACATTGTTTATAGTTGTTTGTTCCAGGACAAAGCCCATTACTGTAGTACCACAGGGGAGCTGGAGGGTCACGGTTGGACCTCCTAAAAACCACTAAGACCATCTCTCTCTATTTATCATGCGCACAGCATGATCTAGGCAAGCCTGAGAAGAGCCATCCTTCAATAGGCCAGCACAAGCATACAACACAACAAAACAGACTGTCGGCCAAAACTGCTTGACACAACTGTTCCATCTACGGTAACGCAGGAGAAACTGAAAGTCCTTTGTAAAACCAACCTCAGGTGTCTGCGCTTTTGGAAGTGTTCACCTTTCTGGCTTGGGACTGCATTCAACCACTTGTTAAATTAAAAACCAGAAGAAAAGCCCACATTTTCTAGATAAGACTATTAGGCTACGAGAGCAGCAAAGGAATAAAGGCAAAGAGGAACGGCCATAGGAAGAAAGTGGACAAGGAGAGTTTAAAAGAAGTCAGATTAATAGCAGTTAATTAGACACAAGTCCTTAGTGAGCCAAGATGATGCTTCACTCTGATTAAGAGAAAGTGGCAAAAGAGAGGACAGATAGTGCAGGATTAAAGCAGGATACACCAACAAAGAAATTAAGGATGAAAGGAGTATGCTGGAAATAAAGAATTGTAAAAGGTCCAACAGATCCAGTTTATTCTTTTGACTTTACATTTTGTTCTACAAAAAGATAAGTCACACACACACACAAAAAAAAAAAGTTTTTATAAGTGAAAGTTGTTACTTCCCTGAAACTATTTATCAGGTTTTTAAGATACATAAGTCAATGATATGATACAAGCCTTTTAATCAAAATTTTCCTCAGATAAAGAAATGAGGGGTGGGGGTGGATGGTGAGGGTGGAACAGGAGACCTTTAGTGAGTCAACCCATGCTGGACAAATTACCAGAAGACCTAGCAAGAAAGATAACGACAGCATGAGTTGAGGCAAAGGAGGAAATGAAAGGTGCCCTGTAGACAGATAACCATCGTGTCGACTTACACAGCAAATTACTGCACTAGCTGTTATAACTGGCATTAGACGCTCCATCGTTAGATGTAACAGGGTTGGGGGAGGGAAGGAACAAAAGTCATGTTCTGAAAAACAACTTCAACTTAGTTGTTTCCTTTCGCTGTTTGGCCGTCACAGCAGACGGGCCTCTGTGATAAGGAGCTAGTAACCTGAAGAGCAGATAAAAAGATGTCAGGGTGCACACGCATACACACACACATACACATGCAAACACATACACACCTACAGCTGCCATATGTTTCAGGAAGCCAGGGACCCTTCAAGATGAGAGGGGCTTCTGAATTATTGATCAGTGATTAGCAAATGCAATAGAAATGTTACCCTTGATGTTAGCTTGCTGAGCATTGTGTGTGTGTGTGTGTGTGCGCGCGTGTGTCACCACTCTTCTACCATTTGGTCAGCCCTTCAAAAGTGCATGTTCACATGTTCATGTAAACATTAAAGCTATGTATGCAGCTATGTACATTTCTCCATGTACACAGGGCGTACAAGTAAGCATTCATATGTGGTTATATCGTATACATTCACAATTTATTCATTTACCTGCATGTGTGTGTGTGCGTGCGTGTGTGTGTGTGTGTGTGTCATGAGAGGCTACAAAGAGAGTCACCACTGCATTTGAAGGGGGATCTAATTCATTATTAAGTCTGGGACAAAACAGGCAGTATGGGAGGCGGGTAGCAGTAGGTGATTTCAGGCCTGTATTGATTACTGGCAACACCAGGAGCCAAGTGTAGTGTGACAAGTTGAACAAAACCTGCAGAGCACACACACACACACACACACACACACAAACGTAAACAGGCCATGGCCGTAGAATGGCCATTGTCATTGCATTTGAAGCATATTGTCCTGGCTGTTGTGATGCTCTTTCACTGAGGTGAGTCATTTGGCTGAGGTGGGTGGCAGGTTACCTCAGTCAGGAAGTTGACGGCTAGCTAATGTGGAGCACTGTTTTTGTTTGTGGTTAGGTAACTGATTGGAGCCTATCGTTGCCGATAGGCGATTGGAGGACAATTAGCTGCAAGTTGCAAGTGCCTTTTAAACAGTGGGAAATATCCCAGCAAAAAAACAAAAACAATGACAGAAGCACTGCATGGACCTAACAGTGATGAAACACAAAACAGGTACTCCTGATGCATGGGTAGGCTACAAACTGTCCCCAAAAAAGGAAATGGATTTCCCGAAAAAGTCAAGGCACACTGCTTTGAAAAGTAATTTAAGTTAAAAAGCCTTTAATCTGAGTATTTATCTGATGCGACGTGAATAGATCCTGTAATAAATATTGTTTAGAAAAAGACTCTTTGAGATTCATCCCATGATTAGCATGCTGTTGTGTGTGTACAGCATGCATACGTTCATATTTTAAAGTGAATATAACTAGATAAAACAAGTAGTCAATTATTCTATTGGTTGATCAACAGAAAATTAGTCAACAACAATTTTGAAAGTTTATTTATCATTTAAGAGCTTTTTTATAAGCACAAAAGCCAAAAAATGCCACCACTTCTAGCTTTTAAAACGTGAATTTGTGCTGTTTTATTTATTTATTTATTTTTTACTCTTCTAGTAGAATGAACATCTTTGGGTTTTGGATTGTTAAACAAACCATGCAATTTTAAGATGCTAACTTCGGCTCTTGGAAATTGCAATAGGCAATTTTATTTATTTTTGGACCTACAAATAAATAAATAAATCATAAGAAAATAATTAGCAGACTTACCAATAATGAAAATAATCCTTTAGTTGCATCCCTTAATATAACTGTAAGTTAACGGTTTGAACCAAAAATACAATTGTAAATTCCTTCATTTTAGTAAAAATCCTTTACACTGCATCACCCTGCAGTGATCACTTTTGGCCTGTCATTCAACACCACCAAAATGATGCCCTAAACTGATTACAACCCTGCATGTGCCCCTCTGTCTGGGACAGTTGTATTGCATTTGCGTGTCTTTTTGGAAGATGTATTAGACATTAATAAAATTTGATCAGCGCGTTTAAAGTCAAATTGAATCATATCCGTAAGTGGATAGGGGTTGACATATGTTTCAGTATCTCCCAGAGAGTGATACATTATTCTGTGGCCAGTATAAAAACATAATGAAATATAAATATCCATTAATCCTCACATTTCATCTAGTCAGTCACCACACAGCCCAGCTCAGCCTCAGCCTGCTGTTAACACGGTGTGATGTCTGTGTGTATTTTGCATGAGGAGAATACAGTTGTGTGTATTATGTGTGCTGTGCTCACTATGTGTGTGTGTGTGTGTGTGTGTGTGTGTGTGTGTGTGTGTATGCGCCTGGTTTCCTGGCCATGAGAGAGCAGTTCACACTGTGAAAGAGTCATCTTTATTATAATCTGCCAGAAGTCGTGGCAGCTTGGGAAAGGAACTGCCACAGCTAGGTAATCGAAAGCCGCTAGGCTGGGACGACAAGGGGCACTTGTGAGACGTACCAGCACAAGCCATATGGCATACTGGCTTGGCAAAACTGGCAACTCGCCTCTCTATATCCAAACATTTTTTTTGTGTGTAAAAAAGAAAAAAAAGAACACCACAGGAGAATTTTTCTAATCATTCTAGTTCATACTGTGGATTGTCACTCCTTTGTTTTCTTGTAATCCTGCAGAAGCATGCCTTAAAGAAATGATCTCAACCTGGAATTTGCGTAAATGTCACAGCGCGCACATGATCCCAAATGTTATTTAGGGATGCAGTTTACTGTAAATAAACATAAAAGAGGAAGAAAATTATATGAAACTCGATTACATTAGTAATATTGACTCTCATTTGACCCCAGCGTATTTGCTGTAAACACAGGGGTAATACAAACCAAAATAAATATTAGCATAATGCTGGGGGCAAGAGAGTGCTTTTCCCATAGAGTGATTAAAATATGAGAACAGAACACAACACAATGTGAAGTCCCATGGCACGACGGCAGTTAGCGTAGAAAAGCTAATTTCATGATAAATTAAAGAGCGTGGTGGTTTCTCTCATGAGATATCATTCCCTTGTATTTATTTTATGAAAAGGAGTAAAATAAGCCTTATCATATATTATCTTAAACATAATTAATAAAACATTAATTTCCTGGTGATTTCTTTTCTCTTTTCTTTCTTTTTCTTCGCTGTAGGTTCAACTCTCTTAAGGCATGATTTGCATATTCCACAAACACAAAAGAACAATAACTTATGATTGTAATGAAGGTTAACTCAGCCTGAGTACAACAAAAACCATGCTGAAGAGTCAAGTTACATCAGATCCCTGGCATATATTATTTGTCATACATTTAATTTGAGTTTAGGCTTAAAATTATATTTTTATTTTTAAAATCACTATTACCAAATGTATCTTTATTTATCCTCTATTTAGTCATTCAATTATAAAAGCTATAAAATGTTTTATTATTGCTTTTCTAGCTTGTGTTGTGGTATACTAGAGTTATTTTTTAATATATTTTTATTTAATATTCATATTTCAATTAAATCTTATTAATCACTGAGTACTTGGCGATGTAGACATCTCTTATTATTTAATTCCCTGCTATTTTATGAATTATGGTTGCTCTGCATTCTGTGCTTAACTGACTCCCTCTACCTACCAGGGTAGAAATGCAGTGAATAAAAATGGAGTCAATAGATCATGGGGGATACTTAACTGCAGACAGCCGTGATTATGAGGTGCGGGAATGTGCCACAAACTTTCTCCGGGCCAATATGTATTGCTTACGCTTATAATAAATGTTATCTTTCTGAGGAGAAAAAAGCTGTCAAGTTGATGAAAGACACAGATGAGCATCTATATGGCTGACCAACCATGCATAGATATGCACAAATGCAGTTTTCAGTGAGGAAGCGAAGGGGAGGGAATATATGCTGCTATATCACCCCTTTCAATGAGCATGAGTAATTGTTTTAACTTGTTTGGGTCTTGATTCTCTTAGTAGTGTGTTAGAAAAGAACAAAGCAGGTGGATGAATGTAATAAATTCATACAACACAATGAACATTTTAATGGACAATGTGAGATTGTGATTTCTTTCCCCCTCAAATCCTTGTGATGGTCTGGAGGTCTATCTGTAGTTTTTTCTTGTCTTTTTCTTGTCCTCAAAATACATGCTGCCTTGGCCTCCAGTTCCCATGTGACCCCAGATAGAATAAAGTGGGAAAAAGAATGAATGGGTTGTTATAAGAGGAAGTGGTAACTGCTGCAACCCATGGCCCAGTTTGCGCTGATATTAAAAAGATAAATACAGTTTAGACCTTTCTGGGAAACTGTCACATGTCCTGTAGCTTCCTTTGTAATGTACAACTTGATCCCTGTGGGCTTGAATTATGAGTCTTCTACAGGTATTAAGATGGCCGACACTGTAACCATGCCCAACCAAGTCATGCAATGCTATTTTGTCCTTTAAATGTTATAATGACAGTGCTTAGACAACAACAAGACATCCTCTGCCTCTCCCTGCTCCATTACCTGGGCCTGGATCTTAGCTAGGGGTGTTAGAAGCTGTACTAGTTGTTTGTAATGAATATGTCTACTTTGCCCGACATATCAAATAGCAGTGTTAACATGACGTAGAGAAAACATGAGATGGTCTGGAAACTAAAACCTGTGTCGGAATATCACCGTTGTCCTTCTCTCTCCTCACCTGGCTTAAAGGATCATTCATGTAACCTCTCATGACTAATAGGAATTAGCCGTCGTGCACGTCTCAAACATCACAGTGGAAAGAAGTGAAAGAGAGAAACAGAAGCTTGATGCCTCTGGATTCAATCATCCTGGACTCTGTAGTAAAAAGGCCTTGTTTTTACCCAAAATGTAACAAAAAATAAAAGGTCTCTGAAGCGAAAGCAGGTCACTTGTGTCAGAAAGGATTATTCAGGTATGGTTTTGTACAAGAGACTTGACAAAAACAAAGTCAAGCAGTGTATAAGATCTTGTTTTGAAGAAGTGTAGTGTAAAATCAAGTTGAACACTGAGCCTAGATTGGTGCCAAGAGGGTTGTTAGCTGGAATTGCTTGAGGAAATGCCTCAGGAGAAAAGGACAAAGGGAAAAAATGACTTATTGGTTAGTTCTTCTGTACACTGTGAATCATTTTAAGATGGTTAGACTTAAAAACGTAACTCCCCCTGCTGCCTAAAAATGTGAGTTAACTGACTTTAGGTTAAAAACTTAGTTCAGAGTTGTCTCATGAATTTTGAAAATGTAAAACCAATTGAGTTAACTGAACTTAAGAAAACAAGATCCAGAAACTTCAGACATTAAGTTGAATCACACTGACAAACGCTGCTCCAGTTGGAGACACTGTGTACCAGAGTTAGTACTGTACTAATTGTGACTTTGTTAAATTAGAAGTATAAGGGTACTGAATTCAACACTAACCTTATTTATGGTTATCATTGTTTTCATTATTATGAAAAGAAACAACTATGACTTATCTTAACATGTATTAAAGACACACAGCAATGTTTTCTTCAAACTACAGAGGGGTCTCTGGAGAGTTTCAAATTTCAAACAATGCATGCTGGGAAGTCTGCTAGCATGCTGGTCATGTTTCTTTACGAACTTAATTTAATGAATTTAGTGAACTGACAGCGGTACAGTCATTCAACTCACTATTTCAAGTAATTTTTATAAATTCTGAAGGGGTCTGACAATAAAAACTAGAAATGTTAAATTGGATGAATTTGAGGTTAAAAACAGGTATATAATTACGTTAAGTTAATGAGAAAACATTAGTTGATTTCACTAAATTCCTTTATGATGTTTTACAGTGTAATGTGAAGGTATAGCAGGCTGTAGGTAAATTATGAATACAACTCCTTTAGGTGATGGTTTTATTGGGCAAAGGATTCCAGAAACTCCCCCTGCTAGATGTATTTATGGTAATTATCTTTTTCTCCAAGTGATGATGGTCAGCTGCAGAGGTGGTATGAAATAATGGGTGGTGAGTAACCCAGAATTAGATGAAACCACTGAAACATAACCACAGGAACATGAAGCCATGCACTTAATTAAATTAACTCAGATCCTCGTTTACCTTGACCATAGCATGTTAATATTAAAGAATATATCATTAATTAACGTAGGTCATATGCATACTATATTATTATGCCGCAAGGCATGATAGGAGTCCCATGATGATGAATTAAGGCAGTTTCCGTATCTCCCTAGGCAGCCAAGTGTGAAGTAGGAAAGGGTTGTGTGTGCCTGTGAGAGCCATTTGGGCCATTAACAAAATAATCACATGACTGATGAAAAAAAGCGTGAAGTGATTGTTTGGTTAACCTATACCACAGCCACGTGTAATTAAAACATTGCTGTTGGCTTTGATATTTAATGTGTACTAGGAAACATTTACATAGTAAGAGGTAAAATGTGAACCTAGATCCACCAATCCCATATTTTATTTGTAATAAAATCACATTAGGAGGTTGGTGAATTATCTACAACCTTATGAACATGTTTTCATAAAGTACTATCTAACCTACTTACCTAATATCCCAACGATGAAAAAGTTACAAATGTTGGATGAAGTTTGGCTACATCCACAAATAACAGTTCTTCTGTGGCTTGTTTGCCCCCTGAATATGCAACCAGCACTGTAACAAGGGACTCCCTGTCCTGTTCTCTGGTACTCAGGCCCCAGGCCAGCCCTAGAGGAGCCCTGCTTACAACATCAGGAGATAAATACATTGTTCCCTGTAGTCTTATTTCTGCCTGAATACAGAACAAATACAAAATGGTCTGTACTCCAGTGATGAAAGTAACTTTTAAAGACAGGCGAAATTTGAAAACGTAGCCCTCCTACAATGCAAACAATATGAACTTTGAACATGTAAAAATGTCTAGTACCAACATGTAATTATACAAAATTAAAACATCAATCTATTCAGATATCGCTTACAATAATATATTGTATATCCATGTATAATAGTGCACTTAACATTAATCTTTAAGTGTTTCATGACTAATCAGTAAAATATTGATGGTGAGTTCATTAGTAAAGACCTGTAAATATGTTAGGCTGATGGCGAGGAGAACAAAAAAGATATTTCCCAGGTCGCAGGAAGTCTTCACTTTTTTCTGGCTTCTACAGTCCATGCTGCAGTTGAAGAACAACATTGTTATTTTTCATGGAATGAATGTTTGTTTGGGAGAAACCTTCAGTACTGCTAAAACAATTTATAGAGCGTGAACTACAGTAATTAACCACCAAAACTTTGTTTTTGAAGCTTAATGATGCATTGATGTATCACCCAAATACAATTTTATCACAATCTCTTTATAATTCTGTTTATTTCTGTCTAAAAGCAGCTGCTCCAATAATTCCTTTACTCAGATAAACTCAGAGAAGAGGATAACTTGTCCCGATGGAACCACTTTTCTTTGCCTTCTCCTTAATTTGAACTGAAAGGAAGAATGCATGTTGTCTCTGTATTTGCACCCATCCTGCATTGTGAGTATTTGCATTTTTGTAACAACAAAGCCTGTTGATGTCAGATCACTCATTGCTGGATGTTGTTTGCCGATGTAATGAACATGCCTCTGAAGTTCTGAAATAAGAATCAAATTCCCATTTAGGGAGAGTCTAATTTAACTCACGGAGATATATTGTATGTAGATTGTTAGGCTGCGCTCAAAGAGCACGTGTGTCAGCCAATCTGATTGTATATAGCTTCTGCTGTGATATTTGATCATGGACCAGAGAAAGAAAAAGTTATTCTTTGTTCTGCAGGAAGCTGCCATTCATACAGTGTTAAAAAGCAGATATTAAATGTAATTTACAGCTCTGTGTAAAAGAAAATGTTAAGGGGTGTTTAAAGGAACTTTTAAGGTGTATCTGTCCCTGTTTACTGCTCTATAGTAGCTGACGAATCAGATAAAATATGTAGGTTTGCTGTCACAGGGGATTCAAATTCCTACTGATATGGTTTTACTTCTATATGATTTCTTAAATCCCTCAAATTGAGGTGGAGAATATGGTATAACAACATTTGGAAATGAGACACTCAAGAATCAAAATTTCTCTGTAAGGTGTTTTAAATTATTTTGCTCTCTATTTCAAATCCAATTACCACATATATAGAGTATAATAAGACAGGTGGAATGGAATGAAGAGACTGGTAGAAAAGGAGGAACAGAATCTCTGAGGGGTTTCAGACAGGTAAGTTTCCTTATTTTTGAACAACAACAAAGACATCAGCTATCAATGGTGTGTATGTCTGTGTGTGTTTTACTTTTCTGCAATGATAGTTAAACCAGGAAAAACCTCCAGAGCATGAACAGCTGTGGTGGATACCCAATTATTTCAGTTCTATATTATTTCTGTACTAAAGTTTAGAGTTAGTTATGGTTGAATTAGCATTCAATCTATTATTAAGGATACTGAAATTGGACTGGCATCAAACCCTATCCTAACCTTCATAATGATAGAATAATCAACCTGTGTGTGCATGCGTGTTTGTTTGTGAGAGAATGGATCTGCTCATGCTCAATTGTGTGTGTGTGTGCGCGTGTGTGTGTGGAGAAGCCCTCAACCCAAATATCTAAAATAAAGTCTCTCACAACCCATCGAACAGGCCTTGTGAAATCAGAAAGTTGATTTATTTTTAAACGCACCTACTTTCAGATTTGTTACCCAGCTGCCATCATGGGCATCAGTTTCTTATTTACAAAAGGAAGCAAAAATATTCACTAGCGAATGTGACCACATACCTTAAAATGAGTTTCCTCCCTCATTCTGTCAGTCAGGTAGCTCCACTCATCTGGCTGGATAATTTCAATTACAGCTTTCCAAACATCCTGCTTGTGTTGTTGTGATTGAAGGTGCCAGCTGCACGTATTGATAGTGTTTGGTTTGAAAGTCAGAGAGAAAACATGCTTAGATGAATTTTAAGAAGAGGTATAAATGATTAAAAGCACATTTAAGTGTGTGAAGTTAAATTCCATTGATTTCCAGAGATGTGAGTTCATGATCAGTTTAACAGTTGGTGTTACTTACATAAACCTTTGTGATGTGATGATGTTTAAACCTGTTTGACTTCATTTAGCTTTTCAATAGAAACGCTATTAGCACACCAGTGTTCATCCCACCCAATCAATCTAAAAAATAATCTGAAATGACTTGTGTCGGCCGATTGCCTGGCTAGATTTTTCTCATTTCTAACAGATGTATGAAGGGTAGAGAAACAGCGCATGTTTTTTTGTAGAGCATACCCATACTTTAACCGGCCTCTTTATCTCAATAATGGAGATAGTTCCCCTGAAATCACAAAGCATAAATAACACAGAAGTCCCCAAACCATGGAAATGTATTATATTACTTATACCCCACAGTTTATAAGACCAATCTCTCTACTGATGTTCATGCTGTGATCAACGCCTTAGACAAGAGTCTCTACTACTGTACAGTCCTTAATAAGTCTGTCTGAGCCAATCCTGATAAAGACGTATCCTTTATATTACCCCCTTTCCCATTTATTCCCCCAGCAGCTGTAGAGGAAAATGCTATAAACTCCAAGCAAATGCACCAATTGCATTTCGAAAGTGATAAATATTTCAGAGGCGCTGAGAACATATTTAAACTACATTCAAGACTTCCCCCCTCATGTGAGATTATGATCCTCCTCTCACCTTTTAGAGAGAATCAATGACTCTTGTTATCCCTCTCGCTACAGCCTTCTTTGGCTGTTGAATGGTATAAAATGAAGTGCAAGAGTGTGTGTGTGTAATGAATGCCCAAGATGTGGCACACTGTGAACACCATTAATCTACATGTTCTGGAAATATAACCAATTGTCAGACAGACGCTCACAGATATTCCATCACGTATCCAATTGGCTTTTACCAAGCTCTACAATTCATTTGCGGTGTAATGCACCCAATAAAAATGTATTCTGACTGCTCTATTGATTGTGAAATAGCTTAATCTTTTCATAGACAAAGAGATGTATACCACCTATTTTGGCCCAGAAACATTACTATATTCTCATTTGAAATATTGTTGCTTGCAGGTGTGCATTGCTTTTCACCTCTGGTGCTTTATTTTCTTCTGTAATGTTTTTGGTGTTATATATTGATGAAGAGAATGAATAATTGTACAACAGTATGTACTAGTACAGTATTTGTCAGATAAGCGTGGTTCTGAATCAAAAACGTGGAAACCCAAAGGGGCGTCTCATTCACCATCTCCTTTAAAGGTAGACGGGGTCAATAATTATGCACATATGTACACAAACTAATTGGTGCACTGCACTGTATAAGAATAAATCGCATCATTGTCATCACATCAGCTGATACGTATTTGATTTGTGGGGCCATTACATTCAGACAAAGTGGGGAGGTTGGATGTGGGTCACTCCCAAGCCAAAATTTTGACAAATCACCAACTGGTTATTAGACTATGGGTAATAATTGTATCCCTATGTGTTCAAATGTGAGACAGTGGAATGATCTGTTGTATCTGCCTATAAAACTATAAAACTGCCTATAAAAATATATATTTGAACTGCAGAAGTCCCACTCTTTGCTCTTGGCCTTTCTCCCTTTCTTTCTCTTTTAATCTCTCCCTTCACTTCAGTCTCCCTTTGCTCTATTCACTCTGCCCTCCTCTCTCATATCCCCACCTCCTCCCACCTCTCCCTCTCTGTCACCCTGCCTACAGTATGTGCGTATCATTAGCTCCTTTTCTGCATTATCTGCAGCCATCTAGTGTTGGATTTGCGCCCTAGAAATTATGCTGCCTCTCTGCCAGCTTTCATTCCTTCACAGTGCAGATACAGTAGCACTGTGTTCAATGTCAATTTACAGCTACAGTAGGCTGATCATTGAAGTTGGTTAATCCAAGAATGGTGGGGATTTTTCGCAACATGTGCTGGCTGTTTTTTGCCTCAGAAAAATTTGCTCATGCAGGTGATTAACACAGCTCAAAAGGTTTTCAAAAAGGTTTTTAAAGGTGTAAAAAGATGGCAGGATCAGGCAGGAAACACTGCAAGTAATGCTTCTCAGCAATGAAAGTTGTCATGTTAAACATTATTTTGAAACAAAGTGTCTGTCTGTGTGCGTCTGAAAGGTCAGAAAGGACGAGCGCAAGAGGCAGAAAGTCAGTCAGACAAACCTGACAGACCAAGAGCACAACCTGACAGTGAACGCAAACATTACATTCACTGATATTTGTGCTGTTCTCTCCCCAGCTGGGACAGACAGCCAGTAATAACTGTGAACACCTGGGCAGCCTCCAGGCTCTACACCCCAGCCCCTGGGGCTCTTCACCTGGGAAAGGAGGCCCTACGCACCTTCCCTTCCTGCTCGAGAGCTGCCTGGAGCAGGCAGATTATCACTAGTCGCCCAGGAGGGACATGAGGCCTGGAATTCTGTCAAACTCTTTTACATTAATCATCAGGACAGAGTGACAGTGCGGTGAGAATACAGATACATATCACCAATGTACCACAAAACCCTCCCACAGTATCAAAAAGTCAACTTTTCCAAAGTTACAGTGAAAATAAGATAACTTTTGCTATTTATACCCACACTGCTCCTTATTGCTTTGATTTGCTGGATCGGTATGATTCTGCAGAACATGATATGACATACCAAACCACACAAACTCAAAAATATACAGTATTTGAGCGTTTGCAGGCAGGCATGCAGAAACATAACACTTAACTGTCATAATGCAAGCACACAAATATGCAGGCCTAATCCTTTAAATAAAGCAGTCAATTGTTGATCAACTTTTCTTTCTCTGTCATCATACTCATGTTGCATGTGAAGATATAACAACAATAAAAACTGATGTGTGCCGCTTAGTGGGTTTTAACAACAAATGTCAATAACTGAAAGTGTCTTTGTGCAGCCTCTGCTCAGGGAACTGCTGGTGTGCTTGTGTGCAGTGAAGATTCAAGGCAAAAGAAGTTGACAGGGGAAATGCATTCCTCCTTAACACCAAAGATAAAAAAAAGATCAATAGCACTTCTCAGCCAGCCATGCCTTAGCTTTTAGCATTTCATACTTCTTTGAGCTTCACTTTTGACACACTTACTCAGGTGTCTGTATGGGAAGAGACAGGGGGACAAAAAATCAAAACAATGTTAAACTGTCAAGATCATACAGGCAAGGACGCAACAGATTCAAGAGATGTCTGGGCAATTTTAATCAAAAAATAAAAGTAGATGACATTTTAAAAATCAGCTGCTGATTTCTTTGCAAAGTTTACATAGCAGTCAGTCAAGTCAAGCTTATTTATAAAGCACATTTAAAAACAACAACAGATGACCAAAGTGCTGTACAATCAAAGTAGCAAGAACCATAAAACACAATAAAGACACATGTACAAAAGACAATAAAATAAATAATAATAATAAAAAAAAAATTAGAACAGCAACTCTCATACTAAATTAAAAGCCAAGGTATAAAAATGTGTTTTAAGACGAGATTTAAAAACAGGCAATATAGGGGCCAGCCTGACATGCAGAGGCAACTCGTTCCAAAGTTTGGAGGCTACATCTGTACAGGCCCGATCTCCCCTGTGCTTCAACCTTGATCTTGGCACAACCAGAAGGAGTTGGTCAGCGGACCTGAGTGACCTTGATGGGACATGTGGTTGCAGAAGGTCAGAGAGATAGGTTGGAGCTAGCCCATTTAATGATTTTTAGGCAAACAATAAAATCTTAAAATCAATCCTAAAACGTACAGGAAGCCAGTGAAGGGAGGCCAGTACGGGGGAAATGTGCTCTCGTTTGCGTGTTCCTGTTAAAAGATGAGCTGCAGCATTCTGGACCAACTGCAAGCATGACAGGGAGGCCTGGCTAACACCAACATAAAGCGCATTACAGTAGTCAAGTTGGGATGAGATAAAAGCATGTATAACCCTCTCAGAATCATTAAACGATAAAAAGGGGCTTGACCTTAGATAAGCGCCTCAGTTAGAAAAAGCTAGATTTGATAACTGAGTTGATCTGTTCGTCCAATTTAAAATCACTGTCCATTATCACACCCAAATTTTTTACAGTGGGTTTAACATATGGTTCCAGAGAATACAGGTCCATATGAGGGGCATCACAGGCACCACTGGGTCCAAAAATCAAGACTTCAGTTTTATTCTCATTGAAGTTTAAAAAGTTCAAGGCCATCCAGACTTTGATGTCCTTGAGACAGTCCAACAATGATTTTAAAGAATTTGAATTGTTCCGTTTCAAAGGCAGGTAAATTTGAGTGTCATCTGCTTAACAGTGGAACGAGATGCCATATTTTCTGAGAATGGACCCTAAGGGGAACATGTAAAGAGATAATAGGATAGGCCCAAGAATAGAACCCTGAGGGACTCCACAAGGAAGAGGCTCTGAGGAGGACACAGAGTCACCAAGGCTGACAGTAAAACTTCTGTCAGACAAGTAAGACCTGAACCACTCCAGAGCAATACCTTTAATCCCGACACAATGCTCCAGGCGAGAGATGAGGATACTATGGTCTACTGTGTCGAATGCAGCTGTGAGATCTAAAAGCATAAGAATGGCAGAATCCCGAGAGTCAGTAGCTAATAAAAGATCATTAAAAACTTTTAAAAGTGCAGATTCAGTGCTGTGAAGGGCTTTAAAACCAGACTGGAACACCTCAAGAATACCATGCATTGCAATTGTATAAGTACAACTTTTTCCAAAACTTTTGAAAGAAACGGGAGTTTGGAAATTGGTCTGTAACTGGAGAAGACTGAGGTGTCCAGATTGGATTTTTTGATCAGTGGTTGCACTACTGCATGTTTAAAAGTAGCTGGAACAACACCTGAGGTGAGACTGTTGTTCATAATGTTTTGGATGTTTGGTCCAACAGTTTCAAAAATGTCTGTGGGGCAAGCTGAAGGTTTCATTTGACCAATAATGTCCCTTAGAAGAGACAGAGACACAGGCTCAAACTGGTTAATGACAGCAGAGCAAGTGACAGTGATGGACGGGTCATAAGAAGGGCAGTCAGTGATAGAGGCATATCATGACCCCAGTTTAGCATTCATGAATATCTTGCTTGTCAATATTTTGCAAAATGAGGGTAGCAGAAAATCAAAATTAACACATATATTTGGGTATAACTCCTGCACACAGAAAATCCTCTACACCAACTTGTTTGCCCGTATTGACACAAGGCATTCAGGGCCAAATGAAAAACTAATTAAATGAAAACATGTGCTAAGCTCAGTGGTGTATGGGCTTCTACTGTACACACAGGGCTCTGTTAGACATTTGTAACCTAATTCTGTTATGTTTCAATTACCAGACGCAACTTTGGAGTCCACAGGAAGGTTAAGCAAATATGACGTAGGATATGCTTAGGCTGTAGGTGCACACATTTCCAGCCTAAATGCTCCTATCTGCCTATTTAATTAAGTTTAAGCTCAGACTTATGGTAAATATGAGTCTGGGCTTGTTTATGAGGGCCCTGGTAATTTGGAGCTGTGGCCCCTAAGCTTTAAGGTCACTCAGAAGTTATGTTCACTAAAAGTCGACTTCATTACAGTTTTACACCCACACATCACTTGCTATATTACCTTATTATAAGAGCTGTAAATGTCAACGTTGCTCAAATGTACTATTGTACAATCCAGTATAGGGAACTGATTTATTGTTCAGTGAATGTTTTGTAAGTACCACAACTTAAATTTAATTAAGACAACTAAAATCCAAAGATGAATCACATGCATACATGATGAGACACAGTCGATCTGTGATTAGTAAACAGTGCATGATCAATACAGATCCTCACTAGCTGGTTGTAGAAATGGGACTTTCTTATATGACATTATAAAGTCTAAAGTCTAAAGACAATACATCCTATGGATGAAGAAGAAGAATGCCAGCACTGCAGCAGGAACAAAAAAGTGTAATATTTATTCTAACTCCTGCTCAGGTGTGCCTGCCTCAAAATTCCAAATGTATAGTCATATTTAGTCTTGAAACATTGTTATTGTATTGAATAATTGATGATATGTCTGGCTAAGGATGTTATGTGTTTACACAAGCCCCGCATTTTATGTTTGGATAGCCTTCAAACCCTTTTACAGGAAAAAGGAAATGAGGGACCACCAACGTCTCATAACATGGTCTTGTGGATGAGAGAGAGATACATAGAGCCTACAGCTTCCAGACCTGACGTACTACTGTTTGTGTGGTAATTAAGCTTATTAGACTTTTATGAGTTGTACAATTTTTCAAAAAAATCACCAATTAGTAGCACAATATGTGTAATAGAAACAGATTTATTCCAAGCAAAGCAACGTTTCTGTCTCTGATGTTGCCAAGACAACAAAGGATTTTATTGCCAGTCTAAAACAACTGGTGATTTGCCTTGGTCAACACCGACTCTAACAATGAGGAGCAATACGACATCGCACTGTTAGCTAGCAGATTCACTTCAGCGCAGAGTTGAAATAAATAGAAGAGGCGCCTTACTTCATATTCTTCTGGGTTAGGTGCATGAGAGTTGGAAAAAAGGCTGTTTTAAATCTGGAGAACTAGAATTTCGCTGAGCATCCAAGAGAGCTGCAGCTACTCAGTACTGAGTCAACATTACATGTCCGGAATTAAAGCTTATTTCCACATTAGCAACACTATCAAATAGCAGTGTCACCTTGTTGTCATTTTAGGCATACAGAAGGAAATTACCGTGATATAATACCTCGATATCCATTCTGTGAAGTCTAATTCTTTGCTCTCAGCTTTCCTTCCACTGCGGAGCTTGTGTTTCCCCCCATCCCGAGCTAGAGGGGGGAGATAAATGTGATTTAAATTAATAGCCGCTACTAAATAACTCCTCGGCTGGTAAACGATGCATTCATCAGATACAGACAGCCAATATCCTATGATTCATGGCACTCCTTACCACGTGAAGGATGCCAACAAAAATTGTTATTACTTTTTAATAAAGTGTACCAGTCACTAATCCTCTCATTTATCAGTGAAAGGCAGTTGGTATGGAGCGAGCTGGTGTGAAGCGGTGTGCCTGGCTGCTCTGATGAAGAGGAATGGGAGTAGCATTGTAGAATAAAGATGTAGTTAATGTAGAAGGGCTACTTGATAATGCAACCTTCAATACTGCAGCTCTCAGAAGTCACATAATGGTCAGACACAAAATCAGTATTACTGAATACTTACACAATCTTCCTAAAAAATGGTCATTGTAGAGTGTCTTTCTTGGTAACACTGGTGCTGGCAGAGAGACATACACAGGAGTACAGGAGTCATATGCCAAATCATATGGGTATCTAAGTTTTAACTGCACAGCGGTGATTCACATTGAAGTTAGTTGCCTAGAGTATTTCCATGACACATTTGAAAGTGTGACTTGGCAGGGGATGAAGACCATTGCCTGGTGTGATATGCCATTTTATAGAATGCCAATGTTAAAGTTGTAATCCATAAGCTTTTCATGAAATCAAACCCCAGTTTATAGTGTTGATACTATTTATATAGGTATTTTTAAGCACTAGCCATTCAATGTATTTGCATTCTGTAATTATCTCTCTATGTAGTAGTTTTCATTGTTAGTGGGAGGGTCCGCTATTCCCGCGGTGGATTCAAATTGCCTTTACATGCACAGGGGATTCACAGGAAATGATCCATGCACATAATTCAGTGTTACAGCGGTAAAAGCCAGTTACTGACTTTCTACTTTCTAGTACAACTTGAGCTCGTTTGGTTGCACTTTTGCACTTGCTATAGTATTAAACCGGCACCTGCTGTTACCATCAGTAACCATGGGTGTCGCCAAATCTACCAGGACTGAAATTTTAAGGATGAAGATTAAGTATTATTTTTTTCCAAAAATCCAGTCAATAACATTCAAGCATCTCAATAAACCATCGTCTACTAGGTCAGTGGAAGAAGAAACGGTGGTTCTTAATTCAATATCCTTACCAACCCAGCATTAGACTATTCCAGCTTTTACGTTCAGGCCTCTGTAGGACAAATCCAACACAGTGAAACTAAGAAAAAGATTATTTCCTTTGGAAATCAGGACGGTAAACTCTGACCTCTGTATGTCCTTGGCCTTGTCTAGCACAGTCTTCAACAATTCCTTGCCCTTAATCTCATTGTATTTAAGTACAGTCATGTACATTTTACATATATTTATTTATCTTGCTGTTTTATCCTGCCATCTGCCATTTGAATGTGTGTAAAGTTAGAGTTTTCAGCCTTAACACACTACCTACTACTATGAGGTAAAACTGATGTCTGTTTTTTTATACCACAAATGTTTCCTAGGATTATGTCCGCTGTGTACACAGCACAAAGTGAGAGCACCACCCACTACCTGAGGATAAAGCCATCACTGTGAGGTACAGTGATTAAAGACTGTGTCTCGACCTTGTATCCTTGACTGAGATAAACCCTCTAAAATTCCTAAAACAAACAAGCCACAGCTCTGTTAATTTAGCCTTCCAGCAGAAGCACTGAGGCTGTTGAAGCAGCCGTGGATGATTCCCCTTGTGTATGGGCTAATGTTAAGCCTCGAGAACAGGTAACAGTCAATCCATTAACCTTAGCTTTTAGCGGCTGCTTCATGTCACTACCTCTGAGTCTTGCACACACATACAAATGTGCACATTGCCACGTGGACACAAACACACACACACACCATCCCCCGCCTTGATACTTTTTTTTAATAGCTGCTAGGCAAAGACTTGAAAAGGTCAGTGCAGCTCCTCTTGACATTGACTCTGCCATATTGTAATAATAAGCTCTTTTCCCTTTCTTTCCTCTAACATCAACAATACCCAATCACTGAGCCTGAAGCCATCCATCCACCTCCCATATGTTGGTTGGCTATGGATGCACACACACAACCACACACACGTTCAAATATATACCATCATGCAAAGGAACATACACATGCAAACACATATCTCACACATGAGATGGTGAACATAAAGTGAAAACACAGACACAAAAATTGACACAAAAACAGATATATAGACACGTGCACACACACACACACACATCATCCCCCCTGCTTAAGTGGGTGTCAGCAGCCATCTTCAGCTAGGTAATATGAAAGGGCTTCCAAAGGCAGGGGTCATGTTAAATTGTAACACAAATGTTATTCCTCAATTATCCTTCTGGGGGAAATGTCAACCACTTCAGGGGAAATCGGACTTGACCCAAAGAGTGTGTGTGTCTCTATGTGTGCGCTGCCTCAGGCCAAAGAGTCAAGCAAGTATGCACACTTCTACTGCCCACTCTTGTGCCCTCACCCCCACACTGTAGACGCACAGCCATAGTCACTCCATATATGCTAATTACAAAATTACTTGTGACTGTGCATTATGAGGAAGTCTTTCCGTGCATAAGTCAAATACTTAATTATGGCTGGTACAGAAATATTAAAAGGCATTTTCAGTGTGATGTTGAAAGACAAATATTATGGCTTGGATTTATAAAGTGGTGGTTGTCTCATTTAACTCCATACCTTCCCTGTGAAAAACCTATTTAAATTCTGTATAGTTAATAAAATGAACAAACTTCCAATGTCTTGAAAATGGCTGAATTAAAATAAAAGCAGGTTAAGTATATTTCCCCCTGCTGCTTACGGACATATTTAAACATAGCAATGAGAACCAGGTCAGCATTTCTTCCTTAGTTATTTTCAGAAGAATCCCCCATCCCATGAATTCTTGTGGTGGCTGCCCAGTTGGGATCCTGGGGAGTTTCTCAAGTGAATCTAATGAAAAACTCTGCTGTGATTGGCAGCTGAATGCCTAAGCTAACAAAGGCTCGCCTCAATGAGGGGTCAGAAGTGAAAATAGCGTTGGCCTTTGCCAGTGGCCTCCTCTGCCTGGCTCACTGGATATTACAAGTTACCAAATTTATATTTGCAATAACAAATTGACTCCAATTGGTCTAAGTGGGGATCAGGACCTGGCTGGAAATTTTCAGCGCCACTAGGAAATCGGTTTGTGGACCTTTGTGGAAACAAGGGGTCATTGACTGAAGCCTGAGGGGACACAAGGACAGGGGAAAGGACAGAAGGAAATAAATACACAGATATGTGCTTGTATCAGTGCACACATACACACACACACACACAGGCATTTCTCATACACACACAAGGAAACACAAGCATACAGATCACTTTTAGTCTGTCTTGAATACACTGTTTATAGAAGTAAATTCATGCCCTCACAGTCTTTCCAAACACAGATTCTGTGACGTGACTTTAAAGTCAACAATTTATGAGATCCCATTCACACTCTCCATCAAATGACCAAATAGATGTGATAACAGTCTTTTAATACAAAGCTTTTGCTCACTGAGTACACACAATTGCTCTGAAGAGAATCCACAAAGAAACCTAGTCGAAATGCTTTGAAAGGGACTCCAGAATCATAATTGGAAGATAATTTTGTAACTAATAGCTAAATAATAGTAATTATGATCGTCCTACTGGCCGCAACCAGACTTCTGTCAGGGACTGATTGTTCTCAGCCCTATCCTGTCCTTTCTCTTTTATTCTGTCTTTCACATCATTTCTCTTATCACTCTCTTCTATTGTAAGCACTGTCGGTTCGTCCCCATGGCTACGGCCGATGGTATCGTGTTATCAATGTAATAAAACTAAAGTGCCGGGCAGGAAATTGAAAGTGTATTCGTACAGGAAATAACAGTGCTCTGTCATAATCTACAGTCGAAAACATGTGTTCATCCACGTATTGTCTCCTTATCTGATGGTGGAGAAAACGTTGTGGTCAGCCATCTTTTTTCCTTCTTCTATTTTCCTGTTCTATTGTTTTTCGTCCTTTTC
Organism: Macquaria australasica; assembly: GCA_005408345.1. Classification (NCBI taxonomy): domain Eukaryota; kingdom Metazoa; phylum Chordata; class Actinopteri; order Centrarchiformes; family Percichthyidae; genus Macquaria; species Macquaria australasica. The sequence continues at coordinate 179,904 of SEMN01000712.1, forward strand.
TTTCCTACATATTATGACCAATCGGGGCTTAATTATTATTATGGCAGTAGTGGTGAGATTGCCCCATCTTACATCTGTCCTAAAACGCTGTTACTGTGTACACTGCAGTCTTTGCTGTTGAAAAGCTAATTAAATATGGGCATAATATAAGCCAGCTCACCTCTGAAATGATAGGATTCATGTCTTCTTAGTGTGAAAGTCAAACAGTTTTTGTCTAAGCTTGAGTAATACAGCTTCACCTCAGTACAAAGTGAGACTTTTACGATTGTTAGATCACTCTTTAGAAACTCACTGAAAACTATTTAAAATCAAAACAGCTGCAAAGCAGCTAATTTATTTGACAAACTAGAGTACTTATACAAAGAGAACAAAAAAAAAATTCATTGAATTCCTTAAATTCTTCTGCTTATTACCACTTGAAAACTGCAACAATGTCACAGTATCAGAAAATACTGTATGATTAAAAAATAGCTGTAAAATAACCATATATATATATGGTTATTTTACAGCTATTTCTTAATAATTTAAAATAATTTAAAAAAAATTGTTATATATAACAAAAGAAAATTTTAAACTCTATGTTTAAAATGTTAAAAATAACTGTCATATTTTGGTCATAAGCTATTTATTGGCTAGTTTCTTCTCCTCTCAGAGATGGAGACTGCCTCTCAATACATGTTTCTCATCTCCTGTGTTCCTCCATATGACTGGCAGAGAGAGAGAGAGAGAGAGAGAGAGAGAGAGAGAGAGAGAGAGAGTAGCTGACACAAGGCCGCCCTCTGTCTGAAGTAATAGAAAACGCCCTCTACTGTACATGCTGTATTTGGATAGCTTTCAGGCTGTGTATGCTTCTGTGTGAGTGTGTGCCTCTCTATAATGGCATTCATAATTTCAGTGAGTGGGTGGGCTGCCATTGGCACAGAAGGGGATCCCCGAGTTGATGAGCATATAATCACTAATATGATTTACTAATGAATATAAAGTTAATCAGGGACCAAGGAACAAAGCCAGAGGATGCTTTGACACTCCCAATTTGCAACACATTCTAAAGAGTATGGGCCAGACAGTAGCTTAATTTGTGGGTGAGAAGAATCAACACCCCCTTACTGCCACCATAAAAGAGTTGCATAATGCATAATAAAAGCACAACGAATGAAAATAATAAAAGATGTAAAAAAATTTGCCAGAAGGGGGAAAAAAGAAAAAAAACTGGAAACAATGTTCATGAAATGTGACAAACACAAAATTACATAAATCTTCTCTTTACTGTTTTTCCACACATTGCACCATCTTCTACACTGTTGGATTAAACACTTCCCCCCATCCTTTCTCTTTCAGCAGTGACATGCTGGCTCTCTAATTGGCTGACGTGGTACAATGGTAGTAGTACAATGGCTAAAGTGGCACAGGAGCATATAGCAAGAAGTCTCATTTGCATTCAATTAATTAAAGGCCACTCTCAGAGCTATATTTAAACTAAGACTGACTGGAGCAACATATATGTTCTTTTTTCTCTCTCTCTCTCTCTCTCTCTCTCTCTCTCTCTCTCACACATATTCTCCATATAATTCTCTTTCTCACACTCGCTGTTAACACACACATTGTCTCTCTGTCCTCTCCCTCTTTCAGACGTGTGTGTGTGTGTGTGTGTGTGTGTGTCGGCCCAAGGCACAGCGCTACCCCTCTTAGTTCTAATTGATGTAAATGGAAAGAGTGGAGAAGGCTTGGCGAGGGCTGACCTTGTTATATCAGGGGCGGCTCACCCCAATTAATCACAAGATCCTTGCCCAGATGCTTCAAGCTAATAAACAGCACTCCGAATCAAAAAGTCCCCGCAGTTGTGCAGCCACTCCAATGATTGTGCTACCTGCTCAAGATTAAAGCCTACTGTGAAAAGAGAGAAGGCAAGTAGCACTTCTAACAATGCAGGGTGGCAAGATGAGTTAGTTAAAGGCCGGTGAGAAGTCTATGCAGCCAACTCTCTTTTTTTCCTTCTTTTTTTTTTTAACCATTTAAGCATTTTACTGCAAATTGTATGTCAAATTGCCCTTGCAGTGAAATACCCTTAATGAGTCCCTCTTTTCTTGTGTAAATAGTCATTTTCCAACCATTCCTCACCCTGTAATACTTACTGGGGATTTTAGGGATTATGGGAACAAAATTATTTCACACATTTTAAAAGGATTATTTTAACAATGTGGGACATGTCAGTCTCCTCTACGACATACAATGGCCTCTCAGTGATTTTACCATTTGAAAACATTACCAAAGCGCAGACAATTGAACATGGTGAATAGAGCACACAACATTAGGGACTCCAATGTGTTCATATCATAATTACATTCAATATGGCATGTCCTGTCGTGACATTTCAAAGGAAGGCAACAATGTGTCATTAAGTCGTGAAAACACACACAGATCCATCTGTCTATATATACAGTATTTGTCTGCATGCAGCTGCTAACGTTGCTTCAATAATTTCTCAGAATATTTTAAAGGTTAATATCTATGACTGATCTATGATTGCTGTTGGACTAAGGCATGTAATTTTGTCGTCTCTCCTATATCCAGCTTTCTTTTATTCCTGCACTACCACTATAAACAAACAAAAAAAAAGATCATGTTTAAAAGGTTATTTAAGTGAGGCTAACCTTTATAGGGTTGTTTATGTATCATTGGTGTTTGTTTGTGACACCTCTTTATTCATTACAGGAGCTGATTGCCCTGTCTGAGGGGAAGTGGGCCCTGGTGGCTTCCACAGTTGGGCCCCTTAGTAGTAGGTGTCCTGTGCTAGCTGTTACTGGGGTATCCTCATGAAGAAAGGAGAGGGAAAGACAAAAAATGAAGTGAGGCAGAGACAGGTCAAGACATAGAAATATACAGTAGGTAAGGGCAGAGAGTAAGAGCAAGAGGGAATGTAGACAAGGGATTGTAGGTAAAGCAGATGGGAAGTGAAAGGGAGAGTCAACATCCTGGCCAGCATCCCAGGATACACCAGCTGTTGCTGTAACTTCACCCCACACACCCCACCTCCCCTCCACCCCATTTTTTTTTCACCGCCTCTTTTTTTCTAACTCTTTAGGCCAGGAGAAGTGAGAGTTGGTGACAAGCTCCTCCTTTTAAGTATCTGATGATATCACATCACAAAGGCAGGAGTCCCTCAGCACATTTAACCGAGTTTTTTTTTAATTTTTTTTTTTACATATTATCGGTTGCTGCCACTACGCTGTCCTTTGCAGTGACATTTTAGAAAGGCAGCGCAATGACAGGATTAACAAATTGGTGATAAAGGCCGGATCCGTTGTAGAGCTCAGCCTTGACAAGCTGGAGGCAGCTCCAGAGTGGACACGACCCACTATAGCGAGCTGATGAAGTTACAGTACCCTTAACCTTACCCTCATACCCTGTTCTTTGGGCGCACAGTCACCAAACTATGCAATGCAAAAACTTGGGTCATGAGACAAGTTGAAGAGTCTGAGTTAGGGCACTTGTACTGACAAAAGGAACAGTCTGAACCTCTGCTCAGAAATAATGTTTATTCAATTGCTGATTTTGCTCATTTGTCATTTTGTACTACTGTCCATATGACACTTTTGAGGATTAGCATTCAGTTTACATGTGCGGTCAGTAAGCCTTTATCTAAATATCTAATGTACAGTGAAGTGAACACATCTGGAGTATAGTATTGTACCTAGTATTAAAATTTTTAATACTTAAATAATGATTTATTTATTCTTCACAACACACAAATCATATATTTGTATATCATATATATATATGTTTTTTATTTTTCTGACTTGTCTACTGCTGGGTTTATTTCGTATCCTGTTAATTCTTGAATCCCTATTACTGCATGTCTTTTATTACTGTTTAATATGTGTTCTTTTCTTTTTTTCTTTTTTTTATTAGCTCTATTCACACGATTCTTATTTGTATTTTACTTATTTTGATGCATGCCATTGGTATTTGTTCATGCAATGGTCAATCTTTCTCCAGAACAACTATTTAAATGTTCATGTAATTTCATGTAATGTAACATAAAATGTAAAAATGTAAGAGCGCTTTTTATAATGTGAAAGGTCCATTGTGGATATTGCTACTTTTGTGACCACCACAACTTCAGAAAGCTATTTGTACTGTTTGTGACTGTATGTTGCTAATTTATATGAAAAAGAGATGGTTCACTTTGACAACTAATTAAAAACAAACAAAAATCAAAAAGAATCATTCTAATTTAAATGTACTTCATTTCATTATCTCTCTAAACTGCCAGACTGCTCTCCATTTACTCTTTGCAGGGGTGACAAAAACATTTAGAAATAGAACAAAACAGAAGAGGAATAAGCTTTCTTGTTGCGCAATGCTACATATCATTGCTCTCCCGCATCTCAAGTTCATAAAAACTTCATATCCTATTGTGTTATCTTAGAAGTTACTTCCAAAAAAGTCAACACTTCACATCAATTAAATAACAAAAATGTACTTACTGCTTAATAGAACTGTTTATTAATTTACTGTATAGCATCTTTATTCATGATGAAGACAAAAATTGAATCGGCCATTGGTCAATTACCTTCTACATTTCCTGTATACAATGAAACAGCAAACAAACAAGGAGGAGCAAATGAAAAGCAAGTAGCTAAACATAAGGAAACCAAAGAAGTGGTTGCAAAATTAATGAACCACCATAAACAAAGTGGATCGCAACCCTTTGCATGGCGCGTGTTTGTGTGTGTGTGTGTGTGTGTGTGTGTGTGTGTGTGTGTGTGTGTGTGTGTGAACAGGTGGAGGTGGGTTTGCATTTGGAACAAACAGTGACGTGTGTGCAGCTCCTTTCTCTCTCTCTCTCTCTCTCTCTCCCGTGTGTCACATCAAAGTCTGAGGCCTGTTGGCTTGACTTACACCTCATCCAATTAGTCAGCAGTATCTCGGCGACCCTGAAGAATAGCCGGCTCTTTTCGAGGCTCCACCGTCACTTGATCCCAAGTAACACAATACCCAGGGCTGTGGACACATGCACACACACACACACACACAAACACACGCACACACAAACACCTGATACCTGGAGCTCATGGTGTAACGATAAAATGAGGCAGGGAAAGGGAGTGGGCACAGACGTCAACAGCATTAGCGAAACAAAAAAACACGAGAGGAAGGGAGAGAGGGCGGAGGAAAGAGCCAGGTACAAAATTGATGGCTCACAATACAGCGGGCATTGTAACAAAATGAATTTGTCGCCCTATTGTCTGTAACAAAAGACCTAATTGAAGCCGGGCCTCCTGTCCCTTGTCTGTTACTCTTTTTGGCATGTTAAGTATGCTGTAAGATATGCTGATTCTCACTTGGACTGAATTATTTAGGTGGGCAAGAAGCCACAACTGAACAAGTAGGAACAAAAGAGCAGAGGATGTGCGGTGTGCACTGCACAGGTGTGTGTCGGGGGTTGTAACATGTTGAACGTGGTTTGATGTGTACTTTAATAGTGCTTACCAGACTTTGTCTGGCCATCTAAAATGGCCTCATATCACAGAAGAAAGTGTTGTATGCCAAAGGGTACACAATATATGGATGGGTAAATAATTTCCACATTGGAGACCTTCAAATTACATTTTTTTTTCTTCATTTTAACATCATTGCAGCGCTCTCTCCAGCTACCATGACACAGCATTATCAAGCTTGCAAGGACATCTCGGTTCCCAGTACCGCATGTCTGGAATCCAATTACTAGGCAGCAATTTATGCTGTGTGAGGATGCATTACTATTTCAATATTGAGATGTCAAATTACACACAGGGCCTCTAATGCACTCTGGCAATCATAGCCTACTGCTCAAACTGCCGGCAACAAAACTGTCAGAGGACCTTGTCACAGGGGAAGGGAAATCTGATTCGCTCACATTCTCTCTCTTCCTCTCTCTCTCTTTTTTGACCACGACTTCCTTCACTTATTCAGTGCCATTGTGTTCTCTCTCTTTTCCTCTCTCTATCTCTCCGGTGTTCCTCGGAGGGGTTTCATTGCCCAGAGCTCCATGGCAGGGCGATTGATGAGGAGGCCTCAATTCTCTGACAGTTGACATTTACCAGGAGACTCTCCTTGGCATGCCCACGTTGTTGGCTTCACCGCAAACAAACAGACAACCAGACAGCTGGAAATGCCTCAGAAAAGAAGGAATAAAATTGCCTCACTTAATATTATACACCTTCTAAATACCTCATAAACCATGTCATGCAAAGACATCACGTTTGCTAACGTTTAAATGACGGAGAGCTTTTCTTATAAACCTTTTACTAAATCAAGGTGTACGGAGAGCCAGAGAGGACATTATGTTTTAGATTTTTTTTTTCAATCACAAGGAGACTTTCTCTTTTGTGATCTTAATGTAAATTAAAAAAAACGTTCAACAGTTTGTGTTGTCATCCACATTTGCCCGATTTGTCCACCGTCAGTGTCGCCTAGTACTTTCTGTTGAATTCTTCCCTCTCTGTGCCTGCGTGGCACTGAAGGTCTCAGCGGTGGTCCTCCGGTACAAAAGCTGACACGAGGACGGGTTTACACAGAGGGAGGCTCGCTCGGTGAACACAAAACGGAGATGGTTTCTGACATTTTGTGAAGTTGTCTCCATCCCTGGGTGTACCCTTGGGGAGGGAGAGCGGGTGGGGAGCGGCAGCAGCACTGAGGCCATCAGGGCCCTCCATACTTGCCAGGCACTGAATTTTTAATGCGCAAGGCCCCCACAAATGCATGGGCAGCATGATGTTGTCACCCCGGCATATTTTATCACTGATCAAACATTAGTCGGCAGCTGTTGTAAACTTGTAGCTGTCTCGGTGGCAGTGGCGGTGACAGGCTCCGACACACTGCTGAGAGACTGAGGCCCAGCTGGCTGCTTTACTTACTTACATTCTGGCTTTGTGTAAAAATAAATAAATAAAGGAGTGTTTCCCCCACCTCAAGCAGTGGTCTGTCTCTCTCTTTCACTCATTCCCTCATTTGATCCTAACTTCTTTCTCTTCTCCCTTACTCTTTTGCTTGTACTTTTCTGTCACATACTTGTTTTCGCACTCACTCCTTCTCTCTCTCCTCCTCCTCCCTCCCTCCTTGCTCTCTTTCTCTGTCGTGTCTTATGATTTCCCCAACTGCATGTTTTGTGTCCTAGCAGTGTTAGTGGAGACACACGTTGTGCATCTTACAGCGGCTACCTGAGGGTGAAAAAAAAAAAAAAAACAGACAGAAAAGTACGAAGAGCAAACATTGTACCTCTAGAGTCTTGGCTGGGCTCAAAAAGAGAAGGCGTGAGGGAGACGTTTTGACAGCCTGAAGAGAGAAGGTGGGAACAAACTGTGACACTACAAATACCGTGTGTGTTTCATTGGCGCGGTACGCTCTCAGTAGGATGTCAAATGTGATTTTGAAGGCATGAGGGACTGAGATGGCTACCTGATATCATGCCATCTGCTCCAGTCTAAACTGGTTATCACCAAAATAACAAGTTAGCTACTTTAGTTTTCAAGTTACTTATAATTAAACTGAGTTTAACTAATTTAATTATATTTAATTATCCTTGGTCTAGCAAATTGTCATGTTAGCTTAGCAATAGCAGGTATTTAAATCAACAATCAAAAATTGTTTAATTGTTTATTCATTCATAAAAGTGACATCAGCTTCCAACTATGAAAATCTGTAAATTACGTGAGTTAGTGTTGTTCTGTGTGGACATATTGTTAGATGCATGTTTGTGCAGGGTAGAACATCACTCCAAGCAAATATATCAATATTTCATTGCTTCATTTATTATGTAAATTCCTCAACTGAATATTTCAGTAATTGGTTAGGACATGAGACCCCCCTCCTCCCTCGCTCCATGTGTCTCTTTTGCACAAAGGCAGCGGTTGGACAGCTCACTGGTGGGAATTACCTTTTGGCTGGCACTAAATAATTTTTATTTCTAATTTATTTCATGACAACGGGCACACGCAAAGGGAGAGTCCCCTCAGTCAGCCAAGTGCCTTGTTGGCAATGATTGATTACCCAATATCTAATTAGCTGAGATCCAATCACTTATTATGCAGAGTGTGGGACAAACAAACTTGAGTCAACTGTCAGCCGATTGATTGATGACACTCCCAATCCTGCTTTTGTTTGCTCAAATGTCCCGATGCTTGTTACAACCACCAAAGCTCGCTCGGACAATGCAGTCTGTCACTCTGACGGTGAGTTGCCGGCCTCCTGTCTTTCTCACCGATGGAAACACTCATTTTTAGTGTTTGTGTGTGTGTGTGTTGAGACGGTGTGTGTGATACATGTGTATTTGTGTGTGTGTGTGTGTGTGTGTTTGTGTGTGAAAATATATTGTTGAAGACAGAGTGAGATTTGTCAGGTTGTTGGCCCTATTAAAGGCAGGTCTCCTCTCCTCACCCCGAGGGCAAGTTGTTTTTTAACAAAGGGTGAGAGGGGAAAGGGAGCCATATCATGATTAAAAACAAAACAATGATGAATGAAACGGGAGGGACAATGTTCATCAGTGTCTCCCTCCTTTACACAGGACATTTTCAGATTTTTTTTTTTTTTTTTAATATTTCCAATTCTAGATTTTTATTTTATTTTCTTGAGATATAAAGAAACATTTTTAAAGACTGTAGACCAGGTTGATTTATTGACGGGAAATTAGCTTTCTTTAGTTTTCAAAACCACTTGGCACAAAATAAGCTCCTATGTAAGCATAACCATTTGGGCATCGGAATTTCAATGTCATTGTTGAAATGAGACAAAAAGTACATTTAAAAGTGGGTAACTGTCAAACAAACGCAAGAATGAAACAATAGTGTTTCACTCACACTACAGAGAAAAGTTGCCATTTACATCAACGTCTTGTTTCCAGGTCAAACACAAAAGAGGATGTATTCATCTATGGGGACATTTGCAATGTGTCTGTTGTCATTGTGCACATTATGCAGCTCCCTCTACTTCCTCTAACTCCCCATGCGGTGTACATTCAGTGGTACACCGCATTATTAAACTGGCTACACTGTGGCTGTACACGGTTGTCCCGAATCGGATACAGCCAGTGTTAAGGAAACTCAAATTAAAGGCTGTAAGATGCAGTGGTTGTCATTTGGAATCTAATGTGTGGCAACAAGTGTCATCGGTTCCCCCAGCAAAGTAGGTAACTAACTAGGAAGCAGGATGCATATGACCTTTCTCTACTACTTTATGGTTTGAGCACACCACAGAACTTTCTAGATTGCTGCTTTAGTGGCGCATTCATTAAGACACAATTAGAAAAAATGTTTTTTTCCAGTTTTTTATAAATATTAACATGGCATGTTTAAATGACCACAGACTCTAGCCAAGGGGGTGCATTATGTCTGAGACAACAATAACAATAGACATTAGATTGTCTGAAAAGTGCACAGGGCAGTTTTTGTTATCTTGTGGAAAGTTAAGGTTTTGCAGATACAAGTTTTTCACAGGACAGTGACACTTTGCTCTTGTTTACATCCTGTTTACATTGTCAACAGTTGTATTAACATTATATGCAATCCATAAAACATAACTGGTCAATGACATCAAATGTTATCAATCTAATATTACCAACTTGTTACTATTATATGCTGTACTTTCATAATGTCTACAAATGTTATCCACAACTGTAGTGAAAAAGAAATGCTGCTACTTCAAATAGTGTAAATGTTACCCTGTTTCTTTCAGTGATCCAAGATTGAATCCCAACAATCTCCACGTTGGACAGCCATGTTTTTTTGCTTCTTTATTCTGTCTACACACAATTTATTACATTTGTATTTGATTCAACATTCTTCTTCCTTTGAACAGTAAACAGCAGAGCGAAATGACAATTTGACATCATTAAAAATGTATAGCGACTCAGGGGCCTTAGAGGCTTCCATTAGTAAATAGGGTCGAAAACTCACTTAAATGTGCACATACACACACATATAGAGGGGTTGGGGGGGGAGTTATCCAAAGCTGACATGTTCAAGGTTCAAGGATGAGGGCCTCTGAGATCCAGCTGTAATTTATTGTGAGATATTCAGCATCTGATCTCAGTGACAGTAGCCTCTGGCTTCGTTCATAAGAGCTAAAACGTCTCTCTTCTAACCCTGGGTGTGTGTGTGTGTGTATGTGTGCATGTGCCTGTGCATGCGTGCAAGCATGATTGCAAGCGTGTGCGTATTTTCTGTGTGCGCGCAAAGGTCGGACAGAGAGACAGCGAGGGTTGAATTCTCTGACATATATCAAACAACTGAAGACAGATGCCTGGACAGTATTAATCAAAACTTTCCCATTTCCTAAAGAATTAATCATTAAATAATTAATTTGGCAGCTACAGGCAGCAGTTAAAGGGGGCTTGTGCCTTCCCGCTGGTTAGAATTAGTCCTTGTCGAGAGGCTAGATTGATATATTTATTATTTATCAGATTAATCATGGCTAGAGACATTAGGATCCACTGTAGAGATCATACCAGTTATAGCATCTAGGAGGGGGTGAGAGAGAGAAGGCAGGACCAAATGAGAGAAAGAGAGAGAGAGGCAGGTGGCAGCTGTGTGTGGTGATTACAGTGCAAGGTGGTCAAGGCTACACTAGAGGGCCAGGACACACACACACACACGTGCACATCAACACAATCTAAAGAGTGGGTGGTGGGCAGGATGTGTGTGTAGCCCCGAGCGATTCTTGTTTCCAAAGCCAGTGCAGCAGAATGGAGGACGAGGGGGGGGCGTGGAAGGCAAAGATTTCATTGATCCAATGGCTTCACAGAGGTCAGGGCAGGTCCTGGGGTCATTTCTGTTCACGATAAATGTCTGGAGAATATCCCTGAGGGTGTGGTGACTGACCAGCTGATATCAAAACAATATCTGTCTCTCTCACTCCCTCATTACGCCCCATAACATCAGGGAGATTTGTTTGTTTTTGTGTCACTCTTTTAGTTTAGGGTCTCAAGCAAATGACAAAATAAAAGTAACTAAACTTCCTCTGAAAACACATATATACTGCGGTGGATATTTAGTACAGTTTATTGAACTATTCAAATGTCTCATGCCTGACGTAAATTTAGTTTTATAGCTAAATTGATTTATTTAAGCATTTTTTCTGTTTGCTTGCTTTTTTGTTTGTTTTGTTTTGTTAAAACACATGGCCAGTCAGCCTCCACAGTTCAGTTCAAAAACTGGAAATGGAAAACACAGTAAAAACTATACCTCATCATCACAGTGTCACACGCTTCCAAAAAACACAATTGATTAGAAGCACAAGAACCCACGTTATCCAAGTTTACTTTATAACAAAAATGACAAAAATGCATTCTGTTATGCATACTGTGTATGATTCTTTGAAAAACTTCTCACAGAGGGAAAAAAAACTATTTACTTTGTGCACGTCATATAAAGGTATACATATTGTTTGTCTAAATAAATCTTGTCAGCAAAAAGTCAAAGTGTATATATAGTAAACTAAAAAAAAAGTTATTGGTAAGCAATTGTGGCATATATTTCAATGTCACAATTGTGGACATGGAACTCTTTATGATTACTTGTGCATCAATGTAAGTTGCTATGCAAGTTTCCTCTTGCAGGGTTACTTTTTTAATACCGGCAAACTTGAGACAAAACATTTTCCTCTGGCTGCAGCATTTGAAGTGCTCTGACATCCTCTTATCTAACAGAAAGCTTGGAATCATTTTATTTGCTCCCAACTGTTACACTATCCCCAGGGACAAGTGTGTCTCTGGCACATTATACGATACACTGACAACATAATTAGTGACCAGTGGTTTAACAAAGATGGTACAGATGTTAACAAACTAACTATTTTAATTTAATTAAAGATATTCTTAGACATAGGGCCCCCTTTGCCTGTTTGTGGAGATGCATAACCTTTTTGTAAGTGTGTCAAAAGGTGCTTAATTCATTGTTTTCTAAACTGTGAGTTGGCCCCTATATGGATTTTGGTCATACATACACACATAATAAGGGTTGTAACTATGTTTTCAACCAACCACACACAGTAAAGGCTAATTCAGAGTCAGATGATGATTTGTATTAAATGACTGCAACATTTCCAGGCTGAAATAATACCAAATATGTTGTTTTAGTTATTTTATCCAGAAAATAAAAGAAAGTAGTTTGCAAAGTCAGTTACTTTGACTACATTAGGAATTTAAGCAATCAGTATTGTAGAAAACACACATGTACTGTGCATCAACTATGCAGTTCATAACATATGTTGAAGTTTTATACATTGACAACTGTGTGTCTCTGTGAGACTGTCCTCACTGGTGTTAATGTTATCCTAACAAGTAACTTCTCGTGTCCTCTCTCAGCATGACGCTGGTATGCCACTGCAAAAAGTCTGGAGGAGGTTGGGATGAACAATGTGTGTGATTTCAACACCGGAGCACCTGGTTCACATCCCGTCTCCTATGGGGGACGGGATCTTTCCTTGATCTTGCAGGCAGTTTTAGTTGCCTTGACTTACCCGTACATAGCAGGTGGCAGATTAGAAAATGCTCCTATGAGTTATTTGTTTTGGAACGGTCATATCAACCATTCTTGGTGTCACTGACATACAGCCTATTTTGGAGAATGAGAATTTGTTGGTCTGATCTTTCGTACAACCTGAACTGAGCAGAAGAGGATAGAGACGGGCATCACATTACAACATGTTACTGTAGGTTTGTACTGATTGCTGCTCAAAATGTTTATCATGTCCTTTATATTAGGCCTATATACACAATGTGCATGTCAATGTGCACCAGACTGATGCATTTTTTTACTGAAATATTCAAAATATGCAGGTTTCGGTTCATCCACAGCCATTCAGTTACTGCCTTGAGCTGAGCCCTGAATGTTCAGTAGTCCTACAATAACGACGACATTTAAGCCAAACTCTTCAGTAATCAAGCTAAAAGCTATAATTTTGTTGCAAGACTCTTGTGCCCCTCATGTCATGCCACACTTCCACAGGAGATGTATTTGATCTGTTCAGCACAGAAAGCAGCTGTATTTGCAACAACGTGTTAATTGAAGCGTAGAGAGTGAAATTACTATTCTACCCCATTCACCTTTCATCTCCTCCCCATCCTTTCTTATCTCACAAATGGATCTGTCCGGCAAATTTAGAGGGGTAATTTGTACATCACAACACAGATACTGAGACGAGAAGTGAGAGGGCGCTCCCCGCGTTGTGCCCGCCTCATACTCCTTCGCCGACGCCATCGAAAACGGGTTCATGTCAGTGTGAAAATCCCATTTGTGTTCAAAAACAAAACACATCCTCGACTAATAATGGGCTAAATCACTCAGTTATCACCAGCCATGCAAAGCAAGACCTCATCAAGAGGGCTGCTAGACCCAGGTCTCCTCTCTCTATTGGAAAGGAGGGCAGACGAGAATGACGGGGGGCGGCAATGGAGGAAGGAATAAAAGGTAGGAACTCCAAAAAGGATACCCCTTATGTGGAGAGGAAGAATCCATTTTGTGAGATGATTTGGCTTCAAATCGGCAGGGACTAACCCTTGACATGAAGTCATATTGTGTTGGAGTTTTAGCCCTAAATTCATACATCAATTATTTACTGTCAACGCCGATTGTATAAGTGTAGGAAATTACGAGGGATGGGTATTTTCTCTCAGGCAGAAAGAATGTGATACAGCGGATACACCCCACCTAATGTGCCGGACCCAGTGTCCACGCCGCGTCCGAGGGAAGAATTATTTATGTATTAGAAAACAGTGTGCTGGGGCAAAGGAAAAGGCAGACACATTATTTTAAACCTTTCATAACATGCATCAATATTTCAGCAGAAATAAATAAAGGATGGCGGGCTTGTTTGGAGGACAGCTGTAGCTCGCCCGCTTGGCTAGCTTGGAGCGGGGGCTCTTGGGATGCCACGCATACCTGCCCCCAGTAAAACCCCTCCATCTCTTTTTAATCATCCACTTAGAACAGGGTGACTGGAGGAGCTGTCAAGGTGAGCTCCTTCGACGGGAGAGGATGGATATATTGTGAGACGGAAGTAAAAGGAGGAGGGAGGAGTCACTTTTTGTTTGGGAGACAAACATGTTGCTTTGTTCAGCTATGTCTTTCACTTCAGTTTGAAGTATAAGTCCATTTCTTTCGGTTACGATGCTGTAGTTGCCACCTGTCTTCACTGTGTTTGTGCAACTAGGGAAAAAGTCATTCTAAGAACAGAAAGGACACTGGGATGTTCTGAATGTAATTAATTGTTGCTGATGGCGGAAGAGAGTGAGAGAGAGAGAGCCCTCTAAATGACTTTTGCAGGTGGTAAGTACAGTAGTCTTGATTCAGTGCAGAACAAGAGCTGCTGGCTGTGATTGCACAAATACCTTTGCATCCAATTACATTTGGTCTTGATTACTTTAACGCTGATGCATGTTCCACAACTCACCTCTTGACAATTTTAAAGGCTTCACCAACTCAGTGTCCCTGTTTTTGTTTATCAAGTTTGTAATTACTACAGAGTAATGTGTTGCTAACTCATTACATAACAGTCCAAAAAATTCTTGTAGAGTAAAGGAAAACATCGGTGAGTTAATAGTGAAATTGATTACAATGCCATGTCTGCCGTTTCTCTTTGCAACACAATCATTCTGTCCTTTGATTTGTTCCCCTGCATTTGGAAAAATCAATTCTCCCAGGACTGAGAGAGGGGGGCCCAGAGAGAGAGAGACAGAGAGAGAGAGAGCTTCTGTTGCAGGACAAGGTGTAATGTGTTCTATTACAATCCCAATTGAGCCAGCAGGATGCTAAATTAAAGCTCATTTAAACGGTCCACCGCAGAGTGAATTCAAACCCAGGCTCCACGGCTGTTAGCCAGAGATGTGCATGTGTGTGTGTGTGTGTGTGCACATCAGACAGAGTTTGTCTCCCCCTGCCCTCCTCACTTGCATAGGGAGCCATAGGGCTGTGGGAATGAATGCCTTTTTTTTTTCTTTTCTTTTCACGCTGACATCTTTTAAAGGTCAAAACTCAGCTAACACGAGCTGGATTCCGTCCTGTTTGTCTGACAGCTCAGTGCATTGGTTAGCTTCCGCAGGAAGAAGAGTTTTGCCAAGAGAGATGCATTTACATCATCGATTAGGCCCAAGTACCGCTGTAAATATCAAGTAACAACACAAGGGAGAGAATGTGACATTGCTCCTGTGATTTTACTGCATCTGTTACCTCAGTAGAGTAAAAGTAGCTTTCTGTGTTCCAGATACTTTATAATTATTCAGAGTGAAGTTACAGCATAAATAGGAATGACAAAATACGAGCAGAAAATCATTTGTCCTTGACTTGATACCAGTGATCATAGAATGGCCTGAAATGAATACGCATCTGTGTTTATTTTTATTTATTTAAGTTTTACCATGATATAAGGGAAGTATATGTTGCTAGAAATCAAATGGAAGGGTCCATGGTCTCACATCTGTTAAAGTACAGTGTAAACAGTTCCAAATCCACTTGTTTGCTCCCTGTCATGGTGAAGTAGTTAAGGGTTAAGCCCCTAAAACCTTCTACATGGGGATGTTAGCATGTATTGGCTCATATTAATGCCCTATTAATCTATACTAGCACTGGGGTATTTAGTGTGACTGTGGTCCCTTCATCTTGTACAGACAAAGAAGTTTGTTCAACCATCAGTGTCTGAGAGGGAGGCCTGCACTGCAGTTTGTCTGAGCAGCCATTCTCCCACAAGCCAATTGGATCACCGCTGCTTATCACAGGCAGAGGCAAGTCTTCTCTGAATATAAAACATTTGTACTACTCTGCCCTCTAGGGATTCTGTAAAGGCACCGAATCTCATTCCCCAACAACAAATGTTATCAAGGACCGTCTTCTGTGTCTGCTTTCTCTAGGGGTGCCACAATACACAGACTATCTGTAAGGCCCGACACCAGAGTGTACAGAGAGGATGTACTTCAAGGGAAATACGATGAGACCACGATTCGTACTCCGAGTGTGTTTGCATGTGCGTGTATGTTTATTTTTGACAAGTTAACACATGTAGACTGATGCCCACTTGAGAATCGTAGCTGTTGCTGATGGATGACTACTACACTGGCATTTACTAGTGTTACGTTTTTTAGTCTACTACAACAAGATGTGATGCCATTGAAACTGATAGGGATCACAAAGTAACATTTAGAGGACAACTTAGTCAGACATTTTAGGAGATAATGCCAGAAATTGGGAGAATCACAACATGCCCAAGTGAAGTGAACATATCATTAGCTTTTCAGTCGATATAATACAACAAATATTAAATATAGATATACAGTAGAATAAAAAAAAAACTCTCAGCATGAATAACAAGTTGACTCAGTTCCTTCTGTAGTGTCATTGCATCACAGCTCCATCAGGCTGCGCTGAGGAGAATGGATTGATGATTTCTTCCCTCCTGGACACCTGAGGAGAATAAAAGGTGCCAGTTTGAGTCTTTCAGATCTTTACACCCTCCTCCAGTGCTGCTCTCCTCCTCACAATAAACTGTCCCATTTTATGCGTTTTTAGTTCACCCACTTATAATCTGGATGAGATAGCTCCCTCTCCATAGCTGTAAGCGGTATAACTCTTCCCTGCCTAGCTTTATCTCCATGTTCCTACAAGCCGGCTTGAATGGGCAAACCATTATCTCTGGGCTCACAAAGGAGCCAGACGTCCACATTCAAGATGTTCTATACATGATATATTGATCAATTCGCAGAGACTAATAGCATTGTAATGAATGGAGAAGGGGACGGAGTTAATGTCTCCAGGGTTCATGCAAACTGCAAACTGCAAATGAAGCACTCAGTGACACAAAAAGTCTGGTCCGGTGAATTATAATTAGACCCCGGCCTCAATAAAAGTCAAGGGGTTGTTGCTCAGCCCTCTGCTTAATTTACTACCGACTCCGATGACAGCCCGAAGAAAAGGCTCTGGTTAGTTGAGGGTAAGATGTTCAAGAGTGTTGATATAATAGAAGCAAGCTTTGAGAGCGACATTAAGCTTTTATGGCTAAGGGTTAGCTACTATTTTAGGATCACTCACATAAAAGTGCTCAATGAGTTGTTACTCACGGTTGAGCTTTATTGTTGAGTAGAGCCTCACTAATAAATAATTGTGAAATGATCCAATTTCAGAGGCAGCCAGTGTTTTCTCCGTTCCTAAGGTCTTAAGGGAAGAGCACAGAGGAGCTGGAGGAGTGGAGAGACGAAAGCAAAGAGAGAAGAAAAAGAAGAGAGGTGCCAAAAACAAGATTAGCCTTTCAAACCCCTCTGAGTGGTGCTGCTTTCAAGCAAACAGCTGACTGTGCTGGAAACCATATCTTAAACACATGTTCGCACAGAGGAGCGTTTTGCCTAACAAAACTGGTTGACAACCACTTTATTAACTTATTCACTAAGACAGAAGAAATTAAGCTCTAAAGAGGAGAAGAACACTGCTGAACAAAGGTTTTTATCTTCTACACTGTAAGAAAATACTTTTTTTTTTGATGTTTCAAGAGCTTTTACAGTGAATTTAAATGACCAGAAAAAAATTAAAAACATCCACCTTTAGCCCCTGTTAGCTCCCCCCGAATTATTTAAGTTCGTCAATTTTGCTTAAACAAAATAATGTGTTGTTTAAAGTTGTTCCTGAGAAGGCGTTACATGTTACAAACTACTCTGCACTGTAGGTGGTGTATGCACAAAAACAAAACAAGGAGAAAACAAGTGAAGAAGAAAAAAAATCCTAGCATAAAAAATAATCAACAAAAACAACAGTAACAATGAAAAAAAAACATTCTGAATATGACAATTTTAATCATATATACGCACTCAAAAGTTGAGCAGTAATAAGTAAGCACTGTAATTTGCACCGGCTGGCAACAAATCTGATAGAGATGCATTATTATGCCTGTCATTTGTTTTGTTCATATCAGTACAATGACGTGCACAGTGGATACAACCCCAGGGATATATATTTCTGACAATTGCTGCAGATAAAAAAACCCACATTAGGCCATATGTAACTGCTGTGTCAGCTCTGCAGTCAAGTACCTTTTTTTTCAATACCAGCCAACACCTTTTAATCTTCTCCTCTTCTTTATGAATAATGCTAAGTATATTACTCACTGACAACAATGCCTCTCCCCTCAATTTATGTTCCAGCAACCTCACAGCACGAGAGACAATTTGTATCTTTCTATGCAGGCTCTCAGCTATACGTTTAGAAGCGGCATCTGTAGGCATCTGATATGCTTGGGTTTAGTAGGTAAGACAATGGGGGCCTCTGGAGTAATGTGCGATTTTCTTTTCCTTCCAGAGGCCCCTGGAGTAAGTTGTGTGATTTTCCGTTTTCTTTATGGAAACCACTTGAGGCAAAGCCCACCTACAGCTCGATGTGCGAACACGCCTCTTTTTCTAATCCGCTGCCATTCATTGGGAGGGAGGACTAACAAAGATGACTTTTGACAACCCGAGAAATCAAACCGCAGCTGTCAGAGCTTTTCTTGGAGAAAAAACATAGAGGGAAAGGAGCAGCCTACACAGTCAGCTCTCTTCACACTTACCCTCTTCACTTAGCCAACACTTACACACACACACACACACACCGAATCATTCCTAGAAGCCTCGTCCTTCCCTGCCTCTCCTTCTGCTGCTCGACAAGAACTTTTGCTGACACTTCCCTCCGAAAACAGAGTAAAAAAAAAAAAGAGGACAGGAGGGAGAAAGAGTAAAGAGAGAGAGGGATGGAGGGAGCGGGTTGAGTGAGGACAGAAGTGACACAGATAGAAAGGGGGAGAAAAAGCAGCTAAAAGGATTAAATAGAGAATTAGCTCACGTTTCAGAGGCTTCACTTTGCTGATCTGGTGAGCATTTCAGTCAGAGAACCTCTATCCATCCCTTCGCTCGCCCTCCCTCCCTCCCACAATCCATCCCACCCTCCACTCCTCCACTCTATTTTCCTGTCTCAATAGGTTGGTAGAATTAGTGAGACTCTTGGCAGCCACTTCGGGTGTCACTTCATGGGTTCACTAAGGGCACCGCTGCTCCTTTTCCTCAGGCTCGGGGTCGGGGAGACGATGAAATCTCTGTGCGGTTTCAAACGGAACAATGGCTGCCGTGCAAAAAACGTCTTGCTTGGGGGTGGTGGCTTGTGAAAAACTATGTTGTTCTGGGGCCCCATGCTCCTTGAATAGATTTGTTAAAGCCCCTATGGTTGGTTTATGCTAAACAGAGCACAGGCATGAGGGAGAGGCCAAGGCAAGCCCAAGCCAGAACATCACTACTTTGTGAGCACCAGGTCCACCCCCACCATGCAGCGCACACTTTGATGGTTTTTTTTTTTTTTTTTTTTTGGGAGATGCCCACTGAAACCCAAATCTGTCTCCCCCTCTCTTCTCTTTCCTCCCTGCTCCCTCCATCCTCCTCCTTCAGTTCCCCTCGCTTCCCCTTTTCTTCTATTTCTGCCATGCAAAGATAATCAGGTTTATGTAAAGTATGTGTGCTCTTTTGACAGTCGGCGATACCTCATTAATTCAATCACACCAAGCACCATTGTTCCCAAAGTGTTTGAAATGCGTACCAGGGAAGGGGGCCTTTTTTAATCCTGTCAATCAATGTTAACATTTTTCTAGCTGTTGCCATGGCTGGGGCCAGAGTTCATGAAAACAGAGAATATGAGCCAACAAAACAAGAATAAAGACTTATTTGAGATTGGTCTTTTTAAAAGGACATCTACCATGCACAAAAACACGAGAAGCAAATGTAGACAAGTTTGGACACTATAGCGTGGCTGAGAGGGGGTGAGAGAAAAGAGCATTTGGAAACCAAACAGGCACCATAAAACCTTGACCCGGGAGGGCTCTGGGAAAAACCTGATGAATCGCTCTCCGGAAGGACCGTGGTTTTTCTCCCCCTGCGCGTTCTCCAATAGCACAATGACTAATACATTTCAACACATGACTCTAAGGGTTCCACACTGTTGTAATGCCCTGCTGGAATGCTGGTACTACACCACGGAAAAATGATAACTTAGTGGCTTTATTTGGAGGATAAATCATATATATACAATTTGCTTTCAGGTTTGTTTATTTATCAAAAATATGTATGATACACCAGATAATGAAAGTCATGCTCCTTAAACTCCTTTTTCAGCAAAAATGATAATCTATGCAAATATTCTATTATAATTCTATAAGATCAATGTGGAAGATGTACCATCACACCCAAGAACAACAAAACAGTTTTACAGCTCCTAATGGAATGGGTTAATGAAACAAAGATCATTCATTTAAATCAATAAATAAACAGCAGTCTACAGCATTATCATAAAGTAGACATATGCAGCAGAAACACACTCACGTATTCACTCACATGGTGACACACTAGCCCACACACACACATTTTACAACCAAGACAAATAGGCATGTCTGCCCTCTAGTTGCCACTAAGTCACTGACACTGTACTGTATATCCCACAGAGATACAGCACACAAGTAAGTGAGTTTACACTGCCCACTGTAGCACCAGTCTGCCTTCCTGTGTGCTATAACATTGCAAATAAAATATTGACTTTATTATGAATTTATAAGGTGACATTAACAGCAATTACACCTGATTGCTTAATCGTCTGGATCCATAGCAACGTTATAGTAATTTCAAAAACAATTGCATCATTTGATTCTTTGAATTTCCATTTATTTTGGGCTTTTGAGTGATACAAACTAGATGTCTTACTTGTTACTTATCTAAATATAATTCTTTCTTCTTATTAGGGTGCAAACCATATATAAGTGTCCTTATATAATAAGAAAAGGCCAAATGTGTAACTGTTTTAATAACACTGGGTTCCAGTGTAAGATAGTGTTTACTTAATTCAGATCAAATTTGACTGATAAGCTCACGGTATAAAGGGTGCTCAACAGAACATTATAAAGTTTTGTGACCTCATCCAGGGTTTAAAAAACTAGTCAACAACTTGTTTTTAAGAGATCCAGACTCATGAAAATAAATAATGAAAAGCTTCATCATTTGCAATTAGAAGTATTCTCACAACTCACTCTGATTTAATGATTATGCATTCATACTGAGGAAACCAAAGATCTTTCACTAAGACTTTTTGCTGTGATAATTGTTACCTAAAGAATTCAGACTGAAATCAGACACACAGGTCAGACACACACTCAGAAAATGGTATTTAACTGTCCACACCCCGGTCTCATCAAACCTGTACAGACATGCAGCTAATCATTCAAATAACACAAAATCATGTTAGGGTGGAAAGTTCTAGTGTCGGGGAGATCCCGATCCCTTCTTCTCTGTCCATTTACAACCTAATCTGTTGTGAGAATGTGAAAAAGTAGAGTGAGAAGGAGGCAGATTAAGCCATTGAAGCGCCGGGGGTGCTTCCTACGCATCACTGATTCCTTTCAGGCCAATTTAAACACTGTTTGTTTATTAGTGTCTTACGCTCGGCATTAGCGGCCTAGCTTATCTCGGCACACACACAGAGTGGCACAATACAGCACTGTTCAAAGGCCAGATATGACCGCTTGTGTGTGTGTGTGTGTGTGGAAGCTCAGTTGTTCACGTCGCTGCTCTGACCTTGTTTAAGTAGTGAAAGACCATGTGAGACACGAATTATTGGACACCGATGCTCTTATGCTTTGTGTAAACATGCTCAACACACCCGGTTGCTACACAGCCTCCGTGGCACTGACAAAAGACTTAAAGGTGCACCGAGGAGATTTGGTTTAAACTAATCTCTCTTCACTGTTTACCATATATGCATGGACATATCAGCTGCTGCTGCCATTGTTTGAGAAATACCTATGGTTTCTATATCTGATAATGGCCAGTGTAATCCCTTTTTCTCTTTTGACCCCCACCAACCCACCCCTCCCTTTCTCTAATTCAGTCTCTACTTGCCACCCTTCTACTTTTCTGTCTCTGTCTGTTTTTTTTTTCATTCCAAAAATGACCTCCCCTCCTCTGTCTATCTTTTTCTTTCTTTCTTTCTTTCTGAAACAACAAGCATTGTTGCCTTAATCTATCAGCATAGGAAAAATGAAATACAATACAATACTGGCAGAATGGAATGCAAATTAATCTATCTTAATCTAAATTAATATGTAATTTAAAAAGTAATCACCTGTGAAATAAAAGGAAAACAATGTTTGCCTGGTTCACTGCAAGGCTGTGTTGTAAAATAATTTTACCATGTTTGAGATAACTCTACAAGGAAACTGCTACATGAAATTACAGAAAGCACACACAGATACATACACACGTTACTGATCCCATTGTTAATTAATTTGTAAAAATTGTCTCCAACATGTCCTTATCAGGCAGTGAGAGAATTTTCTTTCTTCTGACATATAATTCAGTGTGTCTCCATGTGAGGGAAACAGAGAGAGAGGGTGCCATGATTCGGTGTTGCTTTCTTATGCTTTACCTCTTTATTTTTTTGTCAGTACTGCTAAATTTGGCAATATGGAATCTGTTAACAGGACGTGGAGCTGGACCTGTTGCTGTGTGTGTGTGTGTGTGTGTGTGTGTGCGCGCTGCATGCTTCAAACATTTCCGCATTCAAACACTTTTGTTACCATCTGGAAGTGATATGATGAAATCTCTGTTCCATTTTCAACAGTGGAGTCTGGAGCCTTTCAATAATGCCCGATCACAGCAGATCCTCTCATTGGCTTCAAAAGCAGCAGCACATATAAAATTAAATGGGCCAGAAGGAGGACATAGACTCACCTATTAATATAACAGTAGAGACTGGGCCTTAATTACATTAAAAGCTGTGTTTTGGTGTGCATTCAAATCTGGACTAGATGAAAAAAAAGTCAAAGAGGCTGAACTCAATAGCCTATACATGAAAATTTAATTTTGTGATTTGGAGGAAGTCTTTGTGTGCATGTCAAAGCCATAATAATTACTATTGTATTTGTGATAAGAAGTAGTTTTAGCAAAGCAGAAATAAAAGAGCAGGTTCAGTTTGCAAAATGGACATGTTTTGTGACAATAGCTTTGGGGTTATGACACTTCACTGCCTGAGTGGCGCTGGCACAAAATTAAAGGCCTACATGTTTTTTGTTTGTTTGTTTGTTTTTGTTATACTCTTTAACTGCTTAATAGTAAAGCATGCTTTAGTAACCTCAGTCATTATATTGCAATTTCACTCACTTTCTTATCTTACCACTGCTGCTGAAGGAAAGTACAAGTTGGAGGAGTGCAGAGGCCAGCTGGTGAGTTGAGCCATTTCTGGCACAAATACTTATCGGCATCTTCCCACAGTGACAATGTAATTTTACAAGCATGCCACCGTGTTTTTCTATAAAGGGATCACAATTTCCTGTACATTGGTTGGTTGGCAAACATCACATTGGTATATACTGCAAACAACTGATCTATTTTACCTTTGACTACTTCTGGTTTACCCTCCTTCTCTATGATGGACAGCTTCTTACACCACACTGGAGTTTTGCTGCTTTGTAAAAGGTATGCGTGACTTTTCTGAGTGACTCATTATACAAAGTAGTTTGTCTGAAGTTTTCAGAAGTCTCCAGTGTGATGTTATGCAGGCGAAAGGTCATAGAGATGAGATTCCCAGAATAAAGCAGCATGCTTCATCTCACTGAAAACAAATATTAGTGTGAATTGTATTCTAAGGTGGGGACAATGCAAACAACATAAACACAGACAGAAACACACTATATAAAAGACATATTTTTTTCAAACTATAGACAATGGATGGATGGATGGATGCACAAGTCACAATTTACAAAAGAAATAAAAACAAAGAAAAAACAAACAAACAAGGATTTCCTAAATCTTTGGAAAATCAAGATTTACCAATAAGCATAGGTTTTCAAGGCTATTATAGTCCCTTTCCATTTT
Organism: Macquaria australasica; assembly: GCA_005408345.1. Taxonomy (NCBI): domain Eukaryota; kingdom Metazoa; phylum Chordata; class Actinopteri; order Centrarchiformes; family Percichthyidae; genus Macquaria; species Macquaria australasica. The sequence continues at coordinate 203,797 of SEMN01000712.1, forward strand.
GCTCTATAATACAGCAGTTCTTCACAAGCACATGACCTTAAATTATTAAATATACACTATGAAAACATTAAAAAAAAAAGATAATGACCCATGACCCATTGAAGCTCTTTATAGTAATTATCTTTGTAATGCAACAATAGATACAGAAAAGGTCAAAATAACACTCTTCATGAAGCATGTTGGTGCGTGATAATACAAAATGCATGACACAAAAACTCTCAACTATTCAGTATGTCTGAATATAATTTCATCTCTTGACAAAAAAAGGAACAAATCATATGGTAAAAAACCATGTTCATGGAGTGTAATGATATTACTGAAATGTTTCCAGTCAAACTTTTTTATTTTGTGTCTTAGATGCGATTAATCTTCAGGGCAGAAATATATGGAATACACCGCATGTAACAGACATGTCGAAAGCAATCTCTGCCGCAGAATCGGAGACATCTTCATTGTGTGAGTGAAGACAACATCCATCAACGTTGCATGAAAATAATTTGCCAGCTTTATTCAATCTACATACGCCCCCCCCCCCCTTGCTCTACCTCCAAAACTCACTCAGATGAGACGCCATGAGATTGTTATCTTGCCTCGCCTTTGTATGAAAATCAAATTGGGAATTGCTTTTTTCCTTGATTCACTTCCATGCAAACAAAGAAGTTGTTTTCTTATTTTCATGTAAATGTCTTTTTTATAGGACGCGACAAGTGTAATCAATCTTCCTCAAGACAAGGTAGGAGGGCCTGCCGAGGGGGGATTATTGGTGCTTAGTAGCCCGGGGATCATAAAACAAGGAAATTGAAAGTGATATTTAATTGACACTGCCATTTCCACTGCACGCCGAAGTCTCTTCCCCCCATCGCCACGTCTCTGCCACACGCCAGGCCATCTCGCTTGCCGCAGGTGAAGAGAGGGGAGGAAAGAACTCGCCAGAGCAAATTTCCTTTCAAACCCTCCTCTAGAACCCGGAGAGCAAGCTGTCAATCTCGGAGCACAGCACTGTGAAAGAGACAAGGAGGGGAAAGTTTTACGTTGAGAAAAAATAGGTTTAAAATGTCACCTCATCGGTGTGGTGCACCATACTCTAGTGAAGTGGAACATGGTCAACATTGTGTATCTATCCGTATATATAACAGTTTTATTCAGCTCTGCCCACACAGACAATAACAAAGAATCTCAAGTGCTATACATACTTGTATATAGTAAATGTAATACATTAAACATCTCAAAATCAGGATTTAAAAACCACATAGGGGGTAAATCATTCTTTTAAATAACGATTCTACATTTACTGCTTTTTGTCTATGAAATGTGATGCTAAAATCAAATTCCTCTTAATCCCCTTCCCACCACCTCTGAAATGGTACACTCTATGCGTCTGTCACTTCCCACCACCAATTCCACCAATTAACACCCCATAAATGAATCAGCCTTCATTCAATTAGAACTGAGACAGTCTCTGGTCTCATGCAGCACTAAAAGGAGACAGAGTCGAGCAGAATTACTGCCTGAGATACTGACTCTGAAATGGAAAGTGACACTGTCTAATTGGAGTAACCTAATGAGATCAGAAGGTGTCTTTGTCCAGAGACTTGTAGTAGAATAGGCACCGGTTTGCCTCTCTGACCCCTGAATGGCGGCTTATGACCTGACCTATGGACTTGCTAGAGGTGCCCTGTGTCAGCTTATTCCATGATAAATCTGGTCATTAAACAAAGCCACCAATACTGAATAAAATATGATTGAGGCAGCATCGAAAAACATCCAACAGGTGATTTTATGAGTATCCAAACATAGACATGCTGAGTCTTATCTGCTTTTGCTGTGTTTTTTTTTTTGTTTTTTTCATAGTTTATAGGAATTAAAAGTTTCTCTGTTTTGCTAGGTGTCAGCTTGTCCATCTACTATTAATATTACTTCCAGTGTTGGCGACTCCTTTCCAATGGAAAGTAGCTAAAGCCTGCTCTAAAACTCCATAGATGATGCCTAATTTGCATATGTGTGAGGTCATTACGTCATAACTATTTACATATTTCCAAGAAGATTCCAAGTCAAGCTAAGCTTAACTGACTCCAACTAGCTTTATGTGCATCTAAATCTGCCTCTAATCAAAAACTTTTTTATGTATAGACTGTGGAACTCAAGAGCCATGAATAGAGATGATCCAGACCCTGGAATAAACTCACCCTTGTAAACTCTGTGTATTTAGAGAAAAAATAAAACTGAGCTGATTAAAAACAAAGGGGAAGGTGTTCCCCGGACAAACGATGATTGATGGTGACAATGATTGGTCATTAAGTACGAACATTCATGAAAGGTTGACTGAAGTTGCCGCTGCTCTTCTCCACTCACTGTCAGTCCAGAGAGTCACAGCCACATGAAACCACATTGGCGTCTTCGTATCTTCAAGGGAGAGGAGTTAAGTTTAGGTCTGCCCAAAAAGTTGCTAGATTTGTCGCTAGGCGCTTAAAAAAAAAAAGAAAAATGTCTTTAAAAGGCTTAAAAGTCACCAAATCTAGCATGAAAGTCACTAAGTTAGCAATACTGGTTGCTGCTAGCCTACTATGGCAGCAGGTCCTAGAGACCAGAGATTGTATGGCGTAATGTTTTTTGCATATGATAAAAAAAAGTCAGATTCCAGTTTTGAACTCAATTTTGATCAAATATGTAGTTACTGCATTTTGACTTGGTAGGGCAGTCATGATGGAACAAGATTTTTTTTTTTTTGCGTTGTCTCTGTTCTTTATGCAAGATAGTTCTATATGTTGTAACACATACATGTATAACAGTTGTATTCGTACCATCACTCATTCCATTGCAGCAGCAGCTATCCCCCCAGCCTGTCTGTCTGACAAGACGTGTTTAAAGAGCTCGCTTCTGACCTACAGAGGCTTTAGGCAGGCTTTGGGGAAAGGCAGCAATTGGTGTCAAAGAGAGGCCAAACGGCAATGATTTATAGCCGGGAAGATTTGACTGGCGAGAAGCTGCTGCTGCCACAATTACCTTTACTGCTAAACTCACACACTGACTGCATGTTATTCCATCAGCTGCTGCCACTGTCTTGTCCACACAGTGATACACACACACACACACACACACGCACGCACACACTTCTTTCTCTTTTTTACAAGTGCTGTTCATGTTTGAGTGGTTGGGCCTCTGTGTCTTTGGCCTGCCTTGTCCACTTAAAAGGGCATTAATCAACGACTACTTTATAAATCAGGAGGTCCTTGCAGGCTCAAAGCGATTATGAGGTCAGGGCTCTGCAGAAGTACTTAACCAATTCCCAAACCCACCCAGACTTGATATATTTTGCTTCCTCGCGGCCAGGCGATTCATCATCATTCTCCCACTGAGGCGTAATGGAACAGGCAGGGAGGGAGGACTGGATGTTCAGAATAGGTAAAGAACATGAGAGGAAGGCAATAGGGGGAGTACATGGGAAATATTGGGGTATAAAGTGCTTCCTTCTTTACCCCTCTATCCCACCACTGTCTCTCTGTTCTTCTTTATTCCCCTTCACTCAGTCTCAAGCTCTTGCTCTCTCCCTCTCTGCTCAAGTCCCTGGACACTTTGGGGGCACTTAACGCCAGCCAGGCCCATTCATCCTGGCCTACCAGCTCCCCCAAATTATTTCAGACAAAGCTGAGACAAATGGAAGATGTAGCTGTACTGTTCTGAATGTGGGAGCTCTGTGGGCCTTCGGGAAATACAGCCCTTTTGGCCTCCGTCTGGTTTGACAACCAGGAAAGAAAGAGAAGAGGAAAAAAACAGGTGGAGGGACAACGCAAAAGGCAAGCAGCGATGAGATTCGTAAAATCCAGGGAGACAGAGAAGAGGTCAGCAGGAGGGAGAAAGTGTGAGGTAGAGGAACACAGTTTTTCACAAATCACAAATGAAGTCACAGAGCTATAGACAGTGAGAGACAGAAAAAGAGAGGGAAGAGCCCTTAACTACAGGTCTGGAGGCTAATGCCCCCAGGGTAGTCTTTCCCCTCATAAACACTGCCAGCACAAAATGGAGCCCATAAGTCAAGCTAAAAGGGCATGACTAGTGTTGGTGCGCACTGTATGGAGAAATTGGGAGGGCGAAGATGGTCTAAATACTTTCCTTTCATGTGTCTTTTGAGCTAAACTAATTTGCAATATCCATGGCTTACAGTATGAGGCTATAAACTGATTTGCTTTTTGATTCTTGAAAACTCACAGTGAGTCACCCTGGAAGAAAAAACAATATGTCATTGCTCAGTCAGTTAAATAAATTGAGTAAGACAACATCCTGTCAGTACTGCTCCATCTAGAAACAAATCTAATAGGCGCCTGAGTGCCGCACCTTCGGTTACCTGTATAATGTCTAATTTAGCGACAAACAATGTCTGCCTGAGGAGACACACTGCAGTCCTTTTGATTTGAAAACAGAGGAGAGAACGAAGGGCAAAAGGGTGGGAGGAACAAAGAAGAAAGTAGCAAGGAAAGAAGGATGAGAGGAAGCATGTAGGGGAGGAGAAAGGAAGAACGTGGAGAAGGAAGGAGGAAAACAAGTGCTTCTTTTTCACCACTTCCCGAGTCAGACACTTGGTGCGGGTTTGACAGAGCAGGAGAGGCGCTGGACGTAAAGTGGAGAAGACAGTTTCCATTACCCCTGGCACCCACCGGAGAATAATTTGCTGAGGCTGGGTAAATTGTGATTTAAGAAGTGTAATGACGTGTAATAATTTTCTGTCACTGTTGTCAGTTAGTAGACAAGGCAGGTCTCCTCAGCAGGGGGAGGACTGTAAAGACAGAAAAACAGGAAGTTGGACGCAATCCAAACAAATGAGAGGGGACATATTGTGTAATGTGGGAAGCGGCAACTACAATCAAATCAATTACTGGTGTATCAAAGCAATAGTAAATGCTGTAGGAGAATGCAGGTGCTGGAGTTAGATTACAGTAGTAAGCCCAAATCAGAACGTATTGTATCACACATCTGATTTGCTTTTTCATGAATCGCATCAGAGAAACAAGGTCAAGTTCCCTGGTGACTGCTACAGTAAGCAGTTAAAAGGGTTTCAAATAAACTGGAAATGACCCTTGTTGAAAATAACTGGCGCTTAATCCCCCCATAAGCAACCCAAGTTTGCCCTCAGCAGCTTAAATCTATACTACCAAGTAAATAAATCTTACTTACTCTATATGTCCCCCTAAAAGAAACAATGTAGTTGCATTCTATTGAATTTTATTGTAATTTCCTTAAGAAGGCAGTATAGAATTGCCTCTTGTGTTTAAAGAGGTTTATGTGCATGATACACATATAAACAATATATTTGTGGTCATGCTAATACGTAATATGAGAGTCTGTGTGGAGAGGAAGCTTTACCTTAGAATAGTGCCATTACCAGGGTCTAAATGCACTGTAATATTGTAATATTTTTAGTATATTTTTCCTAATGTATAACAGTATTATTATTATTATATTATCACAGTGGTTATTTGTACATTCTCTTAAACCCTTTCAGGGTACACACAGTATAAAATGCACAACAAAGTTATACAGGTCAGACAAAATGTCAACATTTCATATTGCAGTTCTTTGATAGAAATGTTTTTCACAAAAAAAGGGTCTGTTACAAGTCAAAGCAAACTTATTGTTTTGTAGTTTTATGAAACAGCAAACATTTAGAAAATATGTCTGTTTCAAACTTATTGGTGCACCTTTCTGTTTTTATTTTTTTTATATATTAAAAATGACTAAGAAAGGATGTCCTCAGAATTATGTGAACCCTTTATTATCCCAGTGCCCAACCCAACCTATGGGCATTCAACAAAGGAGTTTTATCTTTGACATATGTAATTTATGAAAAATAAAGCACCAGCCTCACTGTTATTAATGCCTCATCACAAGCTCCAATAGAGCAGGGAGTCGTGGGCTTTGAGTGATTATGTTATCACTTTTAGTGTATGTTTTGCATAGACGTGCACAGGTTTCGAAGAAGGAGACTCAGAGAAAAGGGAAGGCAGACTCTGCAAATGTGAAACAGTATCTCGCATTGGGTGCTCTCACATGGATGCAATATCTTAAAATACAAGGAGGCAAACTATATTACAAATACATGTAAAAAAAAATTGATATATTTGCAAATACTACTCTAGTTTTCTTAAGGGCTTAGGAAAATGAACATTGTTGACAAATAGTATATTCAAGTTTTTTTTAATCCCTAATAGAGAGGAGGCATCTTATTTGAAATGGATAAATATGGAGGGGGAGTCCATTTCAATTATTCAATTCAGTTTATCACTGAGAACATGTGGTGCAGTATAATAATGTCACCAACAATCAGTGTAATGCAAATTGTATGCCTCATCTTTCTCTTCTTTTAAGAGGACTGCACTATGTAAGTACTTACAGTTACCATCAAATCATCATTAAATCATTAATATATTGCAAGGCATGGAAAAGAAGACCCTATTTTGACTTTTTTTCAGCTCAGCAGATAACTGCATTGGGCGTACATATGTTTATCACAGTAATATCTCTATTACACGTCGCTTAACAGGAATGCATAATGCATTCGTGCAGAGCACAAAAAGCAATAAATCAAAATGAAAATGAAATGGATTACAATGCAGCACAGTGACTAAGCGGCGGTGACAAGACTAATTCAACATCTTTTATGGTCAAAGGCTTGAGTTTCTGCTATTTGGTATTACACATTTGCTAAATTACAAGATCAATCCCTGCCCCCTTTTGTCTTACTCCATCCTCCCTATAATATCTTCTTCCCTCTCTTTCTCTCTATCTCTGTCTGTCTCTCTGTCCAGCTTCCGAAACCAAAGTTGTTTGATCATAAATTGTTGAAGTGCAATGACTTGTCTCCTCCACTTTCACTCAGTGGTCCTAGTAGTAGCAAGAGCAGATTAAAAAGTCTGCCACACTACCCAACCGGTCTCAGCATACCATTAGCATATATATGAGATTTGAGACATTTTCTAATATTCTCCAGCAGGACTCATCTGTCATGGCCTGGTGATGAATTATAAAATGCTTGTTTGGGTGTGAGGGAGCTGGAGAAGTGGCAGTGTGCCTCCCCTCCTTCTCCTTACTTCTATAACCTTTACTATGCCTGTGTAAAAAAAAAAAAGGGGGACCATGTTGGGACAATTCAACAAAAAAAAGGAGTTTTATACGTGTTATTACCTATGTCATTAGTTGATATGTGTGGGAACTGGTAACAACTCCTATGACCAGGGTCACTAAGTTACAGGATAATGGAGACAGCAGGAGGAATTTACACTGCCTGTCCTTGGATCTTCTTTCTGTTCAAACCAGCAATCAACAGGAAGAAATCAAAGGAAACTGTCAACAACATATAAAGACATTGGTCAAATTCTGAGGATTGTAGAGGATATTGGTACAGACTCTCTTACAGGCTTAGGCTTACAGGCTGGTGGCTGGGCCTGTACCCATGGGACCTGGTTGCCAGATAGACCTGGTAAATCTAAACTTGGGAAGATCTGAATTGGCAGACTGGTATTAGGGGACCAGTGGGGTGAGGACCCCAGGTGAGGAAGAACTTTATGAAGATCACGGCGAAGAATACCGTCAAATGACTCAACTCAAGAATAGGAGGCAGGGTTTGTCCCGTGGCATGGGAGGACTGTGCTCACCTTGATGGGAGATATTGTTGGGCAGTGGAATGAGGAACCCCTATGAGGAACTCCTGAACTTGACCAACATACCCTCAGTGGAGCAGACAAAGTCGGACGACTTGGGGGAGCCTCTTTTGGCAGAGGTCACTAAGGTAGTCAAAATAGCTCCACAGAGGCAAGGCACCAGGGGTTCATTATACTTACCCTGAAAGGCCAAAGGCTCTTGATATTGTCCGTTTTTGACCTCTTAAAAAATAATATACTATACCTAACTAAAAATATACAGTGCATACTGCGCAGTTTATTACATATATTAAAATAATTTGACAAGTTCAATTACAGCTTACACTATGTATAATTTACCTTAGAGAGAGTTTAGCCACCACATCTCATGGTGTGACAGGGGAGGTGTAATACTTTATAAAGCTTTATATTCCAACTCCTTGCAAATATCCCATGTGTTAATTAAATGAGTAAAAAGCGCAGTGGCCTGTGTCCTAAATTAATTGCTTTCTATTAGATTACATTATTGTAGATAGACCAAGCCATATTATTAACATTGTTGTACATTCTCCTACATTCAATTTCCTTGAACATTATTATTGCGAGAAATCACTCTCTCCTTCTCGTGCTGTCTCTCTCTTTCTTCCTTGTCGAGATTGTTCCAAATTTCTGTCATGGTGCATTCTGCTCAGTTAATTAAAGGGGGCTAAAGTGCAGTGGCCTGTATCCTATTGCCATCAAATCCATAACTTAGAGAGAAAACATTTACATTAACTTGCCATTAATACCGCCTATGCCGACTTTTCAATTCCCGCTAAGTATGATCTTACACAATAATTGCTGTTGCCTGTAAGACAAAAAGGCGAGGAAGTCCATGAGGGGGACAAGAAAAATGTGATGCTACTGTTAATTAAATGGATAAAAGTGCAGCAGGCTGTGTCTTGGAAAACAGCTTTGAGTAATAAAAATATAGCCAACAATCTCTCCCTCTCCTTCCCTTCAATTCAGTTTTGAATGCTATTACACAAGGTAATGGAGTTTGGGAATGGGAACTTCTTGATAGCTGTCAGAAAGAAAGAGAGCGCGAGAGAGCGGGCAGAGAATGCCTTGTATTTCTTTCTTTTTTTTAATAAAACAACTAAGCTCAGCAGTCTGTATCCTATCTCAGCTATTGGATTGGATTATTTTACATTTTGATTGAAATGATGTCCGCGCCAGATAAAAGCACAGACCCCAGCTGTTGTAATTGAATCAGGGTGGAGTTGTTTATTCGGTTGATCTACAGCGGTGATTTGCTTGTCCTAACACCCAATGCATAAAAGATCCACTCTTGTTTAACACACTGCTGATTAGATCTGTTTAAAATGGCGAAACAAGAGGCGTCCGTGTCCAGAGATGGGCAGGCATAAAGATAATACATATAACGGCATCAGGAGAAGGGGGGAGGAATAGAGAGCAGCAGAGGAGAGGAGAGAAAGGAGGATACAAAGGGGCCCCACGCTCCCTGGCTCTCTTGATGGGGTTGTGTGTGCATGTGTGTGTGTGTGTGTGCGCACAAGTGTCTGAGTGCTGTAGATGCACCATCTGCTTAACTTTCCATGTGTGACCAAAACTTTCAATAAATAAATTTCACATGGCATGGATGCCAGATGCACAGGGGGCCTTGAATAATATTTAAATAACATCTAATGGGAAGTAAGTGTTCTCATCCCCAACAACAGACTCATCTGAGAATTTAAAATACTAGTACTGAATTGAACAGTACTAAGGCTAATGTAGGCCATGCTACAGAAAAAAAATGAATTAATTGTTTGCAGGAATTTATTCAAGTTCATTTAGTCATTAACACGTCAAAAACATGAAATTAGACCCAAATCTTGAGTGTCAGATACCACTATTTGATGTAATATTATACAGCATTAGTTCATACACATGATTTAGTGAACCTTATTTATGAGGACTACTAAATGTATGCTATACAATGGATGGTTGATCATCAAATAATGACTCTTATCACTTTGGTGTGGGATGCACATCCATCATGCTGCGAAAAAGGTGAAGTACGCCCCAGTGCGCAACGCATGCTGATTTCAATATCACTCCTTGAGGGACCACATATGAAAACATAATCTGCTTAGATTGTGATGCCCCTCATACAACAATAACTATGTCAAGGGCACAGGCAAAGTCTCAAATGTGTTTACATTTCTTGCATATCGTGATAAGAGAACCCTCTTTTAGGTAAATACCAATATCACATCACTAGGCAGAGTTTCATTTTACCTTTGGGATGATTTCTGTCCAGTTTAATATGATAGTGTTCAGAAAATAATGATAATGTATCAAATGTGATCTATTACGAGCTATGCACGTGCTATTTAGATGTTGATAAAAGTAAAGGAAGCACTCTGACTTTGTATATTGAGCTTTGTAGTGTGGCTGTAACCCTTTAAGATAAACGTGCCATGTAGAGTGTAGCCCAATAGTGACAAAAGGCAACAATATGTTTGTGTATTCCACATTCATTGATAAAACAATATGTATCAGCATTGAACAGTAACAATAAACTACAGAAAGATAACTTCATCGCATATGGTGTTATCACAAAATCCTGTTGCATATATTAAATATGTAATCTTCATATAAACTGGTCAGGTTTGGCATAAAGCATAAAAGCTTAAAACTGCAAACAGGATATGTATCAACAGTGAACTTTACTTGGGACACAAAACACTGTGTAATCTTTGACATTTACTGACATTCAGATTAGGCCAAAATTTGTCAGAAAGCCTAACCTTTGTCCTTCCTTGTCTGTATATTATCTGCATATTAAACCTTTGCATCTGATTCTATCATATCCCAAAAAAAAAAAAACAGCTTTTGTGAAAGACGCAGATCCTGTGTTAAATAATTTCTCATGTTTCAGACGCTATTGGGTCACCCCACTATAATCAATCATCTCTATTAACTACCATATCTCGTGCTCCGCCAGCCGTGACCCCTGGACAGCTGAGCTCAGATTTTATCACTGCATGCATGCCACGTTTTACTTTCCCTGACACCCCTGTGTTGCTTTACACCTCTCTCTGCTGTCTGCACATGTGGTGTTAGAAGCATCCTGTTGTCTTGTGGTTGTTTTACCGGGCTGCTACAATTGCTCACTGTGGCCCTTTTGTAACCTGAATAACCCGAAACATCTCAGACACACAAACTTCATACAGATATCTGAAAACAGAGGCAATCACTTTAAAATTACCTGAGTCTACAATATGTAGTGTATTAACCAATGTCAAATCAATATAGTGCACAACACTGTGTTCTTGGTGAGAAGAAAATATGCCTCTTTTTTTTACCATAATGCACAAGGTTTTCAGCAATGTCAACAATTGTAGTATATACATAAATACGTCTACCACTGATTATAATAATAATACATCAAAAAATATTTATTGAATGGGTTTAAAGGTTAAGCCCTCAAGAGAATTTATTTTATTAATTATGTAAAATTGTTATTAAAATGTTACATATTTTACAGTTTGAGCAGCTCCACACAAGTAGGGTTTGGAATGATGTTTTAATGTCCAGAACTATACATTATCAATATGGCAGAAAGCAGAAATAGCGAAATATCGACAGAGTAATATTATTGTTTTCTCTCATCTATGCAGTTTTGTTTACTTGACTGAAAACTGTCATGTGCTCCGTGTTGCAAACTTGGAGTGTGGTGTTTAAATGCATTCAAAATAGGAAAAAAAACAAAAAAACATCAGTTAATAAAAAATATAAAAAAGTTTAACTTTTGTTTTTCCCATTTCTTACTGGGATACAGAGGTGTAGTACACCGGTATTTGTGGCAGGACAGAGGTTTTACTTTGCTTTTATCTCTTAATTAATAATATGCTTAACGGTAGTCTATTTAAAATACTTGCAAAGTGATGACTGGCAGGAGGTCAGATCTTTCTATTGCTCCGAACACACTGAGGTGTTTTGGAGATTTAGAGTTTTTCAAGTGAATCAAAGCAACCAAAGATGTCAGGGATCTAATCATCCTGTCAGACAGAGTTCAATCCAGTCAACTACAGCAGGAGTGTGTGAGTTAACTGTAATTACTGCCGCTGTACAGTGACTCTGTGCAATAAGATGTGAGAGTTGGTTATAGCTCTTGATTATAAAATAGATATGGTAACTAGAGGTTGCTCTAAATTACGGAGGTTTGGCAGATTAATCATTTATTATTGTTTAAACGTGTTGTACTGCCCCAGAGAAAGGGAGCGTACATATGATCACAAGTGAACACAGGAAACAAAAGCTTTCATTCATCTAATAGCCTAATGTTACTCTGTATACTTCTCAGGTTTATCAGTGAAGTGCATGAACTACACTGCAGACTGGAGTCTCTGCTAACAGCGACAAACACAGTGACAGCTATTTGATATGATCCAACCAATGCTCGTTCAGTGTGCATCAATATTCATGTATCACCCTGTCTCCTGTATGAAATAGCTGTATCCTCATTGCCCTGCACTGTTGTAAACTACTGTATGATGATGAACTCGTCATAGGCCACATATTTCGCCCATGTGCACGTGCTGTCTCACTCCCTCATCATCTCCATGCAGTTTACATGCTTGACTTCAGCGTTCTTGACAGTGTAGATGCTGTGGTTGGTTTGACATACAGTATGTTGTTCAAGTTTGAGGTCTGTTTTTGGGTGAAACTTTCTAAAATTGATGTAAAATGGTGTTAATAAATATTAGATGTAAATGATTCATCCATTCAAACGAACGCAAAAACCATGAATGTTGCACAGCATTTATTATGCAGCATTATATAGGCTGACTTTCTCTCAGCACCCCAAACTCTGACTTACATACAGCGTCCCTAAAAACATCATAATCATAGCACAAGACCATGAACTAATTAGATGTTCATGTGACCCAAGTGTTAATTGTTGTATTTATGTAATGGCATTATACAACTGCATGTACTTATAACAAGTGCTAAAAAACAAAACAAAACAACAATAAAGACATTTTTAAGACACCACCCTTGAGCTATTTTTCATGTACACTGCCTACAGTATATGGCTTAGTGACATACACGTCTTTGTTGTGCTAAAATAATAATTTTGTAGACTACCTCAGGACACATTGGTCAGGTAATACTTACAACCAGCACGCAATTTGACTTTAAAATATACAGATGTATTAAGCCTTCAGTATATGCTGGTTTGTACTGTATAGTTCACAGTCAATGCACATACTCACACTACATTACTCGGGCTGGTGTCATGTTGGAGATATTTACATCTGTCCACATCAGAAAGAGAGAGAGCAAGACAGAAGGAAACAGAGATGTTCTCAGCTCATAGACACCAGCGACTGACCTTTTCTCTCACTGTTGGTATCAACCCTTCAAACATGAAACACACACACACACACGTGGAGGAAAAAAAAACACAAAGCAATAATGTGGAAATGTTAACAGCTTACAATTAAAAGTGTGATTTATGTTCCATGCAGCTGTTAAATGACACTGCGGCCCAACGATATCGATTTCCATATCATTAGCATAATAGTTTTATTGTGGTATAATTACTAAATAAAAAGGCTCCTACCTGGCAAACCTTACTGCGTATCAGGGACTCTTAAACGAGCAAAATGTTGCCTCACACAAGTAACATGGGTCAATTGCAGCCGGGGATAGTCGGGGGTAATGATTAGATCATTAAAATTTAGTCTATGCTTCACAGAGCATAGAGAAAATTAACTTCCCCCCACCAAGCTCATTTTTCTGCTGAACATGAAATAATGATTTTCTGCCAGTATAATTACAAAGCTAACATCTGATAGAGTCAGCATCCAGGGGGGATTATCACATGCATGAGTATTAGACCTCATTACCAGCTTGACTGCAAAATTATTACATCTTGTAATTGGATGGCGAGATTTATACACAGATTGGGCCAGGGTTCCTCGGTAAGATTGTAATTACAGGCTTCGCTGGTTCGCTACTTATCACACTGCGTGCAGGAGGGAGGAGGGCCGAAAAACAAGCAGAGAGGAGGGAAAGGAAGGACCGTTTCATTAAGCAGGGCTACCCTATCAATGGCAAAATGGCGTCGTGGCCAGGCTGCGCGGATGGCTGGGGCGAGTGGGTAACATCTTCCCTCTCCTTCTCTATTTATGAGGCCAAACAGTGGAGGTGTTTGCCGAGGGGGGGTGGAAGGGGGCATTTATTATTACCGGGTTCCTCTCCCTGACAAATGGGATTTCATTTATTTAACCTCTGCTGATCTGTTCCAGTGAAACGTATAAACAAGCCATCCGTTTTTTTACGACCGCCGCAGAGTCAACGCCTCAATTATCTAAAGGCTAACTGAGTGTTAAAGTGAGCCATCTGCCAGTGGGAAGCCCATTGATTTAATTTGCCTTGTGGTTTTACCCCTGATGCAACCGGGGCCCCACTTTGTGCCTATAGAAAAAGAGGTGACAGATACACATTTCCCTCATTGAACTTGAGTTCAAAGAGAGTGGTCATGGGGTGTTTGTGTGCATGCAGTTGTTGCCATGTCACCACGCACTCCTCCTGACTGCATATGTACTTCCACTACACCTCATATTCTTCTGTGAAATACAAGTGAAACAGAGAGAGAGAGAGAGAGAGAGAGAGAGAGAGAGAGAGAGAGAGAGAGAGAAAGAGAGAGAGGAGTTAAGGGAAATCAATATCTGGGCTTAAATTTGATGAGGAGGATGTCGGGCTGCCAATAAAGAGGACACCTTTGTTCTCCTGTAGCCAGCTAATCTCTGCATGCATGCTGAATGACTATTGACACAGTGTGTGTGTGTGTGTGTGTGTGTGTGTGTGTGTATGTGTATGTGTGTGTATGTGGGTGTGCGCTCGTCTGTGTGAATTTGTAATGTCTGTGTTGTCCATGCATATATTTTCCCCAGTACCTGATTGGATAGTATGTGAGTAGTATCTGTAAGCGTGCGTGTGTATGTGTGTATGTGTTTGCATCCTGGAGGGCTCCTTTGCAGCTAATTTTACAGTCGGCCCCACACACTAATCAGTGTGCCAGCAGTAATGGAGTTGTTATTGGAGTCCATTACAAAGAGCCAGGTTGGATCAATGCTGGTATCAGTGTTCACAGATGCAGCTGGTTCCACCCATACAGACACAGAGATTCAGAGGGGTGTGTGTGAGAATGCGTGTGTGTGTGTGTGTGTGTGTGTGTGTGTGTGTGTGAATACTAGTAGTTGGTACTACGAGGTGTCTTAATAATACAACTAATATTATATTACTCAGTTTTGATAATGTCATATATCAGATGATATAATACAGCATATCACAGGAGTAATAAAAGGATTAAGAGCAACAATTCCATATTATTAAGTAATGTTTATTAGATTGTAATTAATGTTTTGACTGTTCACAACAAACAAACTCTTCCTTCTGTATCCACCTGCATCTTAAATGGTTACTGGTGTGTAAAGTAAGTTTGTTAAATGCTGGAAGAGCTATATTAATCTCACTAAACCAGTTACAAAATTTGATCACAATGCAAAACTCAGGTTATCAGAAGGATTATTCATGGGGTGGAGCTTTACTGTATGTGTTGTGTTACATAGAATACATGCTGGAAAATGTTTGGACATTTTCCGTGGCTAGTTTACAGCAGCACGGTTACCACATTCAGCCAATAATCACCTGCTGCTAGCACTGTGAGTGTTATTGGCAAGCAGATGAGAGAAAATCCCTTCAAGTGACATTCAATCCCTTCCTGAGCAACAGCTAAAGAACACATGGCTTACTCAAGTGGACTGTTGAACCGGCATGCACTGCACACACAGAGACAAGTACATTCCTAAATTACTGCTTTGTTCCATTTCCATGTATAATTTAACCACTTTTCAAATATAAAATCTCAAACCTAAATCCAAAATGTACATCTGCAGATTTACAATGTTAATCATGTTATTTGATTCCTTATACACATAATTAGTTACTCTCCCTGCTTTAATGTCTTTGCAAGTACAATTTTCAACTCAATTCAATTAGACAAATCATCTTATTTACCCTATTCTCTTTTTCTCCCCCTCCTTTCCCCTCTTCCTCACTCTTCCTCTTTTCTTCCATCTCCCTCTATCATTTACACTGGCATGTATCCCTAGCCCACCCCACCCCTTTACCCTGCCTCAATTATTCATCCCCCTTCTCCCCCTCCCTCCCTCCTACAGCTTTTCCTTCTCCCCACTCCTCACTCCTTCTTTCCCTAATACTTCTTTATATTTTTCTTTTTCTCCCTATATCATATCTTCTCTTCTTCCTGCTCCTTTATTTTCCCTCTCCCCACCCGTTGTCCCCCTCCCGCTCTCCCTCCATCTCTGTTTCCCCAGAGTCACTCATATGGTATTTAAGTGGAATGGGGCCCATTAACCCTGCCAGCTTGTGTCTCTTCTCTCCTCCATTGATCAGAATGCACACTGGAGATATTTTATTACTGCTGGTTGTGGGGGACTGACACAGCCATTTAAGCAACTCTTCATTTTTAGTCATGATGGAGCGGGATTGCGTTGGTGTGTGTGTGTGAATGAATATAGGACTGGACACAGATTGGAAGGAAAGTTGTTCCCCAGGGAACTATCAGAGGGAATTATAAGTGCATTTAAACTGGCTGGAAATGGCTGCTGAATTGAGCTTTTGTCTTTCTTTGTTTATTAGTTTGTGTCTAGATTAATTGTATCAATATATTTCAAGCATTGTTTGAACTTTCATATTTCTTCATATTTCTGTAGCAGTTTATTATTTCCTCTCCCTTACACAAAGTGCTGTGTATTAAATTTTTACTTCCAATGAGTTCAAATATTGTGATAGCGTATTTTTCTCACTTTAGCTAGTAGTTTGGCATTTTAACACTCATATTGTAGAGGATAACAATGCCAATCTGAGGAATTCCATCAAGAATCCCATAAGGATTATGTTGTTTTTTTTATTTCTTTATTTCTTTTTATTTTCTATTTGCCTGTTGGCTAGAAGGTTGGCTCTGAAGAGGCTGTTGCTTACTCATTTGCAGAGCAGAGCAGCTGTAGTCGGCTTGGAGTCACGTGATTTCAAATAGATTCAGATAGTGTGCCAATTGTGAATAAGTTTCAAAATATTCATACAAACAACCTAATCCAGCAAATGTCTGTCCATATTTGCCTTATATTCCAACCACACATATTGACAAATATGTCAGCTTTGTTTTTTGGTTCTTCGCAACCAATGTATGCAAGCGTACACTTAGTTGCCAGTTTATTTAGTACAGATATTTACAGTAATCTACTCTCATGAGTTAAAATGGAGCGGACAAAATATTAGAAACACCTCTCAGTATAATGCAATACAATTCAACAGCACCACAAACTGCAGCCTCCACCATGATCATAAAGTTAAATCAACACCTCCCTAAAACAGTATTAATGGCAGGGCTGTTGAATTTGCTTGCATTAGTTTTTGCTGGGTCTAACTAATAAATTGGCAACTTTTGAAGGCAATATATATAGTAGTCACAAATTTGCTGTATGCCTAAATATACAATATGTTGATCTACTGTTGCCTCATAAGCCTAATACTGTCTGTATATTTCATTTCCACGTCCAGAGCAATCACTAATCTCCACTCTTACAGTGTATCACTGCAGATGGATCCAAATTGCAACAGACCAGTTTAGCATGTAGCATGTTTGGGTGTGCTAGAACTAATGTAAACTATTGTACCTTTTGTGATTCACAATAAATGGCTGCAACTGTACTAGAGGGAGGAATTGGCAAAAGCAGAGACAGATAAATGAAAGGTGAGCAGAAAGACGCCCGGAAAAGCTCTCCGGGTAAATGTCAAGGAGGCTCCAATCTAACTGCTCATAACTCTGCATAGATAAGATTCATCCATAGCAATCCCATAGCTCACAGGGCCTCTCTTTTACTATGATATGGGGTACTTCACCTCACTGCTTCTCTCTTTTGCAATCATGGTTATTCCATACCCTTTAGGCAGGATTGCACGACTGAAGAGTGGATGAGTCATGGAATAATTCTGGGTTGAAGCGCCGTTCAATTATTAGATACTCTGGAGTACCAGCTCTTCTACCAGTAATATTCAGCATGTGCTCATGCTCATGCTGAAGGCCTACTAATAGAAATGAGAAATGTAGCAGAGAGGGTCATCCAAGGACATCATATCTCACTTAGTTACTCTATTTATAAGTATATATATATATATATATATATATATATATATAGATGGTGTTGAATAATAAATAGGTGATTTTGCAGTGAAGAACTCAGCTATAAGCACAAAGCACACATACAAAAATACTTAAAGCCCAATGACTGATAATTGATAAGCTCTCGGGACATACAGCTGGTTGGTGAACAAATCTGTGAACAACTCTGGCTGCAATATTCTTGTTGTAGAACTCAATATTTCAAACATGGGTAAAACTCCGGCCACCAAAAATGTACTGCAGATGCGGAGGTAAGATAAGATAAGATAAGCCTGTATTGATCCCCAGAGGGGAACTTCAAGTGTTGCAGCAGCTCACACAAGTATACACAAACTATACAAGAGCAATTAAACTGCAAATTACAAGGCAAGGGTGAAATAGCGGTGTGATTAGTAGCAGCAGGTAGAATGGGCTTCTTCCAGGTGCACAGAAACCAAAACACAGAGCGGAAAACAGCTGGAAACCTTTAAAACAAATGTATTTCTTTTCTTTTGTCTTTCTGACTAAAGATAGAAAAGTTGACTCCTATGTTGCTTCATATAACCCCTTATTTTACTTCACTGCCAGTTTTCTTCAGAAGTGAAGGCCATGGTGGCTGCACAGACTTTCTTTTATTTTTATTTTTTCATTAATTTTTCTATGACAGCTACTGAGATTGAAAATGGGTGTGTAGTACTGTGAGCCACTTTGGGGACAGGAACAAATGAGGAGATAATGAAAGAAGTGAGCCTGGGGAGAAAACCAAAACAGAGTCAATGAGTTTGTTCTAATTTAGCCTTAGCTCAGCAGTTCTTGGCGCGTGAGTTTGACTTGATTCAACATGAGGATAAATGTCAAAATGCAAGGATTTTTACTGTAATAAGCACAAGTGCGCACAGAGGCATGCACATGGATAAAAACACATTGTGCAGGTAAGCTGGAGTGCACTCTTACACACACACACACACACATTTTAAGCTCTTAAGCCATCATTACTTGCTGAAATACCAAAGAACAGTATTAAGTTTGAAAGCTAAAAGTAACTATTTTACTGGGAAAAAAAACCTCTCACGAAAACTGGTAGCATCTGATTATAGCAATTTCATTCAATGTAATAACCCACAAGTATATACCGCAAGCTCTACATAATAGATTGCACTGCACAACACTGTACTGTGTACCCAGTTGTATTTCATTGTAATGTATTTTGTATGGCACCAAACCAAAGTGAGATCTCAATCATTCACACAGACCAGTGTTATTGTTATTGTTGCTGACATCTACATGTTGACACATTGTCAGCAGGAAAAGAGAGAGAGACGGAGAGAGAGAGAAAGAGAGCGCTTTGGCAGCTCTGTTGCATGTGGAAAAAAAAAAAAAAAACTCTACTGGACGTGGAGTCGGCTCAGCACAAGGAACTGGCCAATTATTTCTGAAATGGCAGGGGAGTTTTTGAAATGTGAGAATGTTTCCCTGGATATATACCGCAGACAGCAAATAAATGACAAGCACATAAACAAGACGTTGGAGTGATGACTTTTTCCCCTTCCTTTTCCCTTCTCACACATACACACACACACACACAATGGACAGAATAGTGTTTCTGATATCAAAATTATTGACTCGAAAGCTCTGACTGTTCAGTAAAAGCATTCGGCGTGTGTGTGTGAGCGCTTAAGCCTCTCTGTGTGTGTTTCAGTATGTTTGCTTGTGTGTGCACACAAATTCCATTCACTTAAAGCAGCGATTCAAAGGTTGGCTTGTGTATCATAAACCTGTGCTGTTTGACATTTGATTAAATAGCATTACTGCCAATCAGCAGAGCAAGATGCTGAGCGTTGGGTCACACGGGTTGTGGATTCTTTCCCTTACTGTTGACAGGCTGCACATTATAAGCCCAAATAAAAATGTTTACAAGTCTGTGTCTGCGGTTTATGTCCACAATCAACTGGTTATACATGATATAATGTGTCACGACCAGCACAATTTTCTTATATGCAGGGTAGTTGGTGTTCTCAATGGGTTACACTCCAACACAAAAAATTTATTTTGCAGTGTTCAAAAGATATGAAATGTTGTGTATAAACTATCATCTCTGTTGGATATATCAATAATTGACTACCTTTCAAGGGTGCATATTTGGTGTAGATTTAAAAGAACATTAACATTTGGATCCAAGACCAGCATTACTGAGCAAATCACCTCTCACACTAAAACTTGTTTCAGACTTCTGGAGTGCTTTGCCTCTTAACATGAGCTGGATCTCTTAACATACTGTATCCCCTTTTTATTTCCCCTGAAGTAGCTTTAAAGTCGTTAAAATCATCTCTTTTTTCCACACTGTCTGACAGTACCATGTTGTGTATGAGCTAGTTCCAACTCCTTATTAACGCTATGAGATATTTGCACTGAGTTAAGCAGTGAAACCCAAGATTCCACGATTTTATGGCTGCACCAGTTCATCAAATAGAAATACTCTAATATGTGTGGTCCAAAATTCAGCCCAACATATTTAGTATTGTTAGAAACTTTGGGATTTCCACTAGAATGTAAAATAAAGTTTTGGTTTCATAGCATCACATGTACTAGAAATCATGTATACTTTAGTCTCAAGCTAGTCAGTTAGGAAATCATGCTGTTGTGTTTTGCATTTTTGAACATGTTTTTCCTTTTGTCCAAGCACCCAATTCTTTCAAAATCAATTAGTAATCAATAAGCAGAGTCTTGAAACTTCACATTGAAAACAAGACTGCATTTATTTATTTCAGAGTTACTTTAATACTACAACATAATGCGATGCAGACTTTATAAATCAATCTGCACTTACAACTGCATTACTATGCTTAATAATCAATCCTTTTCTTACAATCGTGTCTACTGTTAGTACAGCTATAATAAATGCATAAAATCAGAATATGGTATGATACAGTAAACATACACCTGCATACATACACACTTACAGATTTCCCACCCTGTGGCTGTTGGAGCAACAGTTTTAGGAATTATGAATGCAAACATGGTCTCTAAGACACATAGAGTTATGTTAGTATTTAAGACACGAAACATGATACACAAAACCCATGAAGACACTGTCAGAACATGTGGAGTGAAAGCAAAACCATCCTAAGAGGTTTCTTTCTGTATTTGAGGAGCCAAGCATTATTATGCACATTTTTTTTTTTACATTCTCAAATGACTGTTCATCCAGAATTTAACCTAACATCTTTGCCCACTGTTTCAGAAACAGATGATGCTACTTTCTCTTTAACTATTGACAGTTTGATCAAAACACAAGAGTCAGGTATCAGACCCCAAAAAAACCAAAAAGCAAAAAAAAAAAACGGCAGTATTTATTTGTTTTCGGGTCAAGCTTCTTCCACAATAAAAGGTTGACCCGTGACCCCTCTCTCCATTAATCAATGTAGAGATGAATAAATAAGTGGAATATGTGGCAGCTGGCCTTCCAACAAGCTGTCTACAACTGTCCAAACCACTTCAGAGTCATTTGCCAAGGAGAAGGCCTATAGATCAGCCAAATGGAGTTTGAAACCTAAAGAGTGACCAGGGGATTGGAGAGAAGAGGAGGGGATGATAGCACGACAATCTGCTCCTGGTGTGGGGGGTCTCACTGAGGAGGGGAGACATGGAGAGGGAGGAGAGGGAACGGGGGAGTGGGAGAGGAGAAAGAAAGGGTACTGGAATATTGCATAGAGGAGAGGAGAGGATGTGTAACAAGTAATCAGACAAGTAATCAGATACTGGATAATATGTTGCTGTGGGTGGTCTGGGAAGGCCAGTGAGTAAAGAGAGACAGGGTGACATAAAGAGCTTTCAGGGAGAAGGGCGAGCAGGGAAAGGTTATGATGGTGGTCTCCAAGGTGAGGCATATGTAGAAGTCAGAGGACAGTAAGAGAAAGCTTTTAAAGGAAAATGTGATGACGACAATCTGTTCACTTGGGTGTATCTGACTTGGAAATATGCTTTGACCAGGTGACCCATCAGGATCTTGTAACAAAAACAAGCAGAAGATGCAGAGTAGTCAGATTTGACTGGGGGAGGTGGCGTGTGTGAGTGGGGAGAATTTGAAAAAACAAACAAAAAATACACATGTTCCATTAATAACATAGTCAGCATATTTTCTATTTGCTACATACAGTTTGCTGAATGGGTATGAATGGCAATGGGTTGCTCAGTGGCTGGCACTGTTGCCTCACAAGAAGAAGGTTCTTGGTAGAATCAGTAGATGGGGAGAAAGAAGGAAAGTGAAGAGAGGGATGGAGGAGAGGGAGTAACGCTGTGCTCTACTCCTTCCATTATTGATTATGATCTGAGCCCACCAGAGGCACCAGATGTCAACCAGGCAGTTTAAGTTTCCACCGGCCTGTTTAAAGCTGCCAAAACTCATCTCCCTCTCTCATCTTCTCTGTGATTTCCCCTCCTCTTTGCTACAAAATCTCAAATGTTGTTTTTGTAATGCCCTTTTTTTTTCCTTAAAGGGGCAGACCAGCAATTTAGTATTACACTTCCACAAAGTTGGGAGGCTTTCAAGAGACATATTTTATAAAGAGTGGTCAAGATCAAAGCAGAGATAACCTGACTTGTAGTCCTGAGGATAGGTCAGACTTTCCCATAATCCAACCAAATAGTATCTTTCATTCAACCCTGTCTCCTAGAAATTATGTTTATATACAACTAATTTGCAACAGCAAATACGTTTTGGAGGAAGCATAATTCTGACTGGATAACCTTTTCCAACATAACGAGAAAATGCTGTTGATTGCAAAAATGTGGATGCTGAACATATCAGTAAAATGTTCACTGACAACGTATTTCATTTGCTTTCTGCAAAAATATCCGATCTTGCAATACAATATCCGCTTGTAGTGACACTTGTTTAAGGTACGGGAAAGATTGTGGTCTGTTTTACTTTTGTACAGAACAAATCTGCAGTGACTTGAGACACAATGTGTTTATTAACAATTAACCCACTGAAACCACAATCTTTCCTAACCTTAACCAAAATGCATTTGTTTTCTAACCCTAATGACAGACGGGAGTCTGGACGCAAACCCTAGGTTCTGGTGTCAAAGTCCTGAACTTTGTACACCTAGCATCCACCCCAATCACCTCCTTGGTGCAGTGCAAGAAAGTAGATTCCAAGCTACAACTAAGATGACCTTTATGATGTCATCAGGGTCAATTTTTCAAACTTTTAGAGTCACGGAAGACATTATACAACTGTTTACACATGCGCAGTGGTACTCCCTATGATGAGTAAACTGAACTTCATGTTTAAAATCAGTGAATTGCCTCTTAAAAGTCTGTCCGCCACTCCCCCCATTTCACATGCTGTATATTTTCAATCTCTTTCTCTCCCTCTCTCTCTTTTTGTGTATCTACCAGCCGTCACTTTTTCTAATGACCAAATTGATTTAGGGCTAATGACTTCTGGGATACAGTGATACTCAGTGCATCATAATTGAAAGAACAGTGAAGGAATGGAAGTAAAGATGTTTGTGTGTGTGTTTCTGTGCACGTCTTATGTGCACTCTTTATACACTGCCAACTGTAGGTTTTTGTTTGAGAGTAAAAGAGTGCATGTGTGTGTGTGTGTGTGTGTGTCTTCACTGTAGTATCTCTGGGACACATCAGCAGTGTCCCAGTGTCCTGATCCTGAACAAATGAAATAGTAACACTTTGGATGGGAAACAAGAGCAGCCACATAATTCTATTTGAAGAGAAAATCAATTCAACACCAAAACACAGGTCCCCCATCCACCACACTATGTCTCCACTATGGTTGTATATGAAGTCACTGTTCCAGTGTGTGCATTGTTGTAGTTTTTCAGGGATAGTGGTACATTCATGTCCCTCTTTCATTTCAGTCTGCCTGCTAAAATTAGGCCACATGGTTAAACAATAAAGATGGCAATGCTGACTATTAGTATGAGATTGAGCAGGGTAATCCAGGATGTCGAAGTTGAAAGCAAAGGTTTTACTTGATCTCCTTTTTGCTGCACAATATCAGCACCATCATAGTGCCTGCACTGGCACTGTATATGCCACTGAACCTAAACCATTAATGCAGAATGGTACTGACCTCTAACAAAGCCTGCTTATAAAACTTGCAGAAAAACAAAATGCAGAGTGAATCGGCTGTAGCTACTTAGTGAGAATAAACATTGTGAAGCACAAGTTATACACATACACATTACAGTTACATATTTAAATACTGGCAAATATACAGTTTACAGCAATGAATTAGCAATGGAACTTTATTTTGTTATTGTTTTTTTTTTTTACCACAACCAAAAGTAATTACAGCATGTAAAACATATTGGTAGTAAAGCATATTGGAAGAGTTTCATGCTATGAGCTCTTATCACTGACTTCCTGAATTTCCTCAAGTTTGAATTAACAGTGAATGTCTAATTCAGTTCAGTTTTATTTAATTGAATTCACTTCATTCCACTTCAACACCTTGTTCTTTATTGGAATAAAAGTAAATGCAGTTTGTAAGTGTGGACAGTCTTTTGTTTTGGTTCTGTCCTTCAGCCGATTGGGTTTGAAATGATACAATGACAAATGTTAAAGGGCTGACTTTCAGCTTTGTTTAAGAGTGTCCACATCCATATTGGGTGACAGTGTAGGATTTTATATACATAGTTCCCTAACTTTGTTCACCCATTATGTTATGGATGTGAAGAACCTCATATTAAAGCTGAAAGTCAGCACTTTAACCTCATGGAATTTATTTTAGATCCAATGTGTACCAGAGCCAAGATTAAAAAAAACTTGAATGTCCAAATACTTACACACTACACTGTAAATCAGAAAAGAAGGCTATCTAAACACACACATAAAAGCCCACACACACCCATACAACTCACAAACACTTAATCAGACAAGAGAGGAAGATTATTTTCAAACTTCACCCCGCTCTTCTCTCTCTTCTGTCACTCTATTGATTTCCTGACAGAGGAATGAGAGGGGAGCATGCGACCTATTAAAGACCAGTGTCTGGTGTCTTAAAGGTTAACTAATCAACAGTAATGGAAAAGAGTCAGACACTTTTACCTCACCACACATGCACACACACACACATTTGCATCATGCTAATCTTTCCATACAATAACGTTACAGCCCCCACCTGTGTGTTTGTTTGCACGGTGGGTTTATATCTGGCCGCAGTAAAATGACAACCTTTTCTCATGCTTTAAATTTGCAAAACCACATGTGGGGTGAATGGAAGTGAGGAAAACAATGTGAATGTGTGTGTCTGCATGTGGATTTATTTGTATGACTGTATATGCAAGTGCAAGGATGTGTGTTGCATTGGATGCATAAGTGCTATTAAATCACATTTAGTTTGGCATGGTGCAGATGTTATGTCCAGGCCCGTGTTTAAATGTTGCAGCATTGATAAGGTGTGACTGGGCCCAGTCAACTGTTAAGGTTTTGATGTCGCATTATAGACTGTTTAGTTCTGTGTTAATGGGCTGCTGCACAGGAGAATGTTACATTTGCATCAGTCAATGTATACCTCAACTAGGACATGGAGGACTTTTTTTTCTCCACATATTATTTTTCTCTATAGATTCATTTTATGGTGTATAATGCATTTATTTCTTTATGATAATTCTGTGACAGTTTGAGAGATAATATTAACAACAGGCAATACATATCCTGTTCAGAATTACCTTGAATAATGCTACTACAATACTTAATACTGAATGTGATGTTCCTCGCCATAATCCACTATGTAGGATTTTAGTAATTATTTTTTCTTCCCTCATTTGAGCTCCACACCTATTACATTTATGGTTACTTTATGCTTGTGTCTATGTTTCTTTGCCGGGCTTCTGTAGTACAACCCATGCTGTATCTGGCACTTCTTATTTCCTGATTTTCAACCGCACAGTTGCAATTCTTCAAGAAACCAGGAGGTGGCAGCTCTTATACTGTTTCCACAAGCTCCCCCACTACTGGGGAAGCTTACACAGATCAGCGGTATCACACTATACCCTTACTGTTTAGAAAAAAAACCTGATTTATTTAAATTTGGGGAAAGAAAGGTGAAGAAATAAAATGAATTCCAAGCTATTTTGTTAGTCATTGTTTTACTAACTTGCATTGATTTGTACTGAAGCCTAACTGTAAAATGTCTCAATTAATTGCTTTATCTAATTTGATTTTAAATGTCATTAATTCCATCATTTCCATTGTTTAATGTTTTATTTTCTGTACAAAAAATGTTTGTTTGTTTGTTTGACTTTTTTAAAAGGTAAAATTTGTGTAATCTCAGCTCAAATTCTCCCCTGACATTCTATGATTGACCCGACTTTCAAACCCAACATAATCATATTCTGAAATGTTCTGCAATGACCGACTCGCGGGCACATAATGGAACAATCAGCTCTTGCCCCGTCCAAATACCTGCTTTAGTTACATTAGGAACTGAGAACGTTCCCAGGGGGTGTTTTGCGTCCATTTAGTCCCCTTTCTTCCTCTCTGAGAGGTCACACACCCACACGGCCAGTTTACATTTCCTCTGTCACAAAAGCAATACACTGCAATTTCCCTGCACGAAATACCCCCTCTGGTCACTACCAACAGAATGACCTTTTCTCTCTGTCTTTCTCCCTCCCTCACTTCTTTCTTTCTTTCTTTCTCCCTTGTGTGATTTAAACACTGACAATCCATCTTCAAATAAATATACACACTTATATGTATTTTTTTTTCCTTTACCCCCAATCCCCTCTATCCATACAGGAATGGAGGGTAATCCTCCTGAAAGAAACATACAGGGGTTTGAAATAGAAGAAGAAGAGTGTGCATCTAGAAAGCAAAACAGGAGGAATTCATTTTCTGACCTGCAGCAGCAGCGTGGATGGGCAACAGGAGCTATTCCCCCATGAC
>SEMN01000713.1:0-230020 GCA_005408345.1 Macquaria australasica
AATAGGGTACTATGAGCTCTTTAAGATATGATGGTGCCTGACCATTTAGGGCTTTGAAGGTGAGGAGAAGGATTTTAAATTCTATTCTGGATTTTACAGGGAGCCAGTGTAGAGAAGCTAAAATTGGAGAAATATGTTCTCTTCCTGGTTCTTGTCAGTAAACGTGCCGCAGCATTCTGAATCAGCTGGAGAGTCTTAAGGGATTTATTGGGGCAGCCTGATAATAGAGAGTTGCAATAGTCCAGCCTAGACGTAACAAATGCATGGACTAGTTTTTCTGCATCTTTTTGAGATAGGATGTGCCTGATTTTTGCAATGTTACATAAATGAAAAAAGGCAGTTCTTGAAGTTTGTTTTATTTGGGAGTTAAAGGACATATCCTGATCAAAGATAACTCCAAGATTCCTTATGGTGTCGCTGGAGGCCAGGGCAATGCCATCTAGAGAAACTATATCTTTAGATAATGTGTTTCGAAGGTGTTCGGGGCCAAGTACAATAACTTCGGTTTTGTCTGAGTTTAACATCAGAAAATTGCAGGTCATCCAGGTTTTTATGTCCTTAAGGCATGCTTGAAGTTTAGCTAATTGATTGGTTTCATCTGGCTTGATCGATAAATATAATTGGGTATCATCTGCATAACAATGAAAAATTATGGAGTGCTTCCTAATAATATTGCCTAAAGGAAGCATATACAAGGTAAATAGAATTGGTCCAAGCACAGAACCTTGTGGAACTCCGTGACTAACTTTGGCGTGCATAGAGGATTCATCATTAGCATGTACAAACTGATATTGATCTGATAAATAGGATTTAAACCGGCTTAGTGCGGTGCCTTTAATGCCAATTAAATGTTCTAGTCTTTGTAATAGAATGTGATGGTCAATGGTATCGAATGCAGCACTAAGATCTAGTAAGACAAGTACAGAGACAAGTCCTTTGTCTGATGCAATTAGAAGGTCATTTGTAACTTTCACCAGTGCTGTCTCTGAGGATTTTCAGTCAGGATATAGAGTGCATCATAGCACAAACAGCTTGTTGTTGTGTAGAAAGTCACACAACTGATTGGTGACTGCTTTCTCAAGGACCTTAGAGAGAAAAGGAGGGTTAGATATAGGTCTATAATTTGACAAAATCCCTGGATCAAGAGTGGGCTTTTTAAGAAGAGGCTTAATTACAGCTACTTTAAAGGACTGTGGCACATAGCCTTTTAATAAGGACAGATTGATCATATCTAGTAAATAAGTGCTAACTAAGGGTAAAATTTCTTTAAGCAGCCTAGTTGGGACGGGGTCTAAGAGACACGTTGATGGCTTAGATGAGGAAATCATGGAAGTTAGTTGATTACGGTTGATGGGAGAAAAGCAGTCTAAATGTACAGGTTTTACAGTTGTTTCTAAGGTTCCTGTGTTTGAAGATAAGTCAGCACCAACTGAGGGCAGGAGGTGCTGAATTTTGTCTCTAATAGTTAGAATTTTATCATTAAAGAAGCTCATAAAGTCATTACTACTGAGGTCTATAGGAATACATAGCTCAACAGAGCTGTGACTCTCTGTCAGCCTGGCTACAGTGCTGAACAGAAACCTGGGGTTCTTATTTTCCTCTATTAATGATGAGTAGTAGGCTACTCTGGCATTACAGAGGGCCTTCCTATAAATTTTAAGACTAACTTGCCAGGGTAAACGTGATTCTTCCAGATTGGTGGAACGCCAATTCCTTTCAAGTTTTCGCGATGTTTGTTTTAATTTGCGGGTTTGCAGGTTATACCATGGAGCTAACCTCCTCTGTTTTATTATCTTCTTTTTTAGAGGGGCGATAGAGTCGAGTGTCATTCGTAGTGAGCCTGCAGCACTATCAACAAGATGATCAATTTGGGAGGGACTAAAGTTAGCATAGGAGTCATCTGTTACATTGAGACATGGAACTGAATTAAATGCCGATGGAATCACTTCCTTAAATTTAGCTACAGCACTATCAGATAGACATCTAGTGTAGGAATGTTTGCCTAATGGCGTGTAGTCCAGTAATAGGAATTCAAAAGTTAATAGAAAATGGTCTGATAAAAAAGAATTCTGTGGAAAGACTATTAGATGTTCAGTTTTATTTATTTCAATTTCAATGCCATAAACAAGAACAAGGTCAAGGGTGTGGTCAAAACAGTGAGTGGGTTCATGTACACTCTGACAGAAGCCAACCGAATCCAGCAATGAGATAAACGCAGCACTAAGGCTATCATTTTCTACATCCACATGAATATTAAAATCACCTACAATAATTATTTTATCTGTTTTAAGGACTAAACCTGATAAGAACTCTGAAAATTCAGATAAAAATTCAGAGTACGGTCCAGGAGCTCGGTACACTATAACAAATAGAATTGGCTGTAGTGTTTTCCAGGTTGGGTGTGAAAGGCTAAGAACAATGCTTTCGAACGAGTTATAATTTAATTTAGGTTTAGGTTTGATTAATAGGCTTGAGTCGAAGATGGCTGCAACTCCACCTCCTCGGCCTGTGCCTCGAGGAATGTGAGTATTAATGTGACTGGGGGGAGTGGATTCATTTAGGCTAACATATTCACCTTGACACAGCCAGGTTTCAGTGAGACAAAATAAATCAATATTATGATCTGATATTAGATCGTTTACTAGAACAGCTTTAGATGACAGAGATCTGATGTTTAAGAGTCCACATTAAATTCTCCTATTTTGTTGTACTGTTGCAGTGGAGGTTTTACTTTTTATTAGGTTTTTATGTGTAACTCCTCTTCTGTTTACTTTGGATTTAAATAATTTAAGTGGTCTGGGGGCAGACAACCTCTCTGTGGAGTTTAGGGTGGGTAACTGCTCTAATGGAAGCGCAGAGAAGCGTGTAGGACTGCACATCATTGCAACAGTGTACACCCCCACTGTCCTGTTCTCAGTGCAGCAAAGCAGCCTGTATGATATGTCTGGTGTGTGGTACGAACGTTAACTGACGCGATGCAGCGTCACAGTGTGTCATCTTCAGCAGGAAACGGACAGAACAGAAGTACATGTCACACAAGCTGATCCATGTACATATGAACTGAATACTGAGGAACAATGTGAATTTAGATCCTTACATTTCAGATTTTGTCTGAAGTGAACATAAATCAACATTAGCAGGGCATTATGTCCCCCTCCCCTTCATTCATCCCCAAAGCCGCCCACCCCCATTTCTTCATCATCTGCCTCAGTTTGCTCCACCCTTCTACACTTCATTGGAGATCATTTACAATTCTGATCAGGCCTGTTGCTGTCCTCCCCCATGACGCACCATCATCCGGACGACACTAATGCTGCCACGATGTCAACATGTTGCCTTTGGTGCTCCATGAACCTCATTTTTTTGTCAAGCACATGGCTACATCTCAGCACCCCCACATATTCTTGAACCCTGAGTTGGAGGCACCCATAATTGCAGTGACCCACATTAAGCAGCATTCTACGCCTTTGCTTATTTTAGGCTGCAATTCCCCTCCTCCCTGCTCTTTGTGTGGCAGCCCATTGTTGTAGCCAGAGGGCCAGACTTCCTGTAGACCTGCCTTGGGCTCCTTCATGGTTTTACAGTGCCTTCTCTCTCTCTCTGTCTGTGTGGGATTCTACTCTCTACAAGTCCTTTATTTCAACTCATGCCCTGTTATAGATTCTGAGCTCTTTGGTCCCAGGCTGGAATGCTAATTAGCTGGTTTAATTCCTCCCATAAATAGCCACTTTTGTCAGTCCAGACACCCACCCCATACCATGCCATTGAGGCTCAGTGGTATAAATACACCCTGGCTGGCATACAGAGCCTGAAGTAGTCCCTGCATTCTGACACCAGATGCATTTAGGGGCAGCAGCATTGTGGAGTTGAAAGGTGAGAGGAGTCAAGAGGGGGAGGGAGATGTTTGGCGTGCTAGTTGTAGATGGAGATATGAGGTCACTGCTGCTACAGTGTGAGATGTGTACCACTTTGCCATCTTCTACCTCTGCTGGGGCGCTGATTGCTCACCAGACACAAGTTCAGTTCAACCAGACTTTATTATTATATCCATGAGCACTATGGTCGCAGTCCAACAGCAAACCTGTATTTCTTAATTCTTCCAGTCATAGGTTCCACTCTGTTAAATGGAGGACTGAGTAAAGAGTTATTACTGTTGTTGGGATTTCCAAAATTTAATGAAGCAACTTAAAAATACGATACGTAGTGCTATGAAAAAGAAAAGCAATGATCAAAATAGATTACGATTAATTTTCCGTCAGTCAGCTAATCAGTTAATCAACCAATGAGAAGCAATAATGAATGAGGAAAGTGGCAGAGACTGTTTGTTTTCCTCATGTAAGCTGTTAACTCATATTTTAGCTGCTAACTTAAACTTTTCATAGCTAAAGTGGTAATGTTCTCTATAGAGATTTCTATGTACACGTATAGAGGTCTACATATTGTCGCCGTCCAGTGAAAACTATGTATTTCCAAATGTGGTCATTTTGAATTTCTGAGACAAAGTGAAGGATTAAATAATATGTAGAAACAAATCTACTTCTGAAGCTAAAAAAACATTTTAAAACCCAGTGGTTCTTTTTTTTAAAATCTCTCTTAAGTCCCTCAACTGTGGCCTACTGCTTGCTCATGGTGGGAATTGTTGGGTATCTGCAAATATTATTATAAATAGTACTGTCTAGACTTGCTCTATATGAAAAGAGCCCTGAGATATATAAATAAAATTGAATTGAACTTTGTTGAATTACCCATTTGAAATGATAAAATACTGTAGATTTATCTACATGAGCAAATCATCTCTTTGAGCTCTAGTAATGACTAGCAGTGACATTGATGGGTGGGGTAAAGCAAAACGTTCATGCTCGTTTACATGTATGGTTAGTGATGTGCATGAACACACACAGACAAAGACACACAGGGGAGGCTGTGATCATGATGCTCTTCTGAAAACAGCAGATGCTCAGTTTCAGTTTTGGTCTGTCTGTCAGGTGTTCAACATGCCAGCACTTGCCAGTCATTTTTGGCTCCAGTATCACCAGACCTTCTCTTCCTCCTCCTCTTCATCGTCTCCCTCCTCCTCCTTATAGTACCTCTCTTCTCCTTTCATGTCCTCCTCTGTGTCTCCATCCTTCACACCTCCCACTCCTCACACCTGACCATCAACCCTGCTTTGGTCACACTGAATGAGACAAGCTGTTTTATCCCAGGTTAGTTATTGGCCGTGATCCAGATGTAAATGAGGGTAGAATGGCTGGGCTGGTTAAAGCACAGAGGTTTACAGCCACCTCATGTTCCTAGCCAGGTGCCAATAACTCCCCTTAAGGTGTTCCTTTCTTCCTACAAGTTTCAACATGTATATTTCAACAGTCAGACTTCTGCTTTGTGAACTGGGATTTTAAAATGTTGTTTTAATATATAGCTTGAAGTTTTTGTGGGATGATACTAACATGATCTTGGCAACTGTGGGATGATACAAAAATCCAGACTATATTCAATAGAACATATTTAACCAGTTGTTTATATTGTTCATCTTGTAATCCTGCCATTTTCGGTGGGTACCTGAAGGCAGTTTAATGTTAATTTTGTTAGCTAATACACAACATAGTAACAGCAAATCCCAATGTCATTAGCTGCTCACTTTGCACCTATTAGTCCAAGAGGGAGATTCATTATTTTCCCTGCCAAGGTTTCTTAGTTTTTCCTTGCCAACATGAGCACTGTACAGGCATGGAGTATCTAACACTGCTGACTTCATCTGCTGTATCTGTTAAAGTACTGGCTTTCTGTCATTAAGATATAGGTGTCAGCTACGTTTATTAATTAGAATTTTGTTTTTGCACAATGTGTAAAGGGTCTATATTGTAAAGATCAAGTTATAGAGGGCCAAAGTGAAACCGGAACTTCCGGGTTCTGTTCCAGAAGTAGGACGCTAATAACTAAAAATCCAGCCTCGGAGAACAGAACCTTTCTCAACAACATGTCGTGTGGCTCGCTTCATATATTTAGATCAGGACGTAGTTTTCTCAAGACTGATCTAATATCGTTGTTTATTCAATGTTTATGTTTTTTAGCAGCCTTTAATGAACACTATTTCCTATAAGCTCTAGACCTTCATGGGCTAAACATCACGGCTCAACAGAAGAGGTGAGTTTACTGACTGTTGATGCTCTCAGGCTGACGTCTTGTCGAACCGGTCAAAACACAAACAGCAGCAACAGAAGAATCAGTGAGCGGACTTTTCTGCTCGGTCTGTTAATTATAAAGTTGAAGTTCATAGTTGAAGCATCAAACACTAACCGTCCATAGCAGGATGGGATAACCTGTATTTTTGGAATATGCATAACGATGACAGTGCTGGTGTTGCAGGTCTTTTATTATTCTCTCTCAACTCTCATTCAAATCAAGAATCGTCCCAAGCTTGAAAATAAACTTTATTTAATTGTTTTGGCCATATCAACCAGCCCTACATTGAAGCCTTAATTAAGAACTATTGTGAGGATGAGGGACGCTCGCTTCTCTTCTCACAGTGAGTCTCACATCTGTTTTACTAGATGTATTAGAGAATCTGCCGACAGTCTGATAGTGCCCACGCATAAAATTACATTAAGTTGGGACTCTCTCATGCTACATACTGGTGTGTTGCTGGATATTCATCATTTTATCCACGTAGTTGGCATGGAGTGGGATTGAAAATAGGGCGGGAGTCTTTTAACATCTTCTGTCCTGCACCACAATATGACAAGAGAAGATTCTCAACAACTTTAAAATGGGTTCAATAACTGTGTTTTCTTTAGTGCTTCAGTGCGTTATTTAACTGATTTGTGATATGTGCATGTTTAACTTTGTGCTGCTGCAGTCTTTACGTTAATCTGACGGCCTTCTATTCACATGTGCGTCATGTTGAAGGTGGTACAGAGATAGCACTAAGGCTGATCTGACTCAGGCGCTTATTTAGACATGAGACTGACATGTAACGACATGAACTGTCATCACATTTATGTAACAAGGTGCATGTCTGAAAGGGACTGTATTGAGATAAAATGACTTGACTACACTTGACCTGGTCTCATGAGATGAATGTGATCAATTTATAACCCTAAAACACATCTGCATGGAGCTGGCCAGCTAGTTTAATGTGTTCTGGCTATTAATATTCAGTTTGTTCAAAGAGCTCCTTTGCTGCCATTGGGTAGCTGGGAAGTTGGCCAGTGCAGCTTTACAGATGACTAGAGCACAGAGGTGTGTTGGGCGTCCTCAGGCTGCAGCAGGACACAAAGGGATTTGAGCAGCTAAAGCTCCCCTCTGGCCTTGACCATCTGTCCATGCACAGACCAGCCTGGGAGTCAGTCAGCACAAAGGCTGCATACTAACTCTGGCCACTGACATATGCTAATGATGACAGGGGGTAACAACACTGACGCACGCCCCTGTTGACTTATGCTAACAATGATATACCTGGGTAATGGGCAGATAATAGTATATGGCACGTACAATGCTAAAAGCTCAATAAAGCAAGCAAACACTTGTTTTATTGTAAAGGAGGAATTGAGTTATCTTCAGTTTATCTCATTCTGTATTCATATTGACAACATAATGACAATATTGTGACCTTTTTCTTTGTCCCATTTGGTTCTTATTGTTTTTCTAGACCATGAATTCACTTTTGCCATGTAAGCTTTTTCTACAGATTCTAGCGTCTTTCTCTTTTACTCTCTTTTTTTCATTGCTCATCAGTTCCTTCCTCCTCTCTTCCCCCTGTAGTGATTTCATCCATCTCTCTGTGTTTTGTCCCCCGCTCGTTGCCTCGTGCTCTGTTAGCCCGACCGGGCTGCTGTTAAGCCTGTTAGTTTAATCCATTCAGACAACTCCTCCAGGCTACACTGAACTAATCGCTGTAATGTAACACACGGCCGGGCCTCACCACTGTCTCCTCCACACACACACATTCATGCTCATAACCATGACTCCACTTGCTGCCTCCTGCAATGTTTAACCAGCGGCATCCTCCTGTCTTTCTTCATAAAGCCTGTCACTGTAGTTCAGCTTGTTAATGGCTCTTGATGTTTTGGCCTCACTGGACAAGTAATGCTTTTGTGATCAAGGGACAAATGGCTTCCATTAAGTGGAGTTCAGGTCTCCAAATTTCAAAGAAACAGTCAAATAAAATAATAGGTATTTTTCTTTTCATTCATTTCATAATATACATTAGTCAGTCAATATCCAACAAGATGAACTCCACAGAAAATTAATTGGCAACAATTGATTGATTTAGTCAAGTAAAAATGCCAGACATTCTCTGGTTGTGGCTTTTGTCGGTTTTGTATTATTATAAATTTAATATTTTTGGGTATTGGACTGTTGGTCGGACAAAACAAGCTTCAAACAAACTAATGTCTGAATGCAGATAGCATTTATCGTCATTCCCAACGGCCACATCCGTAGCTGGGGCAAAAAGCCTGCTG
This sequence comes from Macquaria australasica, assembly GCA_005408345.1. NCBI lineage: Eukaryota > Metazoa > Chordata > Actinopteri > Centrarchiformes > Percichthyidae > Macquaria > Macquaria australasica. The sequence goes on from SEMN01000713.1 coordinate 8,460, forward strand.
TGTCTTTATAGTCCTGATGTATTGAATCCTATAAATGGGATAATGGCGCCCACTCTCAGACAGTTTCTCGTCAAAGGCACTCATGGTGTTGCACTCGATTGTACACACAAACAGTGATGTAGTTGTGTTGTCCATGTTAACTTGAAGGTCCTGACGGAGCCCTGAACCTGCCTGTCATCTGCCTGAAAAGATGTTGAGTGTCAGGGATGTGCGGTCTCATCCTAGACCCATACAGTGTAGGAGAGGCTGCCATGTGGTGCTAGTCAAAGTTCAAGGGTCGGGGATGAGGGGGGGAGCTGTAATGATGGATCGCTTGCTTCTGGAAGTCAGTGGGACCTGACGACCTAGGGGGATGCAGCTAGCTGTTGCTGACTGGTCATATCCCTTTGCAAATGCCTCTCATCTCCAACAGCAAAGTGAGCAGTCGATCTTGGGAGGCGTGAGGAGCCATTTCACACTCCCTCGCTCAGTGACCTCTGACCCTAAGCTCCATATGTTCTCTCTCTGTGGGAGAGGAAGGGGACAAAGCAACCAGAGGGAACTTGGGGGTTGTTGTTTTGGTTTATTAGAGGGGCCCACAAAATGGTTGGCGCTGAACATGACCATGGAGACTCAACTTCACTCTTTTTTGTCTGTTTTGGTGTAACCTTTTTTGCATTAAGATGAGGTTCGGGATCTTCTTTATTGTGATGTTGAAAGCCACTGAAGGTCAGGTCATGTCCCAGTGTTCCCACGTTACCCAGTGTAGCATGTAGGCCTATAGAACCACGTGCACATTTGTGTCCTTGTGCATTTTAAAGTATATCAGGGTTCTAAGTAATAAAAGGTTATTAACTCAGTCCTAAAAACCAAGCCTGTTGTTTCCCTACGGTACTATCTCAGAATGTCACATAATGATATTTTCATATAAACCCTTGAGTGCCTGGATAACATGGTTATTTCCCTTGCAGCTTGTACTGTTCAGTTTCTCAGCTAAAACAGTGTAATGAGCTCAGAAATGTGTATCCCTTAACTGTAATGCAGCCTATAACACCAGGAAAGTAACCATTTAAATTGTGTCACAATATTTCAGTGACCAAAATCGAGTCTCATGGCATGATATTTCTATTTCCATTGGAATCCTGAACACTTTTGATCTCATGATCCCTGAAAATGCAAAATGCATATGAATATCCTTTATTATAAAGGCTTATGTGTTTCCCAGAAAGCTGGGCAGTTTGTTGGGCAGTTCCACTATTTTCAGTCCTCAGCCAAAATCTTTTGGATTGCACATAGTAACCTTGGAAATGTATTAAAGGGCAGCCATTTGTGAAACATAATGGTTGTCTTTCATCAGGAATTCTTTGTTGCATGGTCGGCTACCTGTAGAGTCATAGGACACTGTGGTCCGTCACTCTGGCTTCTTCCTCTTCACTGAACAAAGGAGTTCAGGCTCAGTGAACAAAGCAACAGCCTCCACTATTCACATCTTTTCAGAATGGACATACTTCTCTATGAGCACCCAGGAGGGCTCAGTGTGACACAGAACTATTACAGCCTTTATACAATCACATTTCTCCAGTCTGCATCCTCAGAAACCCTTTTCAAACCCTTTTACACAGGGTCACCAATACATTTCCTGAGTTTGGCCAATAATAGCAAAGCTAGACCAGAAATGATAAATCGAATAAATGATTAGGTGATCAACAGAAAAATAATTTGCAGCTGATGTGATAATAATAATCTGATCAGGGCCAATCCCAGCATATTTTAATGGATCAGTATCCAAAAAAGGACATCCCTACATTTGACTTTTACACTATTTTCTGTCATTTTATAGATGAAAAGATGAATTGAGAAAACAATTGACAGATGAATCCACAAGCAAAAAATAGTTAGTTATGTTATGTTAGTTGCATCCCTTACCAAAACAATACTTTTTTTCAATACCTTAGTTCAAGGCATATAAAAATGTTTTTCTACCAAACCCCTTTCTTTCAATAAAAAGGGCACATTTTTATGGAGTGAAAATAGTCTCAATATTATTTGTAAATGTGTATTCCATGATTTGTAACTGAAAAACAAGATTTGTAACTGAAAAAAAAAAGTGTAACTAAAAAACAAGATTTGTAACTGAAAAACAAGATTTGTAAATGTGTATTACAGGATTTGTAACTGAAAAACAAGATTTGTAACTGAAAAAAAACAATTTGAAAATATTTTACTTAGAGACTTTTAACTCCAGCTTCTCAGATCTGATCCTTTTCGCTTTCAAAAAGCTTCCTGTGCATACAAATGTCTCGTGTTACGCACGGATCAGGTTACTTTCGCTTTCGGGATTTTGAGACTATTTTAACGCTAGTCCCAGCTCCAAAGATTCGTAAATGCATGATGCGTTTAAGTGCTGGTGGAAAACTGGGACATCTGGGCTTTCGGTGTATTCGTGTTTAATTTCAAAGTGGGAAAGACGTTTTTCTAAATAGACAGAATATCTTGTCGCCCCTCGATTAGAGCACATGCATTTACCAACCACAGACTCTATACAGTAACCTATAAATGTAAATATATGGTTTAAATAAGCTACTGCTAGGTGGTAGAGTTGTTCTGCTGGGAAAACAGCCAGTCCAGACAAAAAGCGGATGCCGGCTGAACCTACCCCTAACCACCAAGGGGCGACGCTACAATGGTGTTGTGTGGGAGCCCGTTCCCCCGTCGAAATGTGTTTCCCTCCTGTTAGAATTGTGTTTCCTGTAGCGTCGCCCGGCATCCGCTTTTTGCCTGAACTGGCTGTTTTCCCAGAGACTTGGCATTTGTATTCGATTTGTGTTTGTTCACTGTGCTTTCTTGTATTAGTTTATGAGTCTTGACCTGATTATTGCATTTCGCATTTCACAGTTAATATGAGGATCCTTCGTAATGTTGAGACTCAAGGTTCATTCTGGACCTTGGAAAGTCCACTTCAGGGCTTTAGGTCACACATTCAACAAAAAATCTGTCATGTGTGACTAAACATTTTCATTGGGCGCACTGGTGAAATTTAGCAGGTCTGATAAAAATAATGTCTGTGTGTGTATATGAGACCCAAGTCCCCAGGAAGTGCGCCAGGGTCTGAAGCCAATTTGACATAGTGGCCAAACCGTGTAATTACAACTTCCGTGTCCATCACGTGATGCACACTGGCCCCAAAAGACTTTTTCCCATAGGCTTACATTGTGAAAGAGTCATCTGTAAATCAGCGGATCTTTTTTTTTTTTGAGGTACAACAAGTAGCCAGTACGAACACTTAAATAGCCCTTATTTAAATCATTGTGTCCTAAAAGTTGTAAACTTCACTAACAGCCGAATCCAGAGTTATAGAGTCACTGTGGTTCATGTGAGTGAGACCGAGCGGTTGGGAGGCGGGGTTAAAGGAAGCACTGGTGCGCTTGCTCTATGGGCCGCACAGTGCAGAAGCTATGCGGCAGATCCGGGTAATTTTATACTTGGTAGTCAAAGTTTTTGGCTTCTTCTCAATAAAACATCTTTTGTGAGACATTTCGAGTCTTTTGGCCAATCAGAATCAAGATAACTGCATTGTCTTCTTTTCCATGGATGTATAAAGACAACTTTTCACAGTACTACTACTACAATGGACAGTAGATTTGAGGTAACGTCCGAGCCACACCGCCGACCTGAGCAGCGCGAGTGTCGCGGAACCTCTTGCTTTTCATTTCGGCGTCCATGTTAATAACAGGTTAGAGCAGCCACACAGCGTCTGCAGCGCCGCTCACCTATTTTTTCCGAGTAACGCGCACAGTTCTCAGCAAAAATACACACTAAAAATGATTTGTTGATAGTCATATTGAGTATTGATATCTGTAGAATATGTCACAGATATGAAAAAAAAATCCAAAAAAACCAGTAACTTCCCAGTTACAATTGAGCACAAGACTCTTAAACTTTTCCTGTCTAAACTAAATATAAATGAAATGTATAATGAAATGAAACATTCTATTATTGATGTCCATTACCCCATCAAATCTTTCCCAACCTGTTTATAATGGAAAGCTTGCCTGCTTGTTATCACGTCAGCTAAAGTTAACAAAGAAATAAACTCAATTCGGAAACAGCATTGGTTTCAATAAATGTGTGTTTTTGCCTTAAGTAAATGTTGTCTTTTCCCTTTATTTTCTTCTCAGAGTGCACCACAATGCTTTATTTACATGTTAAAATCCCCAAAAAATTCTTGAGTTTTGAGGGGTTGAGCATACAAATATGTCACCTTTTTCACCTCTTGTGAGTTTGCAGGTCTGATTACTATTAATAAACCTTGCCTTTGGGTTAGTCACTACTTTATTCTCTTGAGTTTTGTTCCCTCCTGGCTTATCTGAATTATGTCAAACTAAGACTGTTTTGCAATCTCAAAATAAATGTACTGGTATAGTACTGTAAATGTAAGTTAAGGTGTGTTGCTGATAACCAGTTACAACTCGTGGCGTTGCAGTCTTAAAATATGTTGAAAAGGTCTTAAAAAGGTCTTAAAAGGTATGGAATTTAACTTCAGGATTCCTGCATATACCCTGCATTCATGAATGATGGAGATCCAGACATTTTCACAAAGGAGTGTTGCGCAAGGGGAGACGAGCCAACGTATTAATTGGCCACATGGAGGTGGAGCATGCCAGTGCACAATCTTATACATAGTAACCCCAATAACTCTAGTTTAAGCAGTAATATGACATGCAACAAATATAGGTATTATTCAGATATGAATAATATGATATGATTTTAATAAGCATCCATAGGGCCCTAACTATTGTTGGGTGCACTTAATTTATGTGCTGGTGCACCTAAATAAAAAAGTTAGGCACACCAGTGCCACCAATGCAAAAAGTCTGGAGCCCAGCCACTTACTAGATTTCTTCTGAAGCTTTCATTCAGATCACTTGGCATTTAAACTCCATCCACTGACCTAGTAAGTAACATTTTGACAAATGTATCTGAAAGTAAGGACTGGGGCTGCAAGCATATGCCTTTGTCGACTGGGCAATGTATTTCTCAACAGGATTTGCTCAACTTGGACATCAACCAGTCAATGAGAGTTTGCAGCAGAAGAAGCTGTTTATCTCCAATAATACCCCCAAAGTTTGTAATTATATGTAGGTACAGTATATGTTCCTTAGATGTTTCTCATCTTATTCTCTATTTTATCCTAGCCCCCTGCCAGCTGCCTTATCCCCGCAGTACAAAGATCGACTCATGTTCCATTTGCTGTGTTTACTCTGAGAAATCAACATATCAACAAATATGTACTGTATGTAGTGTGATGTACACTCTGTGCCCTGTATGTGTATATGTGTGAGGCTGTTCCAGGCCAAACTGAGCACTCCGTAGCAGGTAAAGCAGAAAATCAAGGCTGTGATGGGGGAAAACAAGCTGGCCGGATTCTAACCACAATTTAAACGGCTGTGATTAATAAGCCCGCATTCATTTTGATTGATTGCTGAATGTAATGCCATAATATAATACCTCCGAGTCCCCAGTGACACACACAGGCAACATCAGCTCAAACGAACCTCATCGTTGTAAGAGCGTGGAGCACCGTGTTATGTCAGGCCGGCTGTAAATCTCCTTACATAACTGTGATAGGCTGCACAGTGGTAACTAAGGCCCCTTATGACAGATTAGAGGTGCTGTGGTACAGGGCCCCTGCTGCCTACTGACAGGTCATCACCTCATTGTGAGACATGCTGGACACACACAGCGGGCAGACAATGGATTATACTTCATAAACAGCCTGAGCGCTACAGAGCTGAAATACATGTATTTATTATGTAATTGCTTTTCAGGCTAATAATAAGCACCAGTGTATGTTTGTGTGTACAGAGATTGCTGGGCCGTTGTAATGCTTCACAAACATGCAAACTGAGCTGCCTCCTCTCATGTACGTATCTGTTTGACAAGCTTTATATAAGCTCAACACGTAGTGCTCTTTCTAGATTTGATGAAGTTTCACTTGAACACAGACTACATATGTGACATCTATTGAGTTTGGAGGCTCAGTTTGGCCAAATGGAGTAATGGACTTTACATGGAGCCCTTTATTTCACAAATGATCAGAAAAAGAGCCCAATCAGCAACATATTGTCGCTGTGCCAATATTGATTGTTGTCTCTCAGATGCAGAGGCAGAAGTAGCGTGAGGTTTTTATAGTGCTAAAAAAACAGGGAGGAGATCCGGGTTTGCATTCCATCTCCTACCAACAGTCAAAATGTTTTCTTTTAACCATGACCACAGACTCTCTAACACTGACAATTCAGTTTTATTTATATAGCGCCATATCATAACAAGGTTATCTCAGGGCACTTTTTCATATAGAGCAGATCTAGACCGACTCTTTATATTTACAGAGACCCACCATGAGCAAGCACTAGGCGACAGTGGCAAGGAAAAATTCCCTTTTAACAGGTACAGTTCTACATAGAAATGTAAAGTAATAGTTGTGGTAATGGTATTGATGTTAATATTAGTATTAATAAATAATACTAATAGAAAAATAATAATAGTAATACTAATAATAAGAGCAATAACAATAATAGCAGCAGCGGTTGTTGAGCAGGAACATGGGGGCAGCAGGTGGCTGCAACCATAGATCCAGATTCTATTGTGGATTTTACAGGGAGCCAGTGTAGAGAAGCTAATATTGGAGAAATATGATCTCTTTTCCTGGTTCTTGTCAGTAAACGTGCCGCAGCATTCTGGATCAGCTGAAGAGTCTTAAGGGACTTATTGGGGTAGCCTGATAATAGAGAGTTGCAATAATCCAGCCTAGATGTAACAAATGCATGGACTAGTTTTTCTGCATCTTTTTGAGACAGGATGTGTCTGATTTATTCAATGTTACGTAAGTGAAAAAAGGCAGTCCTTGAAGTTTGTTTTATGTAGGAGTTAAAGGACATATCCTGATCAAAGATAACTCCAAGATTCCTTACGGTGTCGCTGGAGGCCAGAGCAATGCCATCTAGAGAAACTATATCTTTAGATAATGTGTTTCGGAGGTGCTCGGGGCCAAGTACAATAACTTCAGTTTTGTCTGAGTTTAACATCAGAAAATTGCAGGTCATCCAGGTTTTTATGTCGTTAAGGCATGCTTGAAGTTTAGCTAATTGATTGGTTTCATCTGGCTTGATCGATAAATATAATTGGGTATCATCTGCATAACAATGAAAATTTATGGGGTGCTTCCTAATAATATTGCCTAAAGGAAGCATATATAAGGTGAATAGAATTGGTCCAAGCACAGAACCTTGTGGAACTCCGTGACTAACTTTGGCGTGCATAGAGGATTCATCATTAGCATGTACAAACTGATATTGATCTGATAAATAGGATTTAAACCGGCTTAGTGCGGTGCCTTTAATGCCAATTAAATGTTCTAGTCTCTGTAATAGAATGTGATGGTCAGTGGTATTGAATGTAGCACTAAGCTCTAACAAGATAAGAACAGAGACAAGTTCTTTGTCTGATGCAATTAGAAGGTCATTTGTAACTTTCACCAGTGCTGTCTCTGTGCTATGATGCACTCTAAATCCTGACTGAAAATCCTCAAACAGCTTGTTGTTGTGTAGAAAGTCACACAACTGATTGGCGACTGCTTTCTCAAGGATCTTAGAGAGAAAAGGAGGGTTAGATATAGGTCTGTAATTTGACAAAACCCCTGGATCAAGAGTGGGCTTTTTAAGAAGAGGTTTAATTACAGCTACTTTAAAGGACTGTGACACATAGCCTTTTAATAGGGACAGACTGATCATATCTAGTAAAGAAGTGCTAAGGGTAAAACTTCTTTAAGCAGCCTAGTTGGGACAGGGTCTAAGAGACACGTTGATGGCTTAGATGAAGAAATCACTGAAGTTAGTTGATTAAGGTTGATGAGAGAAAAGCAGTCTAAATGTACAGGTTTTACAGTTGTTTCTAAGGTTCCTGTGTTTGAAGATAAGTCAGCACCGGCTGAAGGCAGAAGGTGCTGAATCTTGTCTCTAATAGTTAGAATTTTGTCATTAAAGCAGCTCATGAAGTCATTACTACTGAGATCTATAGGAATACATGGCTCAACAGAGCTGTGACTCTCTGTCAACCTGGCTACAGTGCTGAACAGAAACCTGGGATTGTTCTTATTTTCCTCTATTAATGATGAGTAGTAGGCTACTCTGGCATTACAGAGGCCCTTCCTATAAATTTTAAGACTATCTTGCTCACTAAACGTGATAATTCCAGATTAGTGGAACATCGTTTTTGCGATGTTTGCTTTCATTTGCAGGTTTGCGGGTTATACCATGGAGCTAACCTCCTCTGTTTTATTATCTTCTTTTTTAGAGGGGCGATAGTCGAGTGTTATTTATAGTGAGCCTGCAGCACTATCAACAAGGTGATCAATTTGGGAGGGACTAAAGTTAGCGTAGGAGTCATCTGTTATATTGAGATATGGCATTAAATTAAATGCCGATTGAATAATTTCCTTGAATTTAGCTACAGCACTATCAGATAGACATCTAGTGTAGGAATGTTTGCCTAATGGCGTGTAGTCCAGTAATAGTCTTTCCACAGAATCCTTTTTTATCAGACCATTATTTAATAACTTTTGAATTCCTATTAGATGTTCAATTTCTATGCCATAGACAAGAACAAGGTCGAGGGTGTGGTTAAAACAGTGAGTGGGTTTACGTACACTCTGACAGAAGCCAATCGAATCTAATAATGAGATAAACGCAGCACTAAGGCTATCATTTTCTACATCCACATGAATATTAAAATCACCTACAATAATTATTTTATCTGTTTTAGGACTAAACCTGATAAGAACTCTGAGAATTCAGATAAAAATTCAGAATACGGTCTAGGAGCTCGGTACACTATAACAAATAGAATTGGCTGTAGTGTTTTCCAGGTTGGGTGTGAAAGGCTAAGAACAAGGCTTTCGAACGAGTTATAATTTAGTTTAGGTTTAGGTTTGATTAATAGGCTTGAGTCGAAGATGGCTGCAACTCCACCTCCTCGGCCTGAGCCTCGAGGAATAGTGAAGAAAATAACAAAATTAAGTGGGTTTAGCTAGAGCAGCAAAATTTGCTACCAGTAACACAGAAACACCGGCAACCGGAAATGAGACAATACATTTACATCAGCATGTCGATGACCTCTGTGAAAGACTATCAGAATCCAGCACATACATGTTAGCATACAGTTGCTTATTACAGCAGACAGAGCTACATCAACATTCATTTGGCAAACATAAATCCCACATTTACTCTCCTTTTAGCTCTGTTTTTCATCTCCACCAACTCCTGCGAAATACACCTGACTGTTGGCTGCTAAATGTAGCTAAACAGCTATGTTCACCAGCTAGTTGCTAAGCTAGCTGCCTGCGGCTGCTGGAAAGGAGGCTAATGGACCAAAACATTAAAGTTGCAAGCCACTAGAACTTAGGGGATCTTCAGAGTTTGTTGTCTGTGGGTCCCTGTGGGCGGACCATGTCACACTACATAGTTATTTGACCCAGAATATTCACTGTATGTGTCTGCACTACAAACCTGTGGTTGGCTGGTCATGTCTGTTTGTTCTAGAAGAAAGAAAATAAGTTGTGTGTGTTTTTGCTGCTGCTTAACTGTACTTTGATCTCTTACTGATTGAGTTCCAACTCATCCACTGACCTCTGGTCTGTGTGATAAGGCTGGGTAAACAAAGCATGACCACTATCAGATAAGCTCATATTCTCCCTCACTGCCAATCTCCAACTTTATGCATTTGTTGTAAATGAGAGAATGGATTGAATTGTCTCTTTTTTTCCTTTGTCTTGGTCTTTGTACATACCATTCATTTGAACAGACTATATGACTGCATAGGACAGTGAATATAGTGAATCAAACCAGTGATGTGTGTAATGAAGCCACCTAGTTGTGACCTCGCTGTGCTGCAGCAGAAACATCCAGGCTGGAGGGTCCCCAGGCTGGCTTCAGGCTGCCTGCCGGAGGCGGCTCAGCAGAGACTAACAGCTCCCCGGTGGCCCTCACACACACAGCAGTGATGAGAGGCACCGCTGGCAACCGTAACTCATGTGAAGGAGAGATCATCTTGACGTGTTGACTGTGGTTAGTTTTGTCTGACAGAGTCAGAAATTAACCATGGCTTAGGGCAATGAATGTTCCCTGTGGAAAAAAACTGTTTAGCTTGGTTTACTTGGTTTGGCATGGGGCTGCCTGTAACTAACAACTAGAAAATACTTAATTTAAAAAAATGTAATATAGGAGTTCGCTGCTGAAAGTTTGCTGTTGAAATACTAAAACAAGTAAAGTTGCAGTCAAAATACAATTACTAAAAGAAGAAATAGCAATTGAAGTGCTGAAAGAAGTTTAAGTTTCATTCAAAGTGTAAGTAGTGAATGAAGTTGAAGTGTCAATTTAAGTGTAAGTGCTGAGAGAACAAAATCATTTGAATTGTCGTTTGAAGAGCAAGAGATGACAGCAGTTGAAATTAAGTTGTGTGTAAGTTGGTAAAAGTAGTTGAAATTTGTCAGTGTCAGAGCAAGTATAAATGATGAAAGCCCTTGAAATTCATTTAAAGGAAAAGTTCATCTGAATTTAATGAACCATGGTGATGTCATCAAATTGCTTGTTTTGTCTGAGCAAAACTCCAAACCTTATGAGATGAAGAAAAGAAAAAACATCCCAATAGAGAAGCTTGAAGAGAGAATGCTTGGCATTTTTGCCAATTATTGTTTTTCTTTCTATTGGCTAATCATTCAATCGACTAATACTTTACAAAAAAATGAAAACTGATTTGTGTAGCAGAACTGAATCATCTCACGCCCGCTCAGATTGATCTATGGAGGGTCCTGACTCCTAGGTTGGGAACGGCTGGACAAAAACTACCTGACAGTATCTACAGTACATAAACTAGGTCCACCTCGAGCAGCTTCAAAAGTAAACTGGTGCTCTAACATTGATGCTCCCCCTGTAATTGAGCCGTCAGTGGACTTAGATTAGAGAGACTGGGCAGCTATTTCTGAACCAGTGGCTCGATTGTTTGTCCCAGCGGAGTGAAGGGTAAAACGTGACAGGACAGCAGAAATTAGACATCTGAGAGGAGCACAGACTGGTGGGAAGATTAGGTGATGTGAGGGATGGAGGGAGGAAGTGATCAGTTATGACATGCCCGTTAGCTCAAAGTTTGATGTTTTTAGTTAAACAGCTTTAAATTCTCTTTTGGTTTACGTAGCATTTGATGAATTTTACTGCTAAATGCTACACTGATTATTGAGAGTTACATTTGTTGCCTCTAGTTCATCAGCTGATATCTCTAAAGTACTACTTATCATCTCACTTATTCTTATATTTAACTCATAAAAAATGTTTTTCAGCTTGCTAATTAAAAAAAAGTGCATTCCAGAAAAAAATAAAAATAAAATCGAAATGAATAAAATCGAAGCAGCAGAGGCTGAGATGTTTTTACATTTAGCCTCTAGCATGAGTGAAGTTCCAAAACCACTGGATCCTACATTTCCCATAATGCAATAAATGGCATCTTTTTGTCAAACCCTCCCTGCCTGATAATGGCTTACATCTTTCGAACTCCACACACCCAATCTGTAACACAGGCTTTGTGTGTACATTGGTCTCCAAGTCCAAGCTGAGGTGACCCAGATGACATCGTCACTGAGACAGACTTGGCAAAGACTTGACAAATCTCCTCCAGAACCACAGAAGGAAAAAGTTTTTTAAACATTGACAGTAGGAATCTTTGTATACAGCCCATGACAAAATGAAGTGGATTTAGGTGTTGTGCTTTGACATTTTGTAAGAATAGTCACTTTTCAGATTTTGGATGGAAACTGTCCCCCATGCACCGGTCCAGTGCTCACAGCTGTTTCTATCTGAGTGTGTGGACAGATGTTTTTTTGACAGATGAGCAGATTGGATATTTGCATGAAATGCACCAGTGAGCGGGGTCCCTATGCTCCAGTGTAGCTCTGTGGTTAATGTCAAGGCAGCGCACAGATATGTATTTATATATATATATATATATATATATATATATACATACACACTAAACAGACACTCTTATCCTCCTTTCATTAGAAGAAGAAAAGAAAAAACATCCCAATAGAGAAGCTTGAACAAGAGAATGTCAAGCATTTTTGCCAATTATTTTTCTTTCTATTGACTAATCAATTAATCGACTAATACTTTACAAAAAATGAAAACTGCTTTGTGTAGCAGAACTTTATTTTTTCTTCTTTCTTCTCTAATATTTTGGGCATTAAAGGAACATCATGAAGTTTTTGCATATTTTGCATAAGTTTCATATATCATTTGCATTACCTCCATCCATTTTCCAAAGCATACCCTGAATGTATTTTTATCTTAATGAAAATTACGGAAGAAATTTCTTTTTTAGTTTGAACTTTTCTGACATATCTTATAGGTCTGTACAGGTAGACTTACGTGTGTATAGGTTCACTCACCTAGTTAGCAGATAGTTTTTTAAGAAAGTCTCATTGATAGCTTGATATTTTGCTTAAAAATGTGATAGAACTAATTGCAGTCAATACTTAGAAAAAAAATATCACACAAGCTGAACAGTACAACAATCTATTCCCAACATTATCTGTAAAGACATGGAAAAATTGTTGTTTTGCAAGATATCATGAACCCGTAGCAATAATAATTATGATAATTATGATACAGATTACAAACAGAAATTTCTCAATCAGAAACTGATGCAGCTAATTGCCTTTGCCTCATTGAAATGAGTCTGCAGGTATTTCTGATGATTTGTAAAAAGCAGTATAGTGCTGAAACTACAACTGGCGGTCGATCCATGTAGTTTGGGCTGAAAGTGTTCAAGGGCAGGTGCGTTCCATTTACATCCCCCTCTCCTGCCCCGCCCACTTTCCCTCTGCTCTCCAAGTGACCTCCGTGCGACGTATGCTGTTACGTAATACCAAGGGATGAGGGGAAGTGGAACTACTAATGAAACACAGCATGGGATGTTGGCGCTTCCTACTAGACTTTGGCAATCATCTGTATTTCGAGATCGTCCTATGGTCATTGTGTTTGATCGCGGATACCTGATATAACGGTGGTGGTGGTGGGTGTCACCCGTGATCTTATTGCACTACCAGCTCAGCGCTCAGTCTGTCAGAGAGAGGTAGCTGGACGGCACTACACGTGTTTATACAAGAACAGAAACAAACAAGACCCAGTGAGAGCAATGGAAACTGACTTTAATAGAGCAGCAGATTACTGTGTGGTCTCCGCTGGATTACACTGATGCAGACTCGCATTTAATAAAAAATCCATTGAAACATTGCACCGGCCTGTTCCAGAGTCAAATTCAACAGATGAGAGTGTAATGATATCTTATGGGAGATATCATTACACAAGGGAGTTTTTCCTTGCCACTGTCGCATAGTGCTTGCTCATGGTGGGAACTGTTGGGTCTCTGTAAATATAAAGAGTCGGTCTAGACTTGCTCTATTCGAAAAAGTGCCCTGAGATAACTTTGTTATGATATGGCGCTATATAAATAAAACTGAATTGAATTTAATTGAATTATGTTCCATAGTGTAACCTTAACTCACGGTGCATAGCGTAAACTTCCGTCAGGAAAAAAAGTCTGTTTTTAAGCTAACCATAATCAAGTAGAACAATCACATTCAGCTCTAATCTCTCCAGAACTTTCTGTCATCTTCAGCTTTAACTCCCTCCTGTGAGTTTCATCTGCTCCCACTGTCTTCTTTTCCTTTCATCTCTCCATTCACATTATATCAGTCCTCCTGCTTGAAGGCTGCTGTATGGGACGTACGGCTGAAGTAGCTTATGCAACTGTCCTCAATGTCCTGCTCATCCTTAGGGCTATTTGAACAAACATGTCTGTGTCTGTCACTCTCTATCTCTGTATTTATCTCCTGCTCATTTCCTTTCCAAGCAGCCTCCTTAAACTTCAAGCCCCCTCACCAGCTCTGGATTTTGTAGGATCCAGAGGGGTGTACGCCTTATAAAACATCACTAGTATTATCTGTCTACACTCAGGTGGCCCTGTGTGATGAGCTGAGGGGCCTGCTCAGAGGCAATGCAATTAACATGCGCCTGGGTTCAAATGGGATGACGTAACCTCCATTACCAGCAGCCATTTAGCCTTTTCTGTGTGCTACAGGATGCACAGGGGTTGCCATGGAGACAAGAGAGCATTTAAGCAAGACAAATGATTTTGCTGAAGGGGGCTGATGAGCTAAAGAGAGTGCCCAACATCTCTGCACCCCCCTCCACTGACTTACCCTCATCCTTTCTCCTTCTAATTTTATGCAGTCATTTATGTTGACTGTCAGCTTGCCAGGCTTGAAAACATTTAGCTTTATTGTGTTTTCCCACCCTCTTTCCTAACACACACACACACACACACACACACACACACACACACACACACACACACACACAGTTTGATGAACTTTGAAAGGTGTACAAGGAAACTCGCATAGTACTTACTGCTACTTTACCAGCCTGCCCAAAAATTATGGATTCTGTTTGGGATAGAGGTGTTGTCAATAAGACAAACATTAGACTGCCATTACTCTGCAGGTAATTGAATAAGCATTTAACAAGCCAGAACTAATGGAAAGAACAAATTAAAAAAATGTATGAATTGTTTGGAAATAAGGCTGGTATTATACAATGTTTTTTATTGTTAACAAATCCCATAAAAAGACCAGAACCAACAATGTGTTAGTCTGTCTCTTAGTACTGACTTAACTACCCTGTCAGCTGCTCACTGTAGTTTTTATCAAATAAACAGGAAGAAATAGTGCATTTGTTGGGGACTGTTTTCAGCGGCGGATGAATCCACATTTGGTACTCTAGTGAGTATTTGGCAGCAGGACGATGTATGTGGGATTGAGTCCAAATTAACTACAGTGTGTGTTCATGGTGATGATGGAACAACAGTGTGGCTCATTGATGTGTTTTTAATAGTTTTTTGGCTCAGAGGAAGAAGATCTATCAGGCTGTGATGCACACACAGTACTTGGTAGTAGATACATTCACTGCTGGTCTGAGTCTGAACATGAGATTGACAATAAGAAAACTATATATCACCATACCCACACTGTAAGTAATTTATCAATCAAAAATGCCAAAGGTTTCCTCTTTTCTTTTTCCGTCACTTTGATCTGTGAGAGGTTGTGATGGGCATTTGTAGATTATTTTCTGCTCAATTAATCAGGAGATTAATGACAAAACTCAACACTACTTTTTTTCACATGTTTCACATTAAAAGCCTATTATTAATTTACTAATTTATTCCGATTACTTATACTTTCTACTGGGTCTACTAGGGTTAATCTACTGTCAATGAAACTCAACATGCCCTGCAGATCTGAGGAAAGAAGGTGTTGTCCTTTTGAACTTGAATGCTTTTAATATGAAACAACTGTGCAGGAAGTGTTGAGTTTCATTGACAGGAGCTTAACATCAAATGAAAAAAGCAGCAAAGTAGGACAGAGTGAATTCATTACAAGCTGCCATAAATACAAGTCAACACTTCCTGCAGATATTTAAAAATAAAAAACTTAATAGCAACAGTAGAGGTTATGCACTGTGCTCTGCTGGAAGGCTTTTAATGTGAAACATATGTGCAGGAAGTGTTGAGCTTCAATCTTAACAGTGATCAAAAAACAGCTAAATGGAAGAGGCTGGAAAGTGCTGTGGATTGCTCCATCTTTTTGTGTGATGCCTATTACACTCTCCATTCATCTTCTCTATTCATTCAGACAACACAGGGGCTTGGTTAATGCCAAGCTGTTTCATAAAGTTGCAGATGATTTCCTTTAGCCATAATGCAACATTGATATGCCACTGAGAAAGTCCAACACTTCAGAACTTTTGCCATAAATTCTTACATAAAAGCTGGTATTTAAATAATGAAACAACAACAGAGTTATGTCATGCTGAGTTTCTCTTTTTGACAGAATTACTCTTCCCGTGTACTAATCTAGTTTGAAAGCTTCTACTTTATAGTTCTTTTGATCAGTGTTAAGCTGCTTTAAAACATGTTTCACATTAAAAGCCTATTACCATTCAGTGCACTTCTGCTTTGTCATTGTTCCTATTAGTGTTAAGCTATCATTAATAAAACTTGACCCGCCTTGTAGATGTTTTACATTAAAAACCTCCTGGGAATAAAGAGGTTATGCCCTTTTGAGTTGGAGTGCTTTTAATGTGAAACAACTATGCAGCAAGTGTTGAGTTTCATTGACAGGAGCTTAACATCAAATAAATAAAGCAGCAAAGCAGAACAGAGCGAATTCATTACAAGCTGCCATAAATGAAAGTCAACACTTGCAGAACATGCAGATTTAAAAATGAAAAACTTACCAGCAACGGTAAGGATTATGCACTGTGCTCTGCTGGAAGGCTTTTAATGTGAAACAACTGTGCAGGAAGTGTTGACTTTCATTCACAGTAACACAAAACAAAACAAAAAAAAAAACAAAAAAAAAACCCAAAAAGGGAGAACAGACTGGAATTTACAGTATCTTACAGGCCAGACCCACAAGACAACCCATTTGTTAGCATGTTAGTCTGCCTTCTAGATACTTTTAAAAGCCATCATGAATGCAGTGAAGCCAGACGAGACCTGAGCCTGACTGTCCTAATAATTAACTTATGTATAGCTTTTCTCTCTGCAAAGACTGACTCTCTCCCATCAGGCACATCACTGACACTACCTCGTTATAACCTCTCAGCTACTGTGAGAACAGCTGCCATTGGCTGACACGTACAACAGCTCAGACAGCTACTTCCTGCATGTTTGATGGTTACTCTTCTTAATAAAATAAACGTGTCTTCCTCCTAATATTCACATAACAGTAGTGAATAAAAACGTATGAATTCACATATTCTTTTGCCGATTTTATGAACATTTGGTTAAAGTTTGCGCTACATATATATGTATGGAGGTGCTGGAGAAAAAACGGCAACTGATTAGTCATATTGTGGGAGAAAAATCCCAAAGATGGGCCAGATGTCCTCAGGATCTTCCCCACACTATAAGCACTTCAATACTCAAAAATAATTCAACTGAGTCAAAAGAGTTCTAATATGAATAGAGTTTACTGACAAATCAACAAGTACAGCAAACCCGAGTTAGTTCATGGAGCAACCAACAGCCAAGCGTACAAGCACACACAAACCTGAGTCAGTCCATGAAGTAACTGACAATCCAATGCACACATCTTCTTTTATAGCCACCCTGTTCACCCCTCCTTCTGTGGGCTCAAAGTTGCGTAGCCACCTGCTGACCTTGGCCTAATTTCTGTGATGTTTTCAGCCAGCTCTGAGCCACACCACAGTTTCCTCCCTTTTTTTCCCACTGTCTGATATACTCTAACCTCCCACTGCCAGCTGCTGCACTTAATTAAGAATACAAGACTTCTATGATTATGCCCACATCCAACAACACATGACTACATCATGATTTTGACTGAACCTGACTGAACCTGACTTTACCTGACCATTATCAGTATGATTGACTTTGATTGACTACATAATACTGTAATATTGATTATGACTTATTTGACCTCTCTGACCTTACCCTGCAATGATTCAATACTGATTCATCAATATTATACCACATTTGGTGAATAAAATTTCCCACATAATACCAAATCTAGTAAGCACAAAAGCCAAAACACTTACAAATCTGTTTTAAAATAGCATACACCAGACATATTTTCTTTATTGTATGCTAAAACCGCTCGAAAATGTAGCATTACAAATTCATATTGTGCTAAAAAATGACAAACCCACATTACTCTAATGTGGGTTTGGGAACTCTAATGATGCACAGGATAAATAGAATAACTTTATGTAACTTTAAATATATTTAAGGGGAAATTCATGGAGAAAATCAGGGTGCAACAGGTTAAAGGAGTATTGCTGGTTTTTCCTTTTCATGACTTGAGCTGCTGTGTGAAGCTGCAGCAGAGCTCTTCTCTTACTTGCAGCCAGCATGCTGGCAGCTTCTGACACGGTTGTGTCATGAGTAAAGAATGCTGGACTCATGCCACAGTGGCGACTGCAGCTTACCAGGGTTGCTATTATGGTGTTGCTCTTAGTGTTGTTTCTGTTGGTGTTAACATCAATGCCATTACCATATCTATTGCCTTACATCCCTATGTGGAACTGTATTGTGCTGCTGTACGTTCTCTTTCCTCCTGCTGTCTCTCTCCCGCTCCCCCCCTCCCCCTTCAACCCAACCGGTCGAGGCAGATGACCGCCCACCTTGAGCCTGGTTCTGCTCAAGGTTTCTACCTGTTAAAAGGGAGTTTTCCCTTGCCACTGTCGCATAGTGCTTGCTCATGGTGGGAACTGTTGGGTCTCTGTAAATATAAAGAGTCGGTCTAGACTTGCTCTATTCGAAAAAGTGCCCTGAGATAACTTTGTTATGATATGGCGCTATATAAATAAAACTGAATTGAATTGAATAAATAGACTTGTGGAGACACATTTTCCCCTCCAAATCCCTCAGTGCACAGACATTACAATGCATTATTATCCTGCAAATGTAAACACTCCTCCTTTGCCGTGTCAATCACTGATTCCATTCAGCGTAGTGAGAGTTATCTGTCCTCGTTTCAACAGCCAGTTCTCAGAGAGCTCATAACAAGGTGTAGATAAACAGCAGCTGTTAATCTGCTAATACAGTCAGGTGACAGTGAGTAGCGGGGACTCAAAGGTCTCCCATGATGGAAGGACCCAGGGGAGCAGCCAGAACATGTGCCTGAATGAAAATAAGTCTGCCACTCTCATTACCTCCTTCTCGTTTCTGCTCCCTCTTCTTGCCATCTCTCTCCTTGTCACCTTAAACATGTCATCACCCCGGTAGCATCCTGCAGCTGGCCAATGGAACGCTGAATAGGGCCGATAGAGTGAGCTTAACCCAGGGACACTGGACCATTGTCACACACACACACACACACACACACACACACACACACACACACACACACACACACACACACACACACACACAGGCCCAGTGTTCTCATTCTGACTCAGCTGGCTCTCTGCAACCCCAATCCCCATCATGTAAGGATAATCTGTAACGATAAATAGATTAGAATGTGTTAACCGCCGCCGCCCCACCACCCAACACCCTAACAACAACAGCCCCCCCATCTTTAGTTGTCCTGTTGCCAAGGAGACAGATGGGTGCTGCTCTCACCCAGCCAGCGCCAGGCGTTGGCAGCCCAGCTCAGTGCAGCAGGCGCTAGCTCCATTAAGAGAGAAGGAGAAGGTTGGACTCTGTGTGCGTGTGTGGGGCCAGGCAGCCGGTTAAGCCAAATGGATGAGTGTTGGGAGCAGTAGATCAACTCCTGCTGACTTGTAGTGAGGCTTTAGACATGAGGAACAATTTTCCTATCTGCTGCTGAATGGGAACACAGCTGAAAGTAACAGCACTTCGGATGTTATCTTTGTTGGCCTGCACTATGGGGAAAACCTTACTTTGAAATTGAAGATGCTGTTCTGTACCTTTTTTGTCCTATTAATGTTCAAAGTACAGTCCAACAACAGAATCATGACATAATCACCACTCTGCTGCTCTACTCTCGGTTTCTCTTTTTAACACAAATACCATTGCAAATTCAATGGTTTTTACTACACTGTTTTTTTATTAGTTTTAAGCTACGGTCAACGAAACTCAACACTTCTTTCAGGCGAAACAACTGCAAATACACTCCAAATGACCTGAAAGTGACACAAAACCTCTACAAGCACACAGAACAAGCAGAAAGAGATGTAAAACAACTAGAAGACACAACACAACCACAGAGATGCAAAATGACGAGAACAAGAACACAAAGAGATGTATTATGGGGGAATGTAGGATCCAGTGTTTTGGGGGCTTAAACCATACTACAGACAAATAAGGTTATCTTGGCCTCTGCTGCTTCCATTTCAACCATTTGGGTTTTTATTTTTATTTTTGTTTTTTTTGTAATGTTTAAATGTATAAAGACTTGTTTAATGAGCTCCGATGACTGATGGACAGAAGTGTGTGAAATCTGTCTGGACTGCACATGAATGATCAATGGATCAATAAGTGTCTGTAGAGTATGTGATTCTACCTGTTCAGACCTGAGTTGTTCATGAAGTGGTTGTTTGTTTGTTTGAGCTTATATTTCCACGTCAGTTCTTGTAGTGAGTATGTGTACTCTGCAGGCTCTTTGTGCCCACAATGCATTTGCGTTCATGCATGACTGACCCTGTGCGTTGAGGGGGATGATTTAATGTATGCAGCAGGGATTCAGGATATGCATGGACAGATGCTTGTGAAGTAGCAGAAGACATACAAGCCCCGGGGACTGTGAGTGATGACGCCCACAGCCCTGCTTTCAAAGCCATGAATACACACTTTCTGTGCCTTGATGCTGCAGGTGAAACACTGACTGTATCGTCCGTCAGTCGGCTGCCGACTGCAGAGTTGCTTTTCTGTCTGTCTGCTTGCTCTGCTTCTAAAGGACTCATACACATACACAGTGATTTGAATCTGCAGGGTCTTGAAGCGAGGCAACAAAGCCCGTCAGTCAGTCATGCTCCCTGACTGGGGAGTCCACGCACACACACACACGCACACACACACATGCACACACTCCTGGAGCAGAGCGTCTGATCATCCGGTCTAGCAGGGCAACAGGCTCCACATACATTATGCATCAGTGTCTGCAGACAACATATGATTAGTTCCTCTGTGTTTGTCAGCATGCAAGTGTGTATCTGTGTGTGTGTGTGTGTGTGTGTGTGTGTGTCTGTGTGTGTGTGCTGTAATTGGGCATTTTCCCGTCAATGTATGCTTGTTAAGGAGCTGAGCTTTAACATGTTTTGTCTAATGAGATGCTGCCTCACAATCACTCTCCTTATTGTGTAAATACAGAGTGTGTGTGTGTGTGTGTTTGTGCATTCACATACTAGTGTATGTGTATTCTGGGAACATCCTCCTGGGGCCTATTGCATGTAATTAGAGGTGCATTAAGTGATTCATGGCTCTAATGATGCAGTGTGCTTCATATGATACCCCACCCCTGACACTCCGAAAGGACCCTCTCCTGCAAGGCTGAGCTGGCTGTGTGGGGATCTATTGATGGAAATGACCTCATTATTTTGATATTTGTCACCAGAAATACAGGGGGGAGGGATCATTTTAATCAACATCAACTGCTGAGAGAGAGTGTGTGTGCGAAATGTAGTGATTGCTTCCTTTGGTTGAAACACAGGTTTAGTTCTTGACTTCCAGACATGCAGCTTATGCTAGAGCAGATATACACACTGTTTCATCATTCTTTACACTTTTGTTCTTGTATTTAGGCTTATAGAATAGCCAAAAAAAAAAAAAAAAAACAACAGCCCAAAACCAGCCCTCCAAAGTCTTTGTATACCGAGTATCTCTCTCACTACAACCCCATGTGCATTACTTCAACATGCGGCGAAATCCTTAGGGCTGCTAAGCTGTGATTGGACAAGCGCCACTTCAGTAGTGGAGGAAGTACTCAGATCCTTTACTACAGTAAAAGTACTAATACCACACTTTAAAAATACTCTGTTACAAGTAAAAGTCCTGCATTGAAAATGTTACCTCAGTAAGTCATTTTTGAAGCAGAAATAGTGAAAAATTGCCAAACATTCTCTGGTTCCAGCTTCTCAAATGTTCTTTGATATCACTATAAACTAAACATCTTTGGGGTTTAGACTTCTGATTGAACAAAACATTTGAAGATGGTACCTTGGATTCTGGGAAGTTGTGATGGGTATTTTTTCACTATATTTTGACATTTCATAGACTAAAGGATTAATCAAAAAATGATCAGATGATTAATGAAAAGAATCGTTAGTTGCAGCTTCTCTGATGATTTTATCGGTTTATGTCATTAATAATGGAAACTGCTGACAACCAGACGTGTGACAGTTGGAAACTGTGCAAAAGAATATGTTAAGAACTGAAACTCAAGGCGGAGGACTCAAAAGCACGACACTCCACACCAGACGTTTTAAGAAACAAAATCCAATTTACTGAGAGAAAGTTCAACAAAAAACGCTCTTTACAGAGGAGAATCAAAAACACAGTCCAAAACCAAAAACACTCACTAAGAGGAAAAATCCAAAAATATCTAACACAAAGCGCTCGTAACGAGGAAAATCACAAAGTACAAAAGAACTCAAAATATGACCGTAACCTGACATGAATTGTAACGCTGATTCACTTGGAGAGACTGACACGCAGACTGGACAAGACGAACTGGCACAGGACAAAGGGAAACAAGGACTATATATACACACAGGGAAAACGGAACACAGGTGAATCCAATCAGGGACGGGGTAGACAATCACAGACGGCGGGAAAACACACAAAGGAAGGAAGTTCAACCTGGAAACAGGGACAGTGAATACAAAATAAAACAGGAAGTGCAAGACGAGACTAGACGTGAGTGAAACATAACATGAAATTAACCTTCACACACTTAACATGACACACATCTGCCGAGACACCACAGAATAGCAGAGAATGAGGCAGGTAGAGACCGATCACACACACACACACACACACACACACACACACACACACACACACACACACACACACACTCACAGGCTTCATTGATCTGTTGTTGCTGAACTATTGCACCGCTGCTTTGTAATTCAGTCTTTAAGGCAGCGCCGAGGGCCTTCCACAGGGGCCCAATCAGCCGTCATACTCTTAACACACACTTTTAATGTCGGAGCTGCTCTCGGCGGCTGCTTTTTCCCAGTCCCAGGGTATCCCGTGGCAACCACTCACACCTTGATGAGGGGAGAGAAGAGGAGTCAAGGAACGAGGAAACGGCTCAGCTTTGATGATGGAAGTGAAAGTTAAAAAAGTAAAAAAGCCTTCCACCAATCTGGAAATAGAACAGGCTGTTTCTGAATTGTGACTCAATGCTTTAAAAGTGTGACGTGTGTGTGTGTGTGTGTGTGTGTGTGTGTGTGTGTAGGTGTGATTACCCATCAGACATTGGTCGGATGGTGACGTGTCTCCAGCACAAGTAGTCTTTGTCGGACGGCAAAAACCACAACATGCACAGAAAACTGAAATCATGAATCCAGTAAAATAGCTATTTAACTGATGTGTGCACATATTTGGAACACAGATATGCACATGTGATTATCAATTTCACAGAACAAAAGTTTAGGTTTGCTCCAGTTTTGTTTGCAGACGGTCACATGGTATCGTCCTTTCCACATCCAATAATGGTTCTCCTGGACCCGCCTTAAAAAACTCAACTTAAGATTCTCTGTGCAATACATTTATGCATGTTTATTTTTTCATACAAAAACTTTTTATTTTGTCTTTAATTGGTTATGAAATGGTTGTGAGCAGACGTCCTCTCCACACCTCATCTTTATGTATTTTTACATTTTAATTTCATAAATACAGTATGTGGCAACATTTTAATTCAGATTATTTGGTTAGTTATGGGGATATTTCATAGCATTGGGTTTGTAGCAGTTTTATGATGATGCAAGTTTTATCTGGGTTAATTAGACTTACGAAGGATTTATTATTGACTCACATAACTTCATCACTTTATCACATACTACAGGGTAATGCTGTTTGAATGTGGTGATGCTTATCTCAGCTGCAAGTAACTGCATCTATAGAGTGAGAGTGGAGTCCAAGCTAAGCCAACTATAGGAAAGGACCCCAAAACACAAGGGCTTATGAGTATAAGGAGACAGGTGTTGTCATAGGCAGATAGCCAAGTGGTCATGCTTCATGTGCCCTGTCTGGACTGATGCTCATACTTATTTAGAGGGATTAACCTGCCAAGACCACAGGTCACCAAAAATCCATGTGTCAAGTCAGTCTGACTTCACTTCATACGGTCAGCTGACAGTGTGAATTTAAATGAACCAAATACAAAACTGCAGTTGAAAGAATAAGGCTGGCGAAATTCTATATTTCTAGTTCTTACTTCAACAGATCCCATTAAACACTAAAACCAACAGTGTGTAAGTTCGTCTCTCAGTAAGATGGTGAAATGGTAAATGGCTGCATTTATCCAAAGCACAAAGGTTTTTGCCACTCATTCACCCAGTCGCACACACACTCACACCGCTGGCCAACCATCAGGAGCAACTTGGGGTTCAGTGTCTTGTGGACAGGGGGAGGTGGGGATTGAAAATTTCTTAAGGCACTTGAGACACACAAGGACATGAGGGAGACCCACTCTACCTCCTGAGCCACAGCCGCCCCACAGATAGGAAGTCAGTACTGTCTTGACTTCCTGTCTGTGGCTTTCACCTCCAAGCCCACTGGTTTCTACTTAAGACATAAATCTTTCAATTTAAATTTATAGTTTCATTTTTTTAAAAAGGCTCAGTAATTTCCTAAAACAGATACTGTAGTTTTTATCAAACAAACAGGAGGAAATAGTGCATTTGTTGGGGACTGTTTTCAGCGGCGGATGAATCCACATTTGGTGTTGTAGTGAGTATTTGGGGACGCAGGACGGTGTATGTGGGACTGAGTCCAAATAAACTACAGTGTGTGTGTTCATGGTTAACATGGTTTTTGGACAACAATGGAGCTCTACGGCACAGAAGAAGATATATCAGGCTGTGATACACACACTACTTGTTAGTAGATTCATTCAGTGTTGGTTTGAGTCTGAACATGAGATGTATTATACTTGATTATTGAAATATATTGAATCCCTGTGCACACAGTAAAATGGATTACCAGGACTGAGCTGGAAGAATATCAGTAGCATCAATAATGAATCCATCAAGTGTGGTGTGCTTTGAGCAGCAGTAAATGCAGACCAATACCTAATCAGCTTAATACTGCCACTCATTGATCTCATGCCGATCCTGAATCACTCTGAACTGCTTCATTTGTCTTTTTGTGCAAGTCTTTGCATGAAAGGATCTATATGTGTGTGTGTGTGTTTGTTCAAGACCTCATTTGAAGCAGGAAGATTGGTTACATGATCCAGACTGTGTGTGTGTGTGTGTGTGGTTTTCCTTTTACACTGACTTATGCACTTTGAACCAAGTGACACCTCATTTCACAGAATGACTGTTGAGATTTCAGTTCAGTCCCAGGCGCCACAGCAGACCCTGTGGTGTCAGCACGCGTGAGAAAAAAAGAACCTCTCGTGTATAATGATGAAACTGAAACATCTTTCGATGTTAACAGATCCATATTTGCCTTTTTACAGCTCAGACAAGGATGAGCTGTACATTCTTTGGTTGCTCTCAGAATTGTCTTTATGGAAATGAGAGTATCATACCAGTGGTTTAGCATGTTGTAGTCCATTAAGTAAAAATCACCTTTACTTTTGATTGGCAGCCAGCCACTGGTTTATTTCAGCACACTACTTGCGGAGACTTGTGTATGTAGGTAATGCATCACAGCAAAGATTAAATCAACTCTGTCTTTTTTGTTGAAGTCATGTTCTCATATGGTACTGGGTCAGGTCAGGTCCAAACTCATACTTACCTTGCACCCACGGGTACCAGCCATGGTGCAGGACTCTACTGCAGTTTTAAGCAAGGACCATTTTCGAAATACTGCTCTGTGGTGCATTCAAGAACTCTCCGACTATCGTGTCTATGAATGCATCAAATTACAGTAGTCCCCGCTTGCAACTGCACTCCCATGCCATGTGACATGAAATGCAGAAAAGTAAGTTAACCAGTTATTCACTGTGATCGATTACGTATCTCAGGTAACTTAAAAACAACAGGAAGTTCTACTTGAAAAAACAACAACAAAGTGACAGAGAAAAGAGTCTAATCTCTGGATATATATATCACATGTTCATATTCATATACATTGTGATAGTACTAGAAGTCCATGGGTGGAACAGTGACTACTTTTACTTTCAGCATTCTTGAACAAATCCAGAAAGTACATCTTTTCTTTCAGAGATGTGATTGGTGAAGAGTCAAGTACTCGAAACGTGAATCTGTAATCAAATTGATCCCTGAGGATGATAGTGCAGTGCTGATTACTGCAGTTTCAAGCAGAGAAACGGCAAACGGCAGTACCTGAACATGTGTGCAGAGAGTAAGTGAGCTGTAAGTGAGGAGAAAACTGCAGAGATAGCAGACTTACTAAATGTTCCAGAGTTACATAACACTGACGGGGGGGTGTGTGTGTGAGTGTGCACTTCTCGGTCTATTTTAAGAATTTACCAGCTGCATCAAAATATATTTGTGTTATTATAATGACCCTAAAATCCAAGCCCCTGTTGTGTGTGTGTGTGTGTGCAGCACAAAATGTCTACCTTTACATGCACAAAGTGACCTATCCATGTTTCTGCCAGTGTGCACATTATTGCACCATATTAAATTTTATTTTTTTACATTAGAGAAAATCTTACTCAGCATCTTGGATTGAAACATGGCAGTCATAGTCCTGTACAGATTTGAAGTGTATACATGGTCAACACTTGGATTCATATCAAAGCCTTTCTCAAATCTGTATCAAGGCACTTTTGATTAAGATATCTAAGAAGCAGTGTCGTGAGTGTAAAGCACCCTGCTCGTCTCACTTTTGTTTATTGGGTTTTCAAGAGGTCACATTGGATGTTCACATGACAAGAGTGTCACTAGAATTTATACATCCACATATACATGTAAATATCTATACAAAAGTGTCCTTGATACAAATATAGGAGAACCATTAATACAAATAAACACATTCTAAAAAAAAAAAAAAAGAAATATAAATATAACAAACCAGAGAAGAGTAAATAAAACACAGATACACAACAACAGCTAGGTCACCACTCAAATGGCAACACAACAAATAAGTAAGAAAATCAAACCACATATGCACAACAACCCACTTCAGAATATGACATGAATGCCAGCACAAGTAGAAAAGGGACCCCATGTCTTATTAAATTTGCCAGATGAAGCCCTACAGTACACCAAATGTTTTCTAATTTAACTACGTGAAAAATGTCCCTAATCCATGTTAAATGAGAGGGGGGAGCAGGAGATTTCCATTATACAAGTATTAAGCGCTTGGCTAAGAGAGACACAAAGGCTATGAAGTCTGCTTTATATTTTGGGAGTGACAGAGTTGGGGAGGGACTCCAAATAGGGCTGTGAGAGCAGTTAGTTCAACTTTTGATGGTTTGGGATTGGTGCTACAAATTTCAAACCAGTAATTGTGCAAAGAAGGGCACAACCAAAACATATGGGCGTGGGTAGCAGGTGTCTGACGACACCGGTCACAAGTAGGGCCAACTTCAGCATAAATCCTAGAAAGCCTAACCTTAGTTAAATGAGTGTGGTGAAGAATTTACTATTTCAGACCATGTCTAGCACAAATGGATGACAAGTGAACCCGACATAAAATTATATCCCACATCTCCTCTGAGATTTCCTCATCTAAATCACCCTGCCACTGAGTTGGCATGATGGAAACATCAGGTCTGTGTGCAGCGATCAGGAGACTGTAATGTTCCTCAAATGAATACATGAAACTAACATAAATTCCATTTTTCATCTTGTTTTCGACAGTGTTTTTCACCGTTAGTTTTGACTGGCACTCATTTAATTAAGTTAATTATGTCATCTCATTGTGCCCTCTTCTTCTACAATGGTTTAATTGCACCCGACTGAAGAATTAGCGCCACCAGCTACTTATCTTGACACACCAACTCCTAATAATCGCATAGCAGTAGTGGATGGAGAGGCACATTCATTCAAAATGATTTAATTCAATTCAATTCAATTCAGTTTTATTTATATAGCGCCATATCATAACAAAGGCACTTTTTCGAACAGAGCAAGTCTAGACCGACTCCCTATATTTACAGAGACCCAACAGTTCCCACCATGAGCAAGCACTATGCGACAGTGGCAAGGAAGGAATTTAATGATGTCATCCGGGTTATTGCGGCTTGGGCTCAGAGACTACAAATGTATAACAAAGCCAGGCAGGGAGGGTATTTAAAAATATTCTATCCAGTTGCATTATGGGAAATGTAAGATTTGGTGTAGACCCATGCTAGGGACTAAAAGTCATGAGATGTCAGCATATGCGGTTCCATTTTTTACCATTCTTGTTTTGTCTGTCTCTTGTTAGTGCCCCAACTTTATGGAAGTGTGGTGCCAAATCACTGGAGGTCCCCTTTTATCCATTAACTAGATTTCCCGTTTTGTTGGAAAAATCCACTTATTCCACTGTCTGGAAGTATAATATGTATTGTGTATCTGCTTGTTCAAGCGCTTCATTGAAGATCCATGTTTTTTACACTACTCGAAATATTCAAGACTTGTGTTTTTTATGGCTGGACCATTCCATCAAATGGAAATATTTGAGATGTCTTGTGCATCATTTTAGACGTTTTTTTTTTTTCTCAAATTCAGCCTGACATATTCAGTGGTGAAAGATGTTAAACCAAGATACACAAGCAAGTACAAATGCCCTTCTTATAATTCAGTGCGCACTTCTCAGTCTGTCACATTCCCAGATACAAACTGTCATCTCTGTGGTCTCTACTTTGTTAGAAACTATGTGGAGGTTGACTGAGATCTAATTATGACGTCCTGTAAATGTTTGTTGCTGTGCAAATGCTGCTGCTTGGTTTGACTCCAAAGAGGTTGCCGCTCACTAACACTAAACCACAAGCAACTGCTTCACTCACAGCTCCATCATTCAAGGCAGATGCTGATATGCATCAAAACGTTTTCAGTGAGTAGTTAGTACCTCTGTAATATGGAGTGAAAATAGTCTCAATATTATTTGTAAATGTGTATTCCATGATTTGTAACTGAAAAACAAGATTTGTAACTGAAAAAAAAGATTTGTATGACATTTGTATGCGCAGGAAGCTTTTTGAAAGCGAAAAGGATCAGATCTGAGAAGCTGGAGTTAAAAGTCTGCAAGTAAAATATTTTCAGATTGTTTTTTTTTCGGTTACAAATCTTGTTTTTCAGTTACAAATCATGTAATACACATTTACAAATCTTGTTTTTCAGTTACAAATCCTGTAATACACATTTACAAATCTTGTTTTTCAGTTACAAATCTTGTTTTTCAGTTACAAATTTTTTTTTTTCAGTTACAAATCATGGAATACACATTTACAAATAATATTGAGACTATTTTCACTCCATACTGTAATGGCACTTTTTACTTCCTGAAAGACCAAATATTCATTAAAAAGAGACAGAAGGAAATATCACATGTTGCATACGATGACCCACAACTTGTATCTAACATAATTTTGTGACATTTGATTTTGCCTCCTTATTAGGCCATTTGACCTCCATAATTGCACTGGTTTTTGGTGGTTCAGTGTCTAATAGAAATAAACTGAAAGTAAAAAGTGCCAGTTCAGAATGCTAATATTCTCTTTCAAGCCCATGTGTGTTTTGTCTTAAATGCCATGCCGCCGTGCTCTGTTGTGTTGTTGATAGTGTATGTGTCATGTTCATGCTCTACTCATTCTCATGCATTTATTCATATGCTTTTCTGTGTGCATTTGTTTTGACATTGCGCTCTTTTTTCTTTGTTTTTTGTTCCATGTTTTTCTGCATGTGGCTCATCCGTAGCTTTGTACCAATGGCTAGAAGCAGACCGCCAAGGCAGGGATCCTGATACTGCAACCACAGGTAAAACACCAACTGTTCCCCTGCCTCATAACAGAGTGCTACACCTCACACTGTCCTGCATGCCGCCCTGCTTTTCAGCTGCTCCCTTACACCTACAGCTACGTGATCTAATATGTATAGATTTACAGTACCAATGTGATTTCAGATAATCACCTCCGACAGAATGTGTTTATGGCACTGGGTCCATTTTGTCTGTGACCCTTCTCAACAGGCAGCCCCAACTTCTAAGGCCAGTATTGAGTCCGCTTATCAAATTGGAGTCCTTTCAAATCCCTTATTGAATCTATATTCATTTAGCTTTCAACTGCTACAACTGCATTTCTAAGTAATTCAAGTTAAAAAGAACTAAATCTCAAAGATTCAGTTGAGACCATTTGTTGTCTGACAATGCAGAAACACTAGAGATTTCAGTGGCAGCCTGATTAATGTTCAGAACCAAAAGCCTTTTCTCCTTTTTATATCACAGTAAACTGAATCTCTTAAGGTTTTGGACTGTTGGTCAGACAAAACAGGACATTTGAAGCTGTCACCTTGGACTCACTATTCATTATTTTCTGACATTTTATCGAACAATTAATGAATTAAGTAAATAATTGACAGATTCATCTGTAATATAAAAGTAATCATTAGTTGCAGCCCTAAGTGTAACATCACATTGGATTCTTGGCATACACAGATGAAATATAAACATCAGACACACAAGTATACTCACATGCAAACAAACACATTTTGGTTTTCTTGGCATTCCAATGTAGGACATTTTTACTCATCCAATGATGGACTTCCAACAAGCATTTTTCCACTTTTAGAAGCTGTCATTGACTGTTACAGGAAGATAGATGTGTGTGTCATCAGCCTATTTATATTGTATTTTGAGGATATGACCAAGTGGTAGCATGTACACACTGAGTAAAAGTGGCCCAAGCACTGATCCTTGTAGAACACCACATTGAACCTTAGAACAGGAGGATTTTACCTGAATGATGTCTGCCTTGTTCTATGCTAATAAAGAAAGACACACGTGTGTGTGGGTGTGGGTGTTGATGATGTTGGTGGGTGTGTGTGTGTGGGTGTTGATGATGTTGGTGGGTGTGTTGATATGTGTGTGTGTGTGTTGGTGTAGCAAAGAATATATTCCCAAAGCATCAGGTAATACTGAGATTAAAAATAACCATAAAAAGGCAATTCATAAAATCAAGAAAATAGCAGAAAACTTATATATACACTTATGTTTAGTGTGTGTGTGTGTGTGTGTGTGTGGGGGGGGTGACGACACGATACTTGTTTGTCATATTCAGTGATGTTTTATTATGTGTCCCTGAGTTTGTGACATGCAGTCACATATTATGCAGCTCAGTCTGCTGCAGGTCCTTCTCCTAATACAATGAAGTTTGGGATTAACCAATTAAATTTAAGTATTCTTCTCTGATATGATTGATATGATATATGATTATATCTGTCACATTTTAAGAGGAAGTGCATCTCTGTCTCTACCTCACCTGTCGTGCAGTGACCACAGACTCTTTCCTCTGTTGGTAGCCAGGACTTCTTGTGTCGTCCTCTCTGTATGGTTAGACTGTGGTCACTGAGTCTGGATTTGGTCAGGATCTGTCTCTGCTTTGGATCTCTGACAGTAAAGAGATACTCTGCCATCTGTATTCATGGTTTAGGGCCAGATAGCAGTTCAGTTTGTTTTGTGTTTTGGTTTGATCGGTCCAGTGTTCCAGATCTTTTCTTGAACACTGGAAATCTTTTGTTAATTTAATAATTTGGTTTACTCTGATCAATGGTTGGAAAGCAGTGCTGGTTTGAGGTTAAACAGTGTTGGGTGCTATTTGATCAGTAAGTCTCAGGACCAGCTGGCAGAAGGGACTCTTTTTGGGGTTCAGTTTTTGGGTTTGTAGTGCCTGAAATCTCAGTGTGTCTCAGTTTGAAATGTAACCAAAATGTAAGTGTTCTTTTTTTTAATGTTAATGATCAATGGGTAACAGCCTAATTCTGCCCTACATGCTTTGGTTGGTGTTTTTCTTTGGATGTTTAATATGGACCTACAGAACTCTGCATGCAGGGCCTCTATGGGATGCTTGTCCCATCTAGTGTAGTCCTGATGACTCAGTGGACCCCAAACTTTACTACCATAGAGGGTGATTGGTTGGATTACACAATCAAATATTTTAGTCCAAATACTAATTGGTATGTGTATTTTGTAACATTTTCGCATAAAATGCTCTACATGTTTTTTGTTTGTGCTCTTTCTTTCTCTCTCTCTCTCTCTCTCTCTCTCTCTCTCTCTCTCTCTCATTTCCTTTCTTCGTTGTACAGTATTTGGGTCAGCGTTCTCTTTCTTTTCTTTTCTTCTCTTCTCTTCCCTTCTCTTCCCTTTTTCGTCCTTCCCCTGTCACCTTCTGTTTGTCATGGTTAAGGGCCTCAGGGTGTTTCAGTCGTCCTTCTCGTGCCTGCTTTGAGAGGACACAAAGCCCTGGACCTCCTGTGGCACAGCCAAGTAGTGAAATCATTATGTCTATTTGAGTGTATTTGGATCTGTGTGTGTGTGTGTGTGTGTGTGAGAGAGAGAGAGAGAGAGAGAGAGAGAGAGAGAGATCCCATGTATGTATGTCAGGTGTTGTGAATGTAGTGATCCTTCATGTACAGTAGGATGTGTAGTGTGCAGGTGCAGAGGAGAGAACTGGAGGGAATCGACCTGTGGCGGACAGTCCAGATGTGACCGTGAAACATTGTTGCTTTGTGTTCTCCCAGCCTCCTCAAATGTGAGCTGGCCTTTTCATTATTCATCTGGCGGTGCGTCTCAACTCCTCCCCCTGCCCTTAAACATTGAAGCCTCAGGACACACACAATGCAGTTTAGTGATAAACATTGAATGTAAACATAATTGTCTGCCATAACAAGTATTAAAAACACATCAGTGAGCCACACTGTTGTTCCTTCATCACCATGAACACACACTGTCCTGCTGCCCAAATACTCACTAGAACACCAAATGTGGATTTCATTTGCTGCTGAAAGTAGTCCCCAACAAATGCACTATTTGCTCCTGTTTGTCTGATAAAAATTACAATGAGCAGCTGTTTTAGGAACTGACTGAGCCTTTTTTTTTAAATGAAACCATATATTTGTGAGTTGTTTTTAAAGAGAGCCCCAGACAGAGTAAGGAAGTCAGAAAGAACTGAGAGACTAACACATTGTTGGTTTGCGTCCTTTCATGGATTTGTTGACAATAACAGAAACAGTATAGAATAATGCCCGACTTAAACAGATTTTTGTTGTTTTATCATCTGCCATCTAGTGCTGTCTTTCTTCTCCCATGATGCCATATGACTCTCTATCTGCCTGCCGTCCTCTCTCATCTCTCCCTCCTTGTATTTGACCTCTCCCTTATATTCGCTTTCCCCCTCCCGCAGTCATCCTCACATCATGTCAGTGGGCAGCTCCCATGTGTCTACTCCCCTTCACTCATGGTTGCATGTGATACTTGTGTATTTCCTTTCTTCCTCTCCAGATTTGATTTCCTGCCTCCTCATCTTTATTTTTTATGAACTCGAGAGTTTTCTGTTCATTACATGTCAGTTCATTCCAGCTCCATCATAGCAAATACTAGGATGTACTCTCCAACCTTACTATACTTCTTACTGCAAGTTCTCAAACAGAGGCCAGGATTAATAACCAATAATAATAGAGTCTGCAGGACTCAGCCTTCAGAACAAATGAAGGCTGATAACTAATATAGGCAGGGTAAAAAAACATTAAGGGGGCTGGAATCACCTGTAATACAATGGCTCACATGGTAAATTCACAATAATGTATATAATTTATTCACTAAGTCATATCAGCCACTCTACTTTGCAGTTCTTTTGATTGGTGTTAAGCTACTTGTATTTTGTTTGGGCTCCTGGAAAGTTTTTAAATAGACAGAAAATAGTTTAAATAAAATGTCAAACATTCGCTGGTTCCAGCTTCTCAAATGTGTGGATTGGAGGCTGAACTGAATATCTTTGGCTTTTTGGTCAGACAAAACAAGTCTTTTGAAGATGTCATCTTGGGCTCTGGGAAATGATAGCGAGCATTTTTCACTATTTTCTGACATTTTGTAGACAAAATGATTAACCGAGAAAAGAATCCATAGATTAATCAACAATAAGAAATAATCATTAGTTGCAGTCCAACAGGAGCTTAACACTGACTGAAAAAACTAGTAGAAAGTAGAAAGACTGGAATTATTAATTGAGTGAAAACACTAGCTCTGTTATTAAGACCAACTTCTAATGATGGAATTAGTGCTGTAGAAATGTACATGATGCTGAACTCATCAAGACAACAGGTAAAGGTGGAGGGAATGTTGAGTCTTATGAGAATATGATCAGATATTCTGATTTATTATTTATATAATTAGGAATAAAGGTTCCCCGGAAACTATGTGAGAATTTACAGAAATTGTAGTGAGTCATTGTGTTAGCCATATCCTCACACAAAACCCTGATTGATCCTGTGACGGGGACCACTAATCTATGATTAAATGTTCAAAACGATCAGTCTGCACTCCTCTTCAGCAATCTTATGACCTCATTTAATCATAAAATGGCCCAAACTGTCCACAGTCAATACACCAGACCAGTTACAGAGCCCATTCATTTATCTGAAATCAATGTAGGTTTGTCTCCACCTTGTGCCAGCACTGTTGGAGATCTGGTCCCTGAAAGGCAATGACATAGTGTGTGGATTAGTGGGGAGATGTATTAGCCCACAGAGAGTCATTAGAGAGCTGCAGAGTTGACCCCGGTATCAGAGCACCATCACTACAGCAGGGAGGAAGTCTGAGCCTTTGATTCAGCTATTGAAGTGCCCCTGAGCAAGACTAGACCCACTGGGAATAGTACTGGTATTGGCTCTCACCTCTGGGTTACTAGTCTGTAGGTGACTGTCAAAACCTCTTGTGGTATCCAGTCATTCAGCAATTTTTTTAGATTAGTTTTTTCTCTGAAGACCCCTCAGTCTGGTCCATATGCTGATGAAGACTCTGAGAAATTAGGCTTGTTTGAGATGAGCCAGGCCTGCGCAGAACTGATCACTGGTGATCGCTGCACAATGCATGCTGGTTAGATTTGTGTCAGACTTGATCCCGACTTGCTCTGACGTCATGCACATTCAATTCAATTCAATTCAGTTTTATTTATATAGCGCCATATCATAACAAAGTTATCTCAGGGCACTTTTCGAATAGAGCAAGTCTAGACCGACTCTTTATATTTACAGAGACCCAACAGTTCCCACCATGAGCAAGCACTATGCGACAGTGGCAAGGAAAAACTCCCTTTTAACAGGTAGAAACCTCGAGCAGAACCAGGCTCAAGGTGGGCGGTCATCTGCCTCGACCGGTTGGGTTGAAGGGGGAAGGGGGGAGCGGGAGAGAGAGAGCAGGAGGAAAGAGAACATACAGCAGCTCAATACAGCATAGATATGGTAATGGCATTGATGTTAACACCAACGGAAACAACACTAAGAGCAACATTATAATAGCATTACTAATAATAACAGCAACAACAGCAATAGCATCAGCGGGTGCAGAGCAGGAGCACGGGGGCAGCAGGCGGCAGCAACCACAGACCCAGAGGCAGAAACACCTGCAGAAAGCAACAGAAGGGGAGAGAGAGAGAGAGAGAGAGAGAGAGAAAGCACACAACTACGGGAAGAAGTTGAATTAATAACAAGCATTGATGGGATATGAGGGCGTACAGATGGAGAGGAAGAGGAGGAGAAAGGAGCTCAGTGCATCATAGGAAGTCCCCCGGCAGTCTAGGCCTATAGCAGCATAACTAAGGGGGGGCTCAGGGGTCACCTGAGTCAGCCCTACTATAAGCTTTATCAAAGAGGAAAGTCTTAAGCCTACTCTTAAATGTGAGGAGGTTGTCCGCCTCCCGTACACAAACTGGGATCTGGTTCCACAGGAGAGGAGCTTGATAGCTGAAGGCTCTGGCTCCCATTCTACTTTTAGAGACTCTAGGAACCACAAGGAACCCTGCATTCTGGGAGCGCAGTGCTCTAGTGGGGTAATAGGGTACTATGAGCTCTTTAAGATATGATGGTGCCTGACCATTTAGGGCTTTGAAGGTGAGGAGAAGGATTTTAAATTCTATTCTGGATTTTACAGGGAGCCAGTGTAGAGAAGCTAATATTGGAGAAATATGTTCTCTTTTTCTGGTTCTTGTCAGTAAACGTGCCGCAGCATTCTGAATCAGCTGGAGAGTCTTAAGGGATTTATTGGGGCAGCCTGATAATAGAGAGTTGCAATAGTCCAGCCTAGACGTAACAAATGCATGGACTAGTTTTTCTGCATCTTTTTGAGATAGGATGTGCCTGATTTTTGCAATGTTACGTAAATGAAAAAAGGCAGTTCTTGAAGTTTGTTTTATTTGGGAGTTAAAGGACATATCCTGATCAAAGATAACTCCAAGATTCCTTACGGTTTCGCTGGAGGCCAGGGCAATGCCATCTAGAGAAACTATATCTTTAGATAATGTGTTTCGAAGGTGTTCGGGGCCAAGTACAATAACTTCGGTTTTGTCTGAGTTTAACATCAGAAAATTGCAGGTCATCCAGGTTTTTATGTCCTTAAGGCATGCTTGAAGTTTAGCTAATTGATTGGTTTCATCTGGCTTGATCGATAAATATAATTGGGTATCATCTGCATAACAATGAAAATTTATGGAGTGCTTCCTAATAATATTGCCTAAAGGAAGCATATACAAGGTAAATAGAATTGGTCCAAGCACAGAACCTTGTGGAACTCCGTGACTAACTTTGGCGTGCATAGAGGATTCATCATTAACGTGTACAAACTGATATCGATCTGATAAATAGGATTTAAACCAGCTTAGTGCAGTACCTTTAATGCCAATAAAATGTTCTAGTCTCTGTAATAGAATGTGATGGTCAATGGTATCGAATGCAGCACTAAGATCTAGTAAGACAAGTACAGAGACAAGTCCTTTGTCTGATGCAATTAGAAGGTCATTTGTAACTTTCACCATGTGGGCAACGATAACCTCACGAGATCGAGGCAGCCGCAGTTTTTAGAGCCAGATGCTGCAGGTGCTCTCCACCGACTGCAAGACCCGGGCATGATGGGAAACGCTTGGCTGTCGCCTGATTAAAGAGCTGATTGGCTCTTAGTTTGGACCACAAACAACACATTTTGTAGAAAATCCTAATTTTCTGTGTAATTGTAATATTTAACACTAGATTGTAGCCTATATGTTGTGCAGTGAAAGTTTAATCTGTTAACAAACATATCTTGTGTGGTTGAAGATAATAATAATGGTTATTTCAGCCATAGCTATCTGAACCTGCTCTGCAAACTACAGGCAGCCTACAGGTGGATCTAACAGGATGTAAATAATTCTGGGACTTCTTGTATATTTTTTTTAGGTGCTGGAAACTGTCTGACTTAACTGCTGCTTTTTGTCACCGCCCCCCTGCTGCTGCTGCTGCCGCCTGATCTCGTTCACTTTGCAGGCGAGGCGCAGTTCATCTCCAACGAGCCTATTAGTAAGAGGACCTTTGAGTCACTAGACCCTTTGTCACACAGTTGTTTTTAGAGGTATGCAAGATGTCTGCTTTTACCCCAATACAATACAAGATTACAATTCATTGAAAAATTACATAAAAAACATCAACAGTATCCTTACTACTTTGGAACATGCACAGAATATGCTGTCAACCGTTACCTTCAGAGCTGCTTTCTACTGAAGAAATAGTCTCTCTGATATCTGTTGACATGATGTTGGATGTTTGTTTGTGGTTTGGGTGAAGCAACCCTTAAATTCCTGTCTTGTAAGGCATATATGATGAAAAGCAGATATCCTTAGAAGTCCAAGAGCCTTTTCTACTGTAGATCTACCATGTCCCTCATGGACTTTAACACTCCAGGAGCAAAAGCACAAACATGAAAACAACAAAGAATTCTTCAAAATTTTTATTTTAACATTTTTTTCACTTTATTTTAAGGGTCTGTAATTTCTGAATTATGTCCTAAACATTTCTAAGACGTTTCCTGGAACATACTACGCAATTTAGTACTAATTATTGGGAAAATAATGATGGTCAATTCAACATATATGGAGAATAAAGTTTCAAATAATAAATGAATAATGAATGAATATTTACGTGATTTTAAACAGCTTTTCTATTGTAGTGGTATTAGTCTTACACAGCACCAAATACATGGGCCTTAATACACGTGTACAAACTGAAGTAGAAATATGACACTCAACTTCAGCTATCAGAAATAATCAATATAAATAAATAAATAATAAATATTTATATTAAATAACAGAATTTAACTAACATTAAATTCACCTCAGGGCACCACTCTTGAAAAAGGGAAAAAGATAGCCAATTAATTAATTCAGTCTCAGTCTAAAGGTTGCTACAGAGTTCTTGACTCGTGTACAGTGACCTTAATACTTGATACACACAAACCACATAGTAATCAAGTTCTTTATAAATGAAAGGTTTATTAAACTGCTAACTACACACACAACTATAACTACTAGACCTACAAATGAAAGAATAAATGCAACCACGAATTAATCCAGTGAATAATCATCTTGAAAGCTGTGTTATCTTTTATAAACACAGGAAACCACTAAGTGGATAAAACTTAATATTGACCAGTCAAATCACCTTAATGCATCATTCAGCAGCTGAGAGTGCAGTGAAGAGAGTAAAATACTTTACGATTCTTTATCATGATTATATTGAAGAACACTAAATTACTTCAGGTAATCTATAGCATCAACCCCAATATCACAGGAAAAGTAAAGTTTTACCTGATACTTCAGATAGCCAGGAGAGAGGTTGCTCTGGAAGGGAGGAGGGAGACGTTTCTCCTGTAGGCCCGTTCTGGAGAGTTCGGGCCTCCTTGGCTGTGCTCGTCCCCACGTGGAGACTCGACTCGAGACACCGGTTTTTCGGGGCGATTTCCATCCCATGTTGCGATTCGGGTTGAATCGGAGGTTTCTCTCTCTGTTAGTAGGCAGAGGAATGATAACATCTTCACACACCCCACTTGGCTGGGGTGTGCAGGATTCAGTTTTTTCAGTTCTAACTTTTGTTGTGTTAGAACACAGAAGTTGGACAGTCTACTTTCAAACAGTTCTTGCTTTCAAAGTTGGCTGGATGAGGCAGAGGGCCTTCAGCACCTTCTGTGCGACTTGGATGCCGCTGATGGGCAATCTTCTGGGACTGCTCTGTATAGGCTCTAAAGGGCAGAGCCAAGTGCAGGTCTCCGGACGAACAGACCAGCGGCCCACTCGCCCGGGACGAGGCAGATCAGTCAATCAGAGAGTTGTAAGGGTGAAAAGTCATAAGAGAAGAGAGCAAGCATAAGAGCATGATCTTAGGGTGTCTTCTTACTTTGTAGTCTTCTGTAAAAGGGGCAGTGATGTCCGATGTCAATGGTGCAAAACTTTACTCCACCCACCCTAGATCTATTCTATCTTAACTAATTTCTTTGTTCCAATTTCTTTCTAAAGAATTAATTTAGGTAATAAAGTTGATCACATGTCTAATGCTTCCATATTTAATAGTGTGACATTCTCTTCTGCAGAACGATACCAAACACCTTATAAAGTCACCTTATAAACACAATCATACAGTGTTAAACTAGGTTTAAATGGCAATTATACACATGTTATTATAACACACAAACATATTTACCATGTATGTCTGTAGATACTGTATATGCATATGTGTACCTATATGCACAGCGAATTAATGAGTAAATCACAGTAAACTCAATATAAACCAGGGTTCCTTTGATGGTCATCTTCTGATCTCTGCTACAGGAATGTAGAAGAGGAGGGGGAAATGCAGGAGAAGGGCTAACCCCCCACACAGACACATTGGCACTCAGAGATTTTATCAGGCATTTTAACTTAAATCTTCTTTCATTACAAACTATGATCAATTTATTTGTTATGTAAAGGCATATTCACATTTCCTGTTTCATTAGCTATTAAACAAAACCAGACATCCCATCTTTATCTTTATCTGGATTAGTGGATAGGTGTAAACCATTCCTGTTGGTTCAGTTTCCATTTTACCTGCATCAAAATCAGCATGTTAAACATGTTAGTTAAACATCGTATATTCATTACTATACATTTAATTCAGCAGTCAGTCAGTCAGTCAGTTCCTTTGTTCTTGTGTCAAGAGTTCATGGTGTTGAATCTTCAGCCTCCATCCTGGAATGTGGGCGTATTAGGCTAGTTTACTACAGGCCTGTTGTAAATTGGGCAATTGTTACTTAGCTTTCTCTTAATGTAATCCCTGAGTCCTGGTTTGTCATGTTTTATGGCCCGGAGGTCATGCTGATAACATGATGTTTTGGGAAACGTCATCCTTGAGTCTCAACAGAGACTTGTTTTATGGCAGAGACCATGGCTGTCCCACACTTTAGTGGAGGTGAATTCTTTCTCAATGAAAGATATAAAAATTATTCAGGCTCCTTATCACGCTATACTATTGTCCCTATAAGTGGTACCAAATGACATAGTTTCTTTTAGGACAATTACAGAATTCTAAAATGAAGCGAAGAGATGATAAATACAACAGATGTAATGTCTTTAATTTCTTAACATTTTATTGCTCTCCCCTTTTATCCAGTGCTGTTCCTACTGCCATATTACCATAATACTACCTACACTTCCCTGTTTGAATTCCTCCTGTCACCACACAGCTGAGGAAAAGACAATTTGAATTTTAAAAACAATTTCTCTCTGAGTGTTTCAGTAGCAGTAGTTTAGTGGTGCATACCCAGAAAGCAATGGAGAAAAGTAAGACTGTGTTGTTATGCTAGAGGAAATGGACGTAGTGAGAAAGTAGATCATATGAGCAGCACTGGTGGACAGCTGTTGTGTCTGAGCAGCTGTTTGGCATGTGACTACCAATTCAATTCAATTCAGTTTTATTTATATAGCGCCATATCATAACAAAGTTATCTCAGGGCACTTTTCCATATAGAGTAGGTCTATACCGACTCTTTATATTTACAGAGACCCAACAATTCCAATCATGAGCAAGCACTATGCGACAGTGGCAAGGAAAACCTCACTTTTAACAGGTAGAAACCTTGAGCAGAACCAGGCTCACAACTACGGGAAGAAGTTGAATTAGTAACAAGCATTGATGGGATATGAGTGCGTACAGATGGAGAGGAAGAGGAAGAGAGAGGAGCTCAGTGCATCATAGGAAGTCCCCCGGCAGTCTAGGCCTATAGCAGCATAACTAAGGGGTGGCTCAGGGGTCACCTGAGTCAGCCCTACTATAAGCTTTATCAAAGAGGAAAGTCTTAAGCCTACTCTTAAATGTGAGGAGGGTGTCCGTCTCCCGTACACAAACTGGGAGCTGGTTCCACAGAAGAGGAACTCGCCAGCATGGCTGTCTTGCATTATACACAATTTGTCTCTGCTATGCTGCTGTGACACCTGTCTGTCTGTCTCTCTCTCTCTCTCTGTCTCTCACACACACACACACACACACACACACACACACACACTCTCTCTCTCTCTCTCTCTCTCTCTCTCTCTCTCTCTCTCTCTCTCTCTCTCTCTCTCTCTCTCTCACACACACACACAATGAAATCTCAGTAGATGGAAGAAGATGGGGCCGTCACAGGCGAGCTAGGGGGTCACCTAGGGCGCCATCAGATGGAGGGACGGCAATTTTTTTTTTTCCAGACACCCAGTATACTTTTAGAAGTCCGTCACACTGATGTCCAATGATGTATTTCATTGTTTCAATAAAACCACAGCTCACACTGCTCTAAACACCTGATGCTGAGAGGAGTCTGCAGGCTGACTTTGTATATGCTGCCTCTTATTTCATGACCTACGCGGTTCCTTTAATCATACATCATGTATATGTATATGCACAATGATATGATCAAAACTGGGATGACACATAACCGGGACATTGTTCATTTATATAAGTCATGACGACAGCAGCGATGTGAGCAGAACTGCGATGAGAAATAAGGTGAACCGCTCCTCTAAAGTGCTCAAACATTTACTGCAGTATTTTGTTCATGCTGAGATGAAGAAAGTCTATCTAAATCCCATCCAGACCTTCCTGACACAGTAGATCCATCCTGATATCCTCTATGGATATTACACGAAATACTATACAAATATTATACAGTAGGAAGCAAAGGAAAGCTGTTATGAATGTTATAGTTTCTTAATGTGGAAGGTCAAACATATCGACATTGCTCTACTAATTCTCTTCAGAAAGTGTGTACTGTAAGATGTATAATGTAAATAAAAAATAAATATTGGATCATAAAACATGGGATTAGCGTGCATGTAACGGTAGTAATTGACGTGTGTTGTTGAATTAAACTAAAATATCATTATATTATTTGGCCAAAAAAGGTCTGTTGATAGGCACCAAAATAGGCAGAAACAGCCCTGGAAGAAGGAGTGTAAAGCTCCACTGAAGATAAAAACATCTAGTTGGCTTTTGGATTGACAAACTGCATGTGCTGCCTGTCCACACACATTGAGTGTGCTGCAACTCTCAGTTTGGTCAAATCAGATAGCACAACACTTCTAGCCTCCTGTTGCTTCATACAGACCTCTAGGCTCTGCTTGCCCTATCCCAGCATGTTCTGTGCTGTGAAATGTTGGTATGCTATAGACCAGTGGATCCTAACCAAGGCTTGGTGACATCACCTGAATTATCTTGTTAATGATTTATCTTGCATCCTCTCAAATCCCAAGGTTGGGAACCACTGCCATAGACAGTAAAGGAAGGCAATGAATTTGTCTGTTTTCCGTTTTCTCAGAGAAATGGAGATAAAGGTTTTGTCTGTCTGCCTGCTAGCAGCATGGCTCTAGGAATGACAATGTCTGTCAGTTGGTCGGTCCACCACTGATCCAGACGGAAATATCTGGATATATTGGCCGGATTGCCATGAAGTTTTGTTGACATGCATGGTCCCTTTGAATGAATTGTAATCACTTTGGTGATTCCATGACTTTTAATCTAGCGCCATCATCAGCTCAGAATTAAATAATAAATATTTGTCCAATACTTTGGTTTATAATTAAATACCTGCAAAATGAATGTCATTCCCATCAGTCTCAGCTGTACTTTGTGTTTAGTGC
Organism: Macquaria australasica; assembly: GCA_005408345.1. Classification (NCBI taxonomy): domain Eukaryota; kingdom Metazoa; phylum Chordata; class Actinopteri; order Centrarchiformes; family Percichthyidae; genus Macquaria; species Macquaria australasica. Next base: position 51,319 of record SEMN01000713.1, read on the forward strand.
TGATTAGCAAATTTTAGCATGTTAACACTAAACTAAGATGGTGAACATTATAAACAATATATCTGCTAATGCCACGTTCATGTCAGTTTCTGACGTGTCTATAGCAATCATGTCAACATCCTAGTGGAATTAACGACTGGGAAACTCTTTTTTTCTGAAGGCAGACTTGGCAATACTGAAAACCACACAAATATGGACGCCTCACATCAGCCAAACACCGTCGTTGTGAGTCAGTGTAATTATACCCACACTGAATACTTATGGCGTTATATTGTCAATCCTCACATGGCCAACAATCATACAACTGTCTTGATGACGTGAACACTTGCAAGTTGTTAGGAATAGGAATATTTCCCATCTCTACCATCCATCCCATAAGACATGAGCACGGCATTAACATGAGCATGTTAGCATGCTGACATTAGCATTTAGCTCAAAGTACCACTGTGTCCAAGTACAGGCTCACAGAGCTGCTAGCATGACTGCAGACTCGGTTTTGTTCAAAAAATGAGGGAAAACAATTCATCGCTCTCCATTGACTTTGTATTGCGTGAAGGTGCCTCCTTGTCACTTTGTTCTGCTAGCAAACAACAGAAACATGTCTAAAAGCTGCTGTGTGGTGGGATGCACTACCAACAGGGTAAAGAACCCAGAACTAAGTTTTTATAAGCTGCTCAACCAAAAAACTGAGCCTTTAAGAAGACAAAAGTCATCAGCAGGAAGAAAAACTGTGGGAGCCTGACACTCAGTATGTCTACGTATGTATGCAGCAAGCATTTTGTCACAGGTAGCCTAAGTCAAATATCCAAATGTCAGTTTTCTAACTACATTGCTGTAAGTTAAGCTAAAGTATTTTGACAGTATGCAACTTGTGTAGTGGAATGTGGCTATATCAGAAAGCTATGCAGTATTATGTTTACAAGTGCCTTAGCCATGCCTTTGACATACTGAAATCTTTTTAGCTAGCTACAGGCATTTTGTCAGTGTTTCAACCCTTGGTTGCACATTGTGGTGCTGATTGTTTTGACGTCCGGTGGGTGTGGTTTTCAGAGTATGACACGTTGCGCTCTGTCTGTATATGCGGATGTAGCCTCACATTTGCAGATAGGTGTAAAGTCCTTTGCAGCACTCAGACAAAGTATCATTTGATCTTCACTGATCCTCCTGTCCGATCACCTTTGCTTTGTTTGGTCGCACACAACTCGTAGATTAACATTCTAATCTGACCATCAAAAGACAGATGTAAATGTTGTATCTGATGCCGGCAGTGGAGATGACACATTTTGCAAAGCTGGAGTGATGAGGCTAAAAACGTGCCCTTATCATTTATAAGACATAACATGTTTAATTGCATTAAAGATGTTGAACTTCAAAGAAGCTGATCATTGTGTGTAGTTCTCTGGTTTTACTTCAGGCTTATTAGACTTGTGTGTGTGTGTGTCCAGTGAGGTGTGTGTTGATATGGGGGATGGGGGAAACGTAGAGCAGTCCAGCTGCTGACAGATAGGAATCTCATGCATGCAGTCAGCGTGGCAGTCAGTGAAAAGCTCTATCCAGAGTGTCACAGACACAGAGGTCATCTTCCAAGTGCTGCTTTTTCTGTCCCTGCACAAACTACTGAGCCGGTGTTCGTGACTCTACACAGCTTCATGCTTTCATGCTTCTTTCATAGATTTTCTGTCTGATCACATGTAGACATCATTTACCAGAAACATTCAACTATACAACATACAGAAACATACATACACTTAACAAGTTCATTACTATTTCCCACCTGTGATAGAAACTGTGTGTTAACATGGAATAGTTTGCCAAATGGATGTATTTGTGTTACAGCTCATTGACTTTGTCTTCTCATCTGTCTAGGTGAAAACTTTGAGCAGAGCCCCCTAAAGAGGACGTTCAAGTCCAAAGTTCTGGCACGCTACCCTGAGAACATGGAGTGGAACCCCTTTGACCAGGATGCTGTCAACATGGTAGGTGGATTGTACTATTATATGGGGAAAATGAGTAGATGAGTGAAGATAAACAGAACTATTTGAGTCCAAGAACACCTCCAGCAGGGTTAGGGGGAGACCAGTGGGATCATCTTCAGAGGAAACAGACTAAATAGCAGTTTGGGGCTTCCTTTCGAGGAAGAAACCACACAGTTTGAGCATTTAGGTTCTGCATTAAGACACACAGGACCTTCTCAATGGATCCTGGGTAACAGAGCGATGATAAATTCCCTCCCATCTCTGTGGAATTACCCAGAGATCTTTGCATGGAGGGCTGCATTGATAACATCTTCCTATTTCAGATTTGTCGTCTAAATTTAGATGTTTCATGTCGAGGAGTTGGATGAAAAGTGGAATAAGAGCCAAAGGCAGTTGTTTCTGACAAGGAACAAGGAAGGAGTCATAGCCTAACTCGGTCAAGTCAGAACTCACACACATCGTTCACATACTGCAGGAATCAGAGAAATTACTCTTTGCAGTGAGGGCAGGTTTTCCAATGTTTAGGGTTAGGCAATATGACGCTATATGTATACCCTTAGTGTCTCTGATATATATTCGGGGCAGGCTATGCAGCAAATCTGGTGTGATCTTGTGATTCCCACATTATATAGAGAGAGAAAGAGACAGAGAAAACCATGAAAGATGATGTTGAAGAGATGAATAATGAACACCAGGATGTCTTGACAACATAGGGACCTCTAATGAAAGCTCTAGTTTTTAATTCAACCAATGTCTGACATGTAAGTATGCACATCTCCAGTCCTTCTAGTTCACAAAACTAGACTTTGAGTTATTGAAAAGTCCTTGAATTTGTTTTTGAAAAGTGTGACGAGGCTCTGCTGAAGGTGCTAAACTGTCAGTACGGTGACCGTGTGTGTGTGTGTGTGAGAGAGAGAGAGAGAGAGGTGTTGGGCCCTGGGTGTCTCACTCGTAATGGAAGGTCACTGCCTATTTTTCCACCTGCCCTGGCGTCAGCACTACTGAATAATTCAGCCGAGGTTCTCGCCTTACGTTGGCATGGAAACAGGCCATTATGCAGCAGTGCTGCATCTGAAACCCAACACCCGGATGATTGCAAGCTGTCGAGGGTGACGGCCGAGAGACATTCTGTAGAAACAGCATCATTTCTCTCTCTCTTTCTATGTCTTGTGACCTCCACAGCCCCTTCATCCCATCTTACTCTCCTCCTCTCTGGAATGCTCTCATCCCTGCTATTCCTCCTGCTGCGAGGTGAGAGATGAGGAGGATGGGGGAGTGTAATCACTCTTCCAGTCAGGTGTTGAAAAAACCTTTTGTTAAAGTTTGCTGTGTTATAGAATAGTAAATGATAATCAATGTACTCAGTGTATATCATCTGTATCTACTGTAAATATGAGGCCTGCATGAAGGGGAGGGTGTGTGTGTGTGTGTGTGTGTGTGTGTGTGTGTGTGCGCGCAGCAGGCTCACTGCTTTGTGTGTGTGTGGAAAGATCACTTCTCTGTGTGTGTATGTGTGTCTACTTGGCACTAGAAGAGATTGTGTGTGTATGTGTGGCATCAGAGGGTTTGTGTGTGTGTGTGTGTGTGTGTGTGTGTGTGTGTGTGTGTGTAGACTCATACACTGCCCCACACCACTGTGTGTGTGGGGGGGGGTGACGTGCCGCTGCTGCTGCATGTGGTAGTGGGAGCATAGTTAGCAGCATATTGTTTTTCAAAAGGTAGCTGGGAAAGTCCAGATAAGGGTTCGCACCTGTGTTTGGTGGACACTTTCCAAAGCTAATTGGAGTCAACAAAAACAGGCCAGAACCGCTGAACAGGGGGCCGGGCCATCCCAGTTTAGAGATTATGTCAACATTATTTACAGAGCAATGATAGGTTGTTCTTTAGGAAAAAGGTAAATCAATCACTCTCCACCTAGAATGGGTTGGTTTCTTTTGTGTTATAAAATAGCTTGTATAAGCACTCTGTCTTCAGTTCAGCTCCGGGGCTAACTCGGGTTTATTTTCTGTTAGGAAGTAAACTCTATTGCGTCAAGATCTGATCATCTCCAGTGTCTTTTTGAACCTGTTTGAGACTTCAACAACAGAATAACTGAGCAGAAGACTAAGTGTTGGTGAAGAGGTCAAGACTTAGAAATCTGGCCCAAAGCTGGACTTCTTTTCCTCCAACACAGGAAAGCCCCTAACAACACACACACACACACACACACACACACACACACACACACACACAGTTCTTCATGTTTAGGGCTGCACCTAACGATTCTTTTTTATCAATTAATCTAACGATTATTTTTTTCAAATAGACGATTAATCTAATTTATCGATTATTCTAAAGATTATTTTTTTATTATTCGATTAATATAACATTAATTTACCGAAAATAAATATCAAAAACTTGTCTTATTAATATTTAAATTTTTTATTTAATCATCTTCTCTTAAAAACAATCAAACGTAACAAGAAACAAAGTATGCACTGCAGTTTTACAGTGAGTCACAGACTGTAAGCCATTTTCTCACTCATACTTGGCCATTAAAGTAAACAGAAAATAGAAAATGACAGGATAACAACTATAGATGATGCAGGGTACCTTTCTTGGCCTTCTGTCCACACTAAGCCAACATTTTCAACCACCAAAAATAGATCTCTAACTCTAATCTTAATCTGTCTCTGTAGTGTGAATGGAGGAAACTGAGTTTGCAGGTGTCTGAATGTCATGTGATCCAATTTGGGAATCTTGACTTGCTGGCACACTGCATCATTTGAAGCAATAAACAATACTTTGAAAATGGCGTAAAGCTACTGCATCAAGTGACAAACGTATGCCCTGTACAAGACAATGAAGCCTTTTTTTCTGCTTCTGTAGTTTTTGATTCTATGGATGAATTGGTTTGTGTGTGTGTTAGTGTGAGTTTTTCACAAATCTCCTGTTGGAATCTTTTTTTTTTTTTGAGCACAACCACATAACAACTGTAGATTTTTTCCCCACTGAAATTTGGGTCGATGGTCATACAGCTTCTTCTTCTCAGAGTCAGAGAGGGGAGGCTTCAGAAAAGCCATTTCCAACCTTGACAGGAATCGGACACTCCTGGGAGAGCAGCTGGGGGAAAAAACTACCAAAAGCAGCATGGAGGAGAACAGGAAGATTTCACACAGCCCCTTGCCTGCTCATTGCCTCCTTGAACATTCGGATAAACCTACGCTACAATTTCAGTATCTCGTATTAGTATCTGTCCATTGCAGATAAATATCCATAAATCCACTTAGCATTCATATAAAAAAGTGCTCCTTATAACCTCAGCTCTAGCCTCATGATTGTCAAATTCAGACTTTTTATCCAGTATCAAACTCAATCCAATTGATAGTTGTCTGTCTACATCCATGGTTACAGCAAACGACCTAATAGCTAAGGCTGTGTTCAGACAGAATCAATTGTTGCGCGATTTGCGCAGGGTTGTGGGAGTGTCACAGACTAACCAGTAATCCCAGCTTGAAGAGTGATACAATGCCAAGCAACTGCACGGTGATTAACGTCTTTGTGCTCCCTCGTGGCAGGGCTGAACAGCTGATGTACAGTCATCACAGCGACGATCGATCAGTCTCTCTACCATCTTCAGTGTTGCTCGATAAACAGCGGCATGCTACAATAACGGTGGAATGCTACAGTGCTACATGGTAAAAAAAGTTCTTCTTCACCTGGGAGTCTGCCGGTCTTATCGCCGGCGTGACGTCGGTTGCGTTTCTCCAAAAGTTGATTCTGTTTTGACTTTTCACTGGAGCCTAAACACAGTACCCTTGTTCAAATGAATGGGAGAACCGGCGTTTTTGCTGCAACACCTGATTCTGTCTGAATGCAGCCTAATCCAGCATCACTTTCTATTGTGTAGATTTGTGAAGATGTAAACACATATAGGCAATAAGATAGTTTTAAGGTTGAAATTCAGACATTTGGCAAGGTAACATAAAGCTTAACCCATGTTACACAGGTGTTGTTTTTACCTCGTGATGAGATATTGAAGCCTTGCGCCACCTGACGGTAAACGGAAAAGGACGAGCTGAAGTGAGGGACCATCTTAAGAGTGCAGGCAAAACGGCCAAAAGAGCTTTTCAGAATTTTGTCAACAGCTTTCTCTCTTTTTGTCATAGACACTTTAGAAAACTTTATTTTCATCTCACTGAACACACTCTTTTTTTTTTTAGGAATGATGCAATATCGCCAAATGAGTTATTATGGTACATTGTTTGTTAATAGCTTTCTCATTTTTAGTAAAGACACCTGAGACCAACTTATGTCCTCAACCTCCAGTTGGTACAATATTACCTAATGAGCTGTTTTTCCACCATTGAACCCCCACCAGCCACCGCCTCCTATTCATTTCCGCCCAGACCATTAACAGTTAACACAGCTTTTATTTAAACTCAGTTTAGGTTGGGCTTTTTTCGTGTGTGTGTGTAATGCCAGATGAGCCTTGTAATTGGGTCTGATTTGAAATCACTGCTCCGTCTGACAAAATATCTCTGCTGAAATATCTCAGGTGTTTGACCGTTCATTTATTTGAGTTTATCTTGTATATTTTAAGACTTTAGGACACCACACACACACACACACACACGTGTTTACACAACATTGATGGCTGAGCCACCACAAACAGGATCTCTGCACTGGAGTTTTACTTTTCCCTGTTTAGTAAGGCCACATCTCCAGAGCTCTTTCACATCACAACGACAACATAAACAGGAAAGAAGCTGAATGAGGGAATTTTTGTACTGTTACTTCTGCGTCACAGAGCTCAAATGTATTTGTTCCTACATCACGCCTGGATTGTCACGTTGTTGCTTCTCACTCATGTAGCTGAGCGATTCTGAACGCTCCCTGGCGAATCGATACTTATTTGACCCAACGTTTGCCAAATGTCATCGCCGCGTTGTGTGAGATCTAGAGCAGGTTTCTCACCGAGAGGTGAAACACATGAAATCTAATTGTTTTCTAGACAACAAAACTAAATGAAGAATGTGGTCGTGGTGATGACTAATGTCAAACACAGGCTGGGTGTGGAGGAGAGATGATCTGTCTATAGTGATCAGTGAGACACATTTATAATCCAATCAGGTCACCAGGCCTGTGGGTGTGGGGTGTGTGTGTGTGTGTGGTGGGGGTTCATTTGTTCTCTGTAAAGACAAAATATAAATAAATGGGAAAACTGGGTAAAATGTCACAAATATTCAGTTCATACATATGTGTGTTTGCAGAGCAGTAAGCACTAACACACTTGAACGTGTGTTTATGTGTGTTGGCATGGAGCAGCCCTTGTCTCCTGTCAGTTCCTGTTCTCTCTCAGCAGCCAGATAAACATAATGAGGCTAATGAGTCAGATTTATTGCAGGCTGCTGCTGACTGGCTGTTTATATCAACAGTTGATGTGAGTTTGGCTGTGAAAGCATCACACACAGGCACACACTATCAATATCAGTCATAGAATAATTTAAACTTATAATCTAACTAAACTAACAAAAAATCTATTGTCAAGCTAAAAATCACAATATAGTTGAATCAAGAGGATTATCTTTACACCAGTACAGAGATCAGCCGTATTCTGCCTTGACTGAAGAAGATTTTTGGTTGATTGCAAACTATCACCAATACTGATTTTTATCCACACTAGCTGCGTGCAGAATTTCAGCTTCCGTAACTGTTACCCATCCATCCATCCATTTCCTGCTGCTCGTTGGGGTCCAGAACAGCTTGAGATGAGATTTTTGTTTTAACTTCTGTTTCCAAGAATGAACGATGAAGCTTAACTGGGTTTCTTTATCTGTTTGTTGATTGTTTGTTTTCAAAGTTTAATCTTTGGACAAAATAGCATTAAAAATGTGAATTAAATTAAAAATGGTGATCGTCTAAAACTGTAAAGTCCACATCTAAATCATCATGAAAATGCACTTGACACACTGATATTCTGATCCTGCTGTCTGTCAAATGTCTTCAAGTTCATTCAATACTTTTAGATGGAGCATGTGCTCAAAAAAGGGACTTCTTCTTCTTCTCTTAAATCAATATCTTGCTTACCTTATATTACATTAATTTAGATAGAAAAAAAAAGTTTGATAAAATAAACAAAATTCAATTCCTTTAGTTTGCCATGGTGATTTTTTTCCCCTCTAAAACATAAAAAATAAACCAGTTAAGATATGGAAGTGTGGATTTATCTCCCAATGGTAGTATCAAAATAGACAGTGTGGTAGACAGCCATGTATGCCGCTACGCCCCCACAGATCTGACCTGTTAACACTGAAGAAGAGCTAACAAACAAAACTTATGCCATTACAGACAATAGCACCATTTTAAAAGTAGCGGTTTGAACTAGTCTGCTTTGAAGTGGTGACTGACCTCCTGTTCCCTCCTCTCTCCCTGCAGCTGTGTATGCCTAAAGGCCTGTCGTTCAGGACGCAGGCCGACCAGCGTGATCCACAGTTCCACTCCTTCATCATCACAAAGGAGGATGGCTCTCGGACCTACGGCTTTGTCCACACCTTCTACGAGGAGGTGACCAGCCCACAGATCTGCTCTGCCATGCAGACCCTCTACCAGATGCACAATGCAGAGCATGCCTCCACCAACCCCACTTCCACCTCTTCCTCCTCCTCCTCCTCCTCCTCCTCCTCCAGCATGGACTCTCTGGCCAGCAGTTTAGACGAGGCCGACTCCCCCACCTCCTCATCCTCCTCGTCTTTGCCTCGCAGGGCGGGTGGCTACGACTCATCACGGGACACCCTCTATGTGTCCAAGGCCTTGTGTCTGATCACACCCATGCCCTTCATGCATGCCTGCCGGCGCTTCTTGTCGCAGCTGCACAGAGCTGTTACTGCAGCCACTGCCCCCCCGCTGCCACTGGAGAGCTACGTTCACAACATCCTGTACGAGGTGCCGCTGCCCGCTCCAGGGCGCTCACTCAAGTTCCATGGTGTGTACGAGCCCATCGTGTGCCAGAGGCCTGGGCTGGGGGAGCTGCCGCTGGCTGACTTCCCCCTCGCGGAGGCCTTCAGTCTGCTGGGAGTGGAGAACCTGGTCCAGGTGTTCACCTGCACCCTGCTGGAGATGCAGATCCTCCTGTACTCACAGGGTAAGGACGCATGTAAATAAAGCTTAGCAAGCTACCAAATCTGACTCATTAGGGGTTTGTCATTACAAACTCACATGGTGCACTATTCAAACAGGCAAGACCCAAAAATACCAGATATGGCACAATTACCAGGAAATGTGTCTAAAATGACACACATATCTACAACCCCGATTCCAAAAAAGTTGGGACACTGTATAAAATTTAATTAAAACGGAATGCAATGATTTGCAAATCCTTTGACCTATATTCAATTGAATACAGTACAAAGACAAGATATTTAATATTCAAACTGATAAACTTTATTTTTTTGTAAATATACACTCATTCTGAATTTGATGCCTGCAACACGTTCCAAAAAAGTTGGGACAGGGGCATGTTTACCTCTGTGTTACATCACCTTTTCTTTTAACAACACTCAGTAAGTGTTTGGGAACTGAGAACACTAATTGTTCAAGTTTTGAAAGCAAAATTCTTTCTCATTCTTGCTTGATATATGACTTCAGTTGCTCAACAGTCTGGGGTCTCCATTGTCGTATTTTGCGCTTCATAATGCGCCACACATTTTCAATGGGAGACAGGTCTGGACTGCAGACAGGCCAGTCTTGTACCCGCACTCTTTCATTGTGAAGACACGCTTTTGTAACACATGCAGAATGTGGCTTGGCATTGTCTTGCTGAAATAAGCAGGAATGTCCCTAAAAAAGACGTCGTCTGGATGGCAGCATTTGTTTTTCCAAAGTCTGTATGTATCTTTCAGCATTAATGGTGCCTTCACAGATGTGCAAGTTACCCATGCCATGGGCACTAACACACCCCCATACCATCACAGATGCTGGCTTTTGAACTTTGCGCTGGTAACAATCTGAATGGTCCTTTTCCACTTTAGCCCAGAGGACACGACGTCCATGATTTCCCAAAACAATTTGAAATGTGGACTCTTCAGGCTACAGCAAACTTTTCCACTTTGCGTCAGTCAATCTCAGATGAGCTTGGGCCCTGAAAAGTCGGCGGCGTTTCTGGATGTTGTTGATGTATGGCTTTCGCTTAGCATGGTAGAGTCTTCACTTCCATTTGTAGATGCAGCGACGAACTGTGTTTACTGACAATGGTTTTCCGAAGTGTTCCTGAGCCCATGTAGTAATATGCATTACAGAATCATGTTGGTTTTTAATGCAGTGTCGTCTGAGGGATCGAAGGTCACAGGCATTCAATGCTGGTTTTTCGGCCTTGCCCCTTACATGCAGAGATTTCTCCAGATTCTCTGAATCTTTTAATGATATTATGGACTGTAGACGGTGAAATCCCTAAAGTCCTTGCAATTGTGCGTTGAGAAACGTTGTTCTTAAACTGTTGGACTATTTGCCCACGCAGTTTTTCACAAAGTAGTGAACCTCTCCCCATCTTTGCTTGTGAATGACTGAGCCTTTCGGGGATGCTCCTTTTATACCTAATCATGATACTATCACCTGTTACCAAGTCTTTTGTTGCCCCTGTCCCAACTTTTTTGAAAGGTGTTGCTGGCATCAAATTAAAAATAAGAACTTATTTACAAAAATCAATAAAGTTGATAAGGTGAAACATTAAATATATTATCTTTGTACTGTTTTCAATTGAATATATGTCAAAAAGGATTAGCAAATTATCACATTCTGTTTTTATTTATGTTTCACGTAACATCCCAACTTTTTTGGAATCGGGTTGTAGAATATGATAACATGTCTAGATTTGATAACTGCAACCATGAGAAATTAGTCTTTCATTTAGTTTGAGGTAACATTCACACCTGTATTATTTAGTGTTTTCTCTTTGGATCCAGACTGAGGACAGAAATGATGACACATTGTTGCCTTTTAGTTTGGATCCATTTCATGTTTACTCTGACTTATTACAAACATCAAGAGGTGTAAACCTGAAATGATGTGGACTGATAGGTAAGTCATTGTACAGTAGTTTTGGTGATGTCATAGTGCATCATCAGCACTACATGTGCACGGGGGGGAATCACATTTCATAAACTGACAGCAAGACATGCTACACTTTACTGAACCATATTTGTCTATTTATCAAAGAAGACATAATTAACATGATTGATTATGAGAATGAATAGTCCAGACTGCAACTAGACCTCATGTAATAAATGACAGACAGGCAGAAACCACATAAAGAGGCACCTTGCAGTGATGTTATATAGGGAATAGGGACTGTGCTTCACTATGTTTCATTAAATGTTTAATGTGTGTGAGTAGGAGTGGGTGGAGGTTTTGACTTTTCAGTGGAGATGTTTTGTTCAAATGTAGAGGCAGGCTGTACTGTTCTATGTACTTCTATGCTGTGAGGCAGGAAAACCTCTTACATAGTGTCCCGTTAAAACTTTGTGGTTCAGAGGTAACTGGAGAAAATGGTCATCAACAATCTCTAAAGCACTCCAAGGCTTTAGCTACATATAAGGCTAACTGAGATGCACAGTGATGAGACTTTCCTCCTTCTAGGTTCCCCTGCATCCATTATTCACAACTGCAGTGAGATACTGCCATAGGAGTGTGTGTGTTGCTGGTTGTGTTGGTGCACATTACCCTCACTCACGTACAGAGCAACTACTCTGTAGACTGAGATCACCTTTCGTCCTACATTCCTCTGTTCTACTCTTTCTCAGTTTCGCTCTGTGCCTCCTCCAGTCTGCAGCTTGTTTGCTTGTCTTCTGTGCTGCATGAGTCATGTAAATAGCATGCACACCACATCCACAACCCCAAAATAAAGCCATTTCTACAGTACTCTGCAGCATGCACATAGGAGGACCTGTTCCTGTGGTGCAGACTAATTACAAGAGGTGAACAAGTGAAATCACTCTGCTGCTCTTTGAAAAGGCTAAACTATCGTGCATGAAAAAAGTATCAGCCAAAATCAGAAGGTGCAGCTGTAAAACATTCTAAACAGTGTCCTTTAAGATAAGATAAGATAAGCCTTTATTGTCCCACAGCGGGGAAATTTTTAATTTTTAAATGAGTACATTCATCATTCTTGTCCAAATGGGATTCACTGTGTGGAAAATGGCATGATAAATGATCAAATGATTGTCACCTTGATAACTTTCCAGAGTTGTAAAATCCTGTCATAGTATTATAAACCCAGTGCAGACTTTTGGCATCTGAGAAGCCTTCAAACTAATGGATCTGGGAGACTGTCAAGGACTGCTATGATCTGTGAGGTGAGAGTCCGGTGACCATCTGAAGTAGACAAGCCTGAATTCCTGTAGTGAGCTAAGCTGCTCGCATTTTTACTGACCTGCTGACAATGTTATCTTGTAGATCACACACTTGTTGTGGATTTGATGAGGTTATATTATGAGTTATATATAAGGTTACAAGCTCATCTGGTGTCTTTCAATGAACACACTTGGAGTCACTGATATTTTCGTGCAGCGCAGTATTCAATGGCAGATTGACAACAATGAAAACATTGCCTGTCAGTATGTATTAAGCATTCCCCCCACCCCCAAGTGTTCAGGAGGGTTTTCACGTTCTCTGTTGACCAACTCATCCACCCTAATAGAGCACTGGGGTTGTGTCTTCAGTCTTCCCACCACACTGTGAGATGGTGTGTCGCTGGAGCCACAGCTTGTAATGACACCAAAGGAGTTGAGAATTAGATGCTGTAATCTGATTGGCTGACTGCAGCGCTCTGTGCTGTACTGCAGCACAGTGGCTCAGCTCAGAGGGAGTGATTTTGGCTGTCAGTAGGGCACAGGGTGAGACAGATTGTGTTTTGACTAGTGGGATATACTGTACTACTGGAGCACTGCTGTTACTGCACTGAAATGTTAGCATCTAAGTAATCATCTTCTGGGATTTTTTCATATAAAGAAATACCTATTTTGAGCCTACGCCTTGAAAGATCACTAATTAACACCTTGTATCATGCTAAGCTAAGCCGGCCATATCCTGACTCTGTACTTAGTGCACATTGATATCAATCTTCTCATCCCGGTCTCTGACAAAAAGCTAGTGAGTGGACTGCCCAAAATACGGACCTGTTCCTTTAAGAACGGGATAGTTAGCAGCATCAGCTGTGAACAGCTAGAGAAAAGATGGCCAACAGAATCTAACAAGTGCATCAGGACCACATACATCCGCGGGACCTTCCCTGACTGTTAATGATGGGCAGAAGAAAAACAACCACAGCAATGAGCACATAGCACCAAAATGTCAAATTTAAAAAAACAGGTCAGACATCTCATGAATTAGGATTGCATATCTGCCAAATTTAGGGATATTTGAGACAAACCAGTGTTAAAAATGTTAACTGAAGCAGTCTCAATGGACCAGAAAAAAAAAAGAAAAGAGCAAGGCCTTCCACTTCCACGCCTGGTCCTCTCTCATCCCATCATCTTTTGATTCATCCTTGTCAGGATCAAAGGCAGTCGCTCCTCGAGGGAAACAATTAAATCCAAACCTCACTCGGGTGAGACATGTCCCTGTTTTGTTCAAGTGTGTTGTTCATTTTTCATCGGGAATCACCATCGGCATTCAGCCAGAGCTCTGACAGTGTGACACGTCTGTCCAAACGAGCTCTAATTTCTTTGTAATGAGCGGAAAAACCCTGCACGGAGCGTCGTGTGGCTGGAGGCATGTGATGGAAGGGTTCAGTTCAGGGGAAAGATGGAGAACGTTCCCTGGATATTAATGAGAGGCTTCCCCACCATATGTTCCCACTCTCCCCCGATCAATCAACAAGCAATTACACTATGAAAGCCCCTACCTGTCCTCCTCACATGCTTATTGGCTGTGACAGATAGGGAGAGAAAGTGACAGGCGAGTGTCTCCTCCAATCATGGGGCACAGTAGGGGATGGGGGTGGGGAATGCAGGAATGGCAATCATATGGTAATCAGTGTAGTTCATTTACATTCCAGCAGGCATCTCTGAGCCTGGCAGCAAGTCAGTACACAGAGGCAACTGACGTGAACATGCTGATAAAAGCTCCTTTTATTTAAAGCGGATTTTCACCCAAATTACATAAAACCTTTTCTTACTAACTGTGAATGGTACACTATTTGGCCAACAGTATAAGGTATGTTTTTTATGGTTTCGGCTTGGCCCCTTAGTTCCAATGAAGAGAAATCCAAACGCTAGCCAGGCCTTCAGACCAAAATCAGGTCTGTGTTAAAACAACGCAAGGGGATGGGCTGGGGGGTGCATGATACCGGTGAGAAATGAAAGATCTAAGCAGACCAGTTTGAGTAACAGATGCGTGAATTTATAGGGCTTGTTAGACGACAAAAATTGCACAATGCATATAATACTGTGAGACAGGATTTTACAACTCTGGAAAGTTATCACGGCATCATCTTGACAATTGAGAGGTAAACAGTAGAAATACAGCGTTAATGTTATAAAGTAATCCAGGAGAAATGTGTGCTTTTATGTCTGCAATTGGCCAACGCAGCACCTTGCCAGAGTCAGGTTCACCCCCCCAGGTTCTCACTTCTCACTCTCCACACTCTTGCAGCCACAAACCTCCACTATTATGGAATTGTGGCAGGAGGTGGACCAACAGAGTGCTGTGGCAACTGTGCACGACTCCTTGGTAATGTCTGTAGTACACCCGACCTAATGACTTCCTCTCCTGTCTTCTTCAACAACACATCGGCAACCTCATAGCCAATGTATTGTAAAGCCAAGAAGAACAAGGAAACATGTAGAAGAAAACAATAAAACATGTACTGTGCAATAATGACATTGTAAAATTTATAAAGAGAGCATGAGTATGAACACCAGTATAATTGTTGCAGACAGTGTGCACAAGACCACAGGGGAAATTGCATGCAGTTTGGCATGTGGACAGTGCTAAGCCCTCAGTGCTCTTTTATCTAAAAGGGAACAAATCCCTGCAGCCAGGTTCCCTATCTGGTGGAAAGCCTGGAACCAGAAGAGTGGAGGCTGTTACAGCAGCATATGCAGGGTATCCCCCAGGAAATTCATTAGTAGAGGTGGTGGTGGTTGGGAATGGGTGAACCAACCCTTTAAGGTAACTGCTCAAATTATACTAACCTTTCTGGACAGTCACACTTAATGCATCTTGCCTCTAAGTGTCACAGGCTCACTTTCCCCAATGACTTCAGTTTCAATGTCAGGGCTCTGTTTGATTTAATTGATTTGATAATTTGATTGTTGTGTCTAGTTTTCCACCATTATGGTGTTTGACATAATGGTCAGTTGACCAAGGTTATAACAAATTGGTGATTACTTGGCTTGTTTCTTTGATTTGTCATGGGATGAGATTCTTCTCTTAAGCCTCTTTCATTTTTATCTCTTTCTAATCTTCCCTCCATACAGTAATTTTTGGACTCTTTTATTACATCACAACATTATCATGGTGTAGTTGAACTAAAGTCTACCAGCTCTGCATTTGAAGAATGCCTAATGTCAGCTGTTCACCACAGACAGCTTGCTTCTTCCCTTGTGAGACTGAGCTGCCTGTGTTTATCAGTCCCTGATAACAGTTACAGTTTCACAATGACTCGACATGTCCCGTCCTGCTTTCAGCATCCTTGAACCTTGTCTCTGCCAGGGCTTTCTGCAGCGCTGCGCTGTGCCATATCAGATATGTTCCTTTTTATATGGTTACATGCTTGTACTTGTCATATTTCAAAGGGAGTTTCTTTGGCGATGCAGCGAATGCTGTCAGAGATGAATCAGCCCTTTTGAAAGGAGCACCCGTAGCTATTTCTATCTGTAACCAAAATGATGTTCAACTCAGTTTGTCAAAAGGGGAAAGTAAAATCACTCGCTGTTAGATTCCTTCCTCACCATCTTCTCGTTATTCCCCTTGAGGCCACGCAGTGTGAGCTTTGATGTGTTTCAGTGTGAGGAAAAAGGGTGAAATCTATGAGGTGTGAAATAATATTGCTTAGGATAAGCACTTTTTGAGGAATAAGATAAGATAAGATAAGCCTTTAATTGTCCCACAGCGGGGAAATTTTCAGCGTTACAGCAGCCAGCAAAAGTGTCATATATAGAAATACAATAATAAAATATAATAAAATACAATAAAAATAAATAGAAAAATAGTCCTGTACACAGTATAGACAGGAATAATAATAGAGTGACTGAGTGCATTTGTAAGTATGAACAATAGATAAGATAAAAATATTGCACATATATAATATACATGTACATGAAAATATTACACAGCAACAGATGAAGTAAATATCATCATGAATAAAAAAAAATATGTATTAAGATAATGCACAGCAGCAGATGAAGTAAAGTAGTGAACAGTCTGCTTATTGACAGTCAAGTGTAGATTACCGGGAGCTGTACTGATTATAGAGTCTGACAGCAGCAGGCAGGAAGGACCTACGGTACCTCTCCCTCAGACACCGAGGGTGGAGCAGTCGATCGCTGAAGGAGCTGCCCAGTGCTGATAGAGTGACATGTAGGGGGTGGGAAGTGTTCTCCAGTAGTGATGATAGCTTGGCCACCATTCTCCTGCCACCCACCACCTCCACTGGGTCCAGAGGGCATCCAAGGACAGAGCTGGCCTTCTTTACCAGTCTGTCCAGTCTCTTCCTATCCCTGGAAGAGATGCCACTGGCCCAACATGCCACCCCATACAAGACGGCTGATGCCACCACAGAGTCATAGAAAGTCTTCAGGAGCGCCCCCTGCACTCCAAAAGACCTTAGTCTCCTGAGCAGAAAGAGACGGCTCTGGCCCTTCTTGAACAGAGCGTCTGTATTGTCTGACCAGTCCAGTTTGTTGTTCAAGTGAACACCCAGATACTTGTACGATCTCACAATCTCAATGTCCGTTCCCTGGATGTTCACTGGTGTAGGTGGAGGGAGTCTGTGCCTGCCGAAGTCCACCACCAGCTCTTTGGTTTTACCCGCGTTGATCTGGAGGCGGTTCTGCTGACACCAACTCACAAAGCCCTGGGTCAGTTCTCTGTACTCCCTATCATCCCCGTCGGTGATGAGGCCGACGATGGCAGAGTCGTCAGAGAACTTCTGTAGGTGACAGTTTGAAGTGTTATGGGTGAAGTCCGCTGTGTAGAAGGTGAACAGGAAAGGCGCCAGAACGGTTCCCTGTGGAGCCCCTGTGCTGCAGAGAAGTGTGTCAGACACACAGTCCTGTAACCTCACATACTGTGGTCGGTTTGTGAGGTAGTCCAGGATCCATGCTGCCAGGTGATAGTCCACCCCAGCGTGCTCCAACTTGTCCCCCAGAATCCTGGGCTGGATGGTGTTAAAAGCACTGGAGAAATCAAAAACATGATCCTCACAGTGTTTCCAGCCTTTTCTAGGTGAGAGAGGGATGTGTGAAGTAGGTAAATGACAGCGTCATCCACCCCAATGCGGGGTTGGTAGGCAAACTGCAGAGGGTCCATACATGGGCTCACCAGCGGACGCAGGTGAACAAGGACCAGTCTCTCCAGGGTCTTCATCAGGTGAGAGGTCAATGCCACTGGCCTATAGCCATTGAGGTCCTTGGGGTGAGGGGTCTTTGGCACAGGAACCAGACACGATGTTTTCCACAGTTTTGGCACCCTCCCCAGCTTCAGACTCAGGTTGAACAGGTGCTCAACAATCCCACACAGCTGGTCCGCACAGGACTTCAGAAGTCTGGAGCTGATGCCGTCTGGGCCCGCCGCCTTCCCTACCCTCATCTTCCTCAGTTCGTTTCTCACCTGGGATGTTGTGAGGAACAGCCCGGTTGAGCTTGTAGGGGGTAGGGGGGCTGAAAGGGAGGTGTTTGCGGGTGTGAAATGGGGAGATGGGCCCAGCCCAGGCTGTGGTGTAGGTGTATGAAGTGGCTGTAAGCTGAGGGCTGTGTGGAGTGGTGAGTGGTGAGATGAGGGAGCGAGGGGACTGCAGGCAGGGAGGGTAGATGGTGATGATGGTTGCAGGGGGGACGGGGCAGGGGGGGGGGGTTAGATGCCTGATCGAATCTGTTAAAGAATACGTTCAGGTCATTTGCCCACTTCTGATCCCCCACAGGCCAGGGCTTGGAGTCCATATGGCCCGAGATGGTTTTAAGGCCCCTCCAAACTCCTCTGGTGTTATTTTGCTGCAGCTGACTCTCCAACTTCATCCTGTAGCTGTTTTTCCCCTCCCTGATCCTCCTCCTCAGTTCTCGCTGGACACTCTTTAACTCCTCCTTGTTACCCGATACAAAAACTCTCTTTTTTTCCTTGAGGAGAGCCTTAATATCAGGAGTGATCCAGGGTGTATTGTTAGCAAAACAACGCACAGTCCTGGTGGGGATGGTGTTTTCCACACAGACGTTTATGTAATCCGTCAGACAGTCTGTGAGGTTGTCAATATCCTCCCCATGAGCGTCAGTAAAAATGTCCCATACAGTAGTGTCAAAACAGTCCTTTAAAGCATCCTCTGCTCCGTTTGACCACTTCTTCACTGTGCATGGGACAGCAGGCAGCCTGCGCACAAGAGGTCTGTAGACAGGCCTGAGATGCACAAGGTTGTGATCAGATCTGCCCGGGGGGGGAGACTCAATGAGATGTATGCATCCTTGGTGTTGGCATAACATAAGTCCAGTATTCTGTTGTCTCTGGTATGGCACGTAACATACTGGGTAAATGTGGGTAGAGAGGAGGACGGAGGGGCATGATTAAAATCACCAGAGATGATGAGGAGGGCATTTGGGTGCTGTGTCTGCAGCCTACTTACTGCTAATGCTAATGTCAGGTTATAAGTGTTAAAATGAGTGTCTTCAAAGTGTTAATGAAGCCGCTGACGAGCCAGCAGCCAAGACACAGAGTCTAATCTTATCCTGGTGTGACATGAGCATGAAGGGGAACAGGTAGGAAAGGATTTGCTGTAACATGAAGAAACAGGAGTGTTTCAGTTAGACTCCCTTGCTGCAAATGCAGACTTAACCATACAGTACAGACAGACGTTGGGGGATGGTTCTGACTGGCCTATCTTCTGTCTGTGTGGTACGGATGTCAAATGTTGTGGTTCAAATGAAACAATGAGATGGTAAGATAGCTAGACACAGAGGAGAAAAATGTTAGAGATGGAAAAGACGGACTTAGATAAGATCTTGAATCAGTGACAGTCACACTAGCACTTCTTTGAGGCTGTAATGCTTGTTGTACAGAAAATGTATGGTGTGCAGCAGTTGTGGTCAAGTAAAGGTAAAAATGGTGGTGGTTGCTAACATAACATACTTCACAATGGCAAGCTCTGTGAGGCTGTACTTGAACCGAGCAGTGTTTTGAGCTAAATGCTAACGTCAGCATGCTAACTGATGTATAATATTTACCATGGTAATCAAAGCAGTATAGCGCTAAAACTACAACTGGTGGTCGATCCATGTACCAAGGGTTGAGGGGAAGTGGAACTACTAATGAAACGCAGCAATAGCATTGATGTAAATAGCCTTTATTCAGATAAAGTGCTTCACTGGGTGTTTTGCTGAATCAACACTGTTTGGGGTAGAATTGTCAGGAGGAAGGTCAAAGACAACAAACCCTGAAGTTAAACTGCATCTGTAGCTTTTGTAACCACTATTTTGGTGTAATTAATCATTAGGTAAGGTCAGCTTAAAAACAATTGTCCCATTTTCCAGTAATAATGTAAAGTGTGGTTACCTCTCTACCTACAAGAAGTGACAGGAAGCTCAGGAATACTCAGTCCAGCAAAAGCTGAGCTTGCTGATGGCAGATCTTTTGTCCATTTAGTTTCCTTTATCAGTACCACATGCTTGCAGGGTTGGTAAATATGAGCATGTTGTGCACACTTTACTGGCATCACGACATTCATTTCTTTCTCATTACTCTTATGTGATGTCGATTTGTGCAACTTTAAAGTACAAATATGTACAAGTGCAAATATCTGTTGTGGCATTGGATGACATTTGTTCATCAAACCAAAAGTCATTGTTTCAGAGGTGGTTGCAGGTGTGACCAGTGTGTGCACTCCTCAAATTTAGATTTTGTGGCTACAAAAAACACTGCAAACCTGTGTGTGATCCCACAGATGCTACAGCCATATTTTGACCACAGCTTCTGGCATTTAAGTTTAGGTTAAGTATTTAATCTTCCGACATCTGCAGCCTGTTGCACCAGCTATGTGTAAGTTCAAATGTAGCTTAGTTTGAATGTAATGTGGGAGTTAGGCTAT
Source organism: Macquaria australasica (assembly GCA_005408345.1). Classification (NCBI taxonomy): domain Eukaryota; kingdom Metazoa; phylum Chordata; class Actinopteri; order Centrarchiformes; family Percichthyidae; genus Macquaria; species Macquaria australasica. Next base: position 71,560 of record SEMN01000713.1, read on the forward strand.
AACTTAGTAAAAACAGATTGCACCATACGTTACAACACAGTTAAGATAAAACTTAAAATGCACACCTCCCCCGAGCAAGTGGAAGTAATTCCTTATTAACTGTTGCCATGAAAACGATTGGAAAAATGGCAGAGGCTGATGATAGAGCCAGAGGAAACATTTGTTCGCAATTTATGGCGGGAGAGCATTGTCCTACACCCGTTGGATATTTATGATGACACTGCAGAAGATTACCATGTGAAACATTCACGAGTCACACTAAGCTGTGAAGACTTAATAAAATACTGAAATAGATTATTGAAGAGGGATGTGAGAAATTGTTGTGCAAGGGTTAAGGTTAGTTTATCATCACTTCACTACTGCTTCGTTGTGTAGCCTTTAATGGGCTGCTACCCCATACACACCATATGTTTTAAATGTTTTGAAGCGGTAGGCTACTTATCAATGTGTTGATTTTTGGTGATTAGTCACAGAAAACCTGATGCTAAAAGTGAACTACTGTTCGTTATTTGAAATATAGGTGGGCAGAAGATTGATTTTTACGATGCATTGACTGGAAATGGGAACTGCCGCTTGCACTGCTTGACTGCCTGTAACAGAAAGGTCTACCTGTTAAGGTGTTGACTTTGACTGTACTTTTACATCAAGATGGAAGGGGTGCTGATGCAGTTACTAATCATAACCCTAGTTCTGTGTGTTACAGCCATCTTCACCTTAATAAAAAACATTAAAACACAACAAAGTACAGTCAAAGCAAATAAATTAAATCATCATTGAATTATCAAGTAATGAGATGTTGTATTCAGTAGTTCACACGTGAGATCATACACCAGTTCATTTGTTTTAATATTATTAGTCTCTTCAGTTGGTCACAAGTCAGTAGTGTCTCTCTCTCCCATATTATCCAAACGTCTCTCTCTGCAACAATATTTGGATTACGGTCGACTTGGTTGTAGCATAAGTAGAGATGGTGCAAATCAACAACTCGTACTCGTTGTAAAGTAGCAATCAGTGTTGACTCTACAATCAAACGTACGATCAGCTGGTGCAACAGGCTGCCAGGCCCTGCTGGGTTTGTCTTTCATACATTTTCTACCACCTTTACTGCCACAAAACCCAGACTAAAAACACAGAAACAAAGTGATTTGGTAGTGGTTGAATCTTGTGAATGAATACGGTTACATAAAAGAGAGTGCACAGTGAGTGTACACAGAGGGTTAAAGATGAAGATTACGCCACCAACCCAACATAACAGTGAAACAAGTTGCTACAAAACACAGTGCACAAAAAGCGAAAACTGTGAGTAAGTACCTTGCAATTTAGTTATGGCAAAGAGCAAAGAGACGTGGTTTAATTTCTCACACACGCACACACACAGTGTATTTTCCTGTCACAACATGCCTGTTTGGTGCTTCTTTAACGGCCTCTCAAATAGAGTAATCTTTAATTTCTCTCCAGCCATGAACCTAATCACTTGTTTGTTCGTTGGCCTTTTACAAACACTGGTAATCATTACTGCACACACTCACACACTCACACACACACCTTTGTGTCAGGCTCACATGAAGGACACTGATTTATTGGTCTGCGTGCGTGCATGTGTGTGTGTTTATCAGCATCTGGACCATTACAGCTCCTGTTCATACAAAATGAATTTTATGTGTGTGTTTAAAAGACATGTACACCCTTACACACACACTCTCTCTCTCTCTCTTCAAGGAGTCAGTGTGGTCTGTGGTGGAGGCACAGGATAGCTTAAGGCATTTTCACTGAAAGTGCACATTCCATATTCCATATGTGCACATACAGACAGGAGGACACTGACTGAATTAGATGGAATGAAAGGAAATGACAAAGGGGGAGGGGATTATAGAAGAAGAGAGCAGCTGATTGGATAATTGGTATAACTGTCATGTTATCCTTCCTTGAGCCCGTGCAGGCTTTTTACAATATAATACCATCTGATGAAAGTGCTGCTGAACTCAATACTAAAGCCAGCCTTCAACCGCTGGCCTTAATCTGTTTTATGGAACAGGATAGGTAATACTCTCTCTCACTCACACACACACACACACACACACACACACACACACACACACACACACACACACACACACTTGAAAACGTGATTGAAAAGAATCCATCAGAATGTAAATCCTCTTGTCTTTAACCCTAACTCACTCTGATTCAATTGGAATCAAGTCTGGAGCACATCAGTACTTTCACATATATGTATGTAAAAAACATACATCTGACATTACAATGTTGAGCTTTAATTGTCAGGCTCATCACTGTGCAGTAACTGCCGTTAAAATGTGTCATTGCTCACCTGTTTTATCAAAATCAGACAGGTGATGTAGCAGTCATGACCTTTAAATTTGAACTGTTTCCCCCCGTTTAACTCTGATGAGATCAGACTGATGTCTCAGAGGTATCTGAGATGTTGGGTTCAAGTTAAACTTTATGACCTTTAATTAGAGAGCGTCTCAGGCTGTGCACAGTGATAAAGTGCTTCTTCCCTACGTGTTTTGTCAGATTTGTGTTCCTCCATCCTCCAAGATGAAGCCACAGGAAGAAAAGAGAGCTTGTAGATTGTCACTTTGGATCTATTCCCTCATATTATCGTGTTTCTTTCACCTCCTCTCAGACTTCCAGCGGTTGATGACAGTGGCTGAGGGAATCACCACCCTGCTGTTTCCCTTCCAGTGGCAGCACGTCTATGTTCCCATCCTGCCAGCCTCTCTCCTCCACTTCCTGGACGCTCCTGTTCCCTACTTGATGGGCCTGCAGTCCAAAGAGGGCGCAGACCGCTCCAAGCTGGAGCTTCCTCAGGAGGTAAAGCCAACCTATTGACGAGTCAATGAAAATAATAATCCATTCAATAGATTGAGATATTTTATTTTATTTTATTTTGGATAGCCCTTAAGACCACTGTTAGCTGGTCTTAAAGTCATGCCACACCTCAACACAGGATAGCCCCACCTTTAGCCCAGGACTTATTAAATCCTGTTCTGGGGCAAGCTTAAAGGGATAATTCGGATTTTTTGGAAAATATGCTTATTCACTTAAAAGAAAAGATTGATATAATCTCGGAAAGAAAGCGAGTGTATTTACCAAACTATTACTGCACTACTTAGTTAGAGAAGAGTTGCTTTGCACACAGACAGACTACCAGGCTCCTATTCAGACAGACAGGAAATTGCAAAGAACTCCTTTCTGTTCTAAACAACCTCTTGTCATTTTGTCTAGACACACACACACACAATAGGACAGGGAATTACCTATTGTTCGTCTACAAATTCACCTCAAGGCAAAGTGAGTCTGAAGTGGATTTTAGTCTCTGTATTCTTGTTGCCTTTTTAGTTCAGGCCCAACACTTGTCAGACAGTGAAGAGGTGAATGTGCACTGGATTTAAACCTCTGTAGCCCTGTGCAGGGCGTCTGTGTATTCATGTGTTAAAGCAAGATAAGACCTTAACAAAGCAGAACATCCAGGCTCGCCAGCTTCCGGCTTTGCTTACATCCCCCGCCTCCCAGCGCTTGTTAATCCAGCAAATTCCGTATGGATGCTAATGATCCCAGCCAGCACAGGAGGCCTAGAAATGGGCTGATGATGAAAGAATGGCTTGAAGCAAAACAGAGAGGAGATATGGAGGAAATATGTTACCTGACGTTAAATGATAACAGTGGTCATGTTTGCATTGCAGACAAGATTACGTGGCAGTATTATCATCCCTTTCCTACACTTGTCTCTCCTTGTGCATATCGCTGAAAGAGAACCAGTGACTCAGTCCTGCATCCAACGCGTATGTGGTAGAATGCGTCTGAGCATAAACTAACGCAGAACTTTGAACATAGTAGTCTTTGTGTGCTGGTTCCTGACTTGTGTTGTGTTCTGGGGTGACCCTCAAGTATCAATTTTGACAGTGTTTCAGTGATGAAAACAATGAACTCACTCAGTTAATCGCTGAGATCTGGGAACACAGCAACATCACAAAAAATAGATCCAATGGGGCAAGAAACACAGGCAGTCAGACTGATCGTCTGACAGGTTGTACACAAACCTCCTGATTAGTCAGACTAATTTAGAGGATAAAAAAGACTGCAGATGTTGAGATTATTACCCAAACTTACTATAGTTGTGCTCACACAGTATTCTTGTGTAATTGAGGATTAGTACTGATATTTTGGATGTGCTCACTTTCAGTTTGACCTCCAAATAAGTGCTTCAGGCAATCTGGATAAAGTGGAGTTTCTGTGTTCCTAGATCCAACACAGTACTTGGAGTACAATGGTATCTAACTGAACAGTGAATTCCTCATCTTCCCTCTTTTATAGTAATGTTCCAGATCTTCCAGCTGTGTTGCATGCATTTCTAGGATTGGATTTGAAAATTGAGCTGTTCTGATGGTACAGCTGGAACCTTTTGTGCATCCTTTCCAGTGGGAATCCCCCACTTCCAACATTTGAGTGTTGGCTGAACAACAGCAACCTTTTCAAAGGAAGAGGCTGCCAAGTTTTTATTAACTTCTTATCAACTTCCATGTTTGAGTATGGTTTGTTTTTCAGCTTCAGTGTTCTCACAATGTAGCTACACTGAAGTCTGGCCTCCAAATTTCAATCTGGAGGTCCTCTACCACTCCTGTTTTAAATAATGAATTTATGTCTGTGTTTTCTGGGATGTGTACATAAGTGCATTCCCATTTCTGTCTTTATGAGTGGATTAGAGCCCTAGTGTTGTCAGGGCTTTTGCTTTAATCCCATATGAGGGTGTGATTCTAACTCCATTATGTCAGATTTAGGTTGATCTCCAACATTGTGCTATTATCAATCACACACTGACCTACATTATCCGTACTCTACATCTCCCAACCCCCATCACACCTCCTAATCTGTACTCAGTACGCCTCCTGATGATACCTGTCCCAGTGCGCTGGGATCACCCTTTACCTGTTTCTGCTGTCAGTAGCACCGAAAGGACACTGTCATCTTCTGTCTTAGATGTAGACATTTGATTTTTGTGGTACCAGAAATGTGCATCACAGTAATATTAATTGATAGGGGTCATTGTCTATTCCTGAACTATATTGTTGTGATATTCATATCTTTCCCTTTCCCAGGCCAACCTGTGTTTTGTTGACATTGACAAGCACTACATCGAGCTTCCAGAGGACTTTCCCCACTTCCCCAACAAGACTGAGTTTATCCAGGAGCTCAGCGAGGTGCTGCTTAGCTTTGGCATTTCTGCCAGCACAGGGGCCCCACCACGGACCCGCACCAGTCCTGGCAGCACTCCGGGCAGCACCCCCTCCACCCCTGGCAGGGAGCGTAAGACCGTCGCTCTCCGGCAGCTAGAGGACGACGGGCGTAACGGCAACCTGGCAGGGGAGGAGCTGGCAGTGCTGGAGCTGCTGCAGGGAAACGCCACCCTGGAGAGACTGCAGGCGCTGACCAAACGCACCGGGGTGACAGTGGCCCGTGTGGACGCCCTGAGGGCCGGAGTCAAAGCTCAGGGCACTGAGGGGCAAGGAGGCCGGACAGCAGCTGAAGAGGAGGAGCTAAGGAACGCCAAACTGAACATCCAGCTGAGGGAGGTGTTCGCCAGCCGCTTCACCACCATGTTTGCAGACTACGAAGCCTTTGTCATCCAGAGCGCCCCAGACCTGGAGTCCTGGCTCACCAACAGGGAGCAGATGCACAACTTCGACAAGGTGACTAACTCCAGCACAAACACACAGAGGGCAGAAAAAATGCCTAGGTTTTTTTTCTGAGTGCAAAGAGAGGTTTGTGCCCATGCTGTAGAGAGGGAAAAGAGAGAACTGGGACGTCGTCATCTGAATTATTCTATGAGGGTGAAATTGGATTGTGTGTGTGTGTGTGTGTGTGAGACACTGGAAAACAAATAGTTTGACATGTTATGTGGCTGTGTGATTAATTCTGACCTGCATTCAAAGCAGTGTAGGGATTGTAAATGACAGTGTTTGCATACTACATGCAGTACATTTCCCTTATGAATAGTGGAAATGCCATCCACTGCACCGTAAATAGGTCTGCTGTTGTGAATAGAGGAAATTTTGTACCATATATTCTCAAACAGTTGTTTGCATCAGCTTATGTGAAAACATCAATCGGTGCATCCCAGCCACAGCAGTGGGACAGAAAGCCCTGTGATCATCTATACTTTAATTTTAATACAGACCAACTCACAATTGAGATACACATTTTTCTGTTTCCGTTAGCAAACTGAAGAAGCAGGAGACACTGATTTGATCCTCCTGTTAACTATGCTAACAGTCCTACGCTGTGTCTATCAAATCACTACAGTATTTAATGATCAACTATATTGACATTTTAAAATGAGTGATCACAAGAAATTTGAGGCAACAGGAAGTTGTCCACACAAAAACTCAATGTTGGAGTTTTTAGATTTCTCCACTATGGAGATGAAAGCTCAGTTTCTAGGTGAGTGAAATGCTAGCTTAGTGTGGACGTAATCTAAATAGTGGGCCAACTAACTGTTTTTTTCCCCTTTGCCATGCTTTATATTGTGAATGTGCTGTTAATACACACTTCCTGTATCTGCTTCACAGTAAAAGTTTTCCAGCAGTTCAGTCGTTTCTCTTCTCTGAAAGATCTTTACAGTGAAGCGGCAGAAAATGTTTGGTTTGCATCACAATGACTGGATCGGTGCTAGGTGTTTTTTTGTTTATTGTCTTTAATTTGCCTGAACGGGCTGCACCTCTGGCTAATATCTGAAAATTGACAATACATATATTTCTGTATCTGTGCGTTTGTGCTTGTGCTTGCTCCAGGCCTCGTTCCTGTCCGACCAGCCGGAGCCCTACCTGCCCTTCCTCTCTCACTTCATCGAGACGCAGATGTTCGCCACCTTCATCGACAACAAGATCATGTCTCAGTGGGAGGAGAAGGAGCCACTGCTCCGCGTCTTTGACACTCGCATCGACAAGGCACGCCTCTATAATGTCCGCGCTCCCAGCCTCCGATCCTCCAGCTACCAGAGGTGCTCCATCCTTAAAGAGTCTGGTAAGCTCAGCAGGGAGAGGTGTGAGTGTTCAAATGGGTTGGAGTATGGTTTACTTTGCAGGGAATGTGATTACGATTGGAACAAAAGTGGTTGAAGAGGCTTATCCAGAAAGGTAGGGGTTTTAATTGGCAGCAGGAAAGGAGCCCATTGATCAGCATGCGGTATGTGTTGTCTGTCTTTCAAAGCATGCCACATATCATCCATTAGCTGAGGTCAGACAGGATAGCACTGCGCCATGCAATTTAAAAACACGCATGAAGACTCCCCTTCCCCCCCAGTCTCTCATTTATCATCTGGAAGCAGCTCAACACCCCAGTTCTCATTTCTCTACATCCCAACACAGCAAACACTCCATCATTCTCTTTCACATAGGCACAAGCACACACTCTCTGACTTACTGCCAGAGTGTTTGCTCAGGCCCTTTTTTTCTTATTTTCTCAATTAATGCTGCTTGGGTTTCTTTAATTGGTGCTGAATGTGCAGTGTGAGGCAGGAGGTCAGACTCAGGACTGGCTCAGACTGTTGGAGGCCAACAGGAAATCTATGAGGCTGCATGTGTCTGTGTGTGGTTTACTGATGTTCATCAAACTGTAAAAGAGTAGGATTGCAGGTTGACCTATCTATATAAAAAGGACTAGTTGTTTGTAAGTTGAAACTTGGCCTGGTTATCACATTAGTGTTTACAAAGTGGATATTTATCCATCACTAAATTAAAACAGGTTGCACAAGAAATGGTAAATGGACTTCACTTATATTGCGCTTTTCAACCTTAATGGTTCCCTAAGCGCTTTACAGATTGGTTTCATTCACCCATTCACACACACATTCACACTGATGGCGACGGAGCTGCCATGCAAGGTGCTGGCCTCCATCGGGAGCAACTTAGGGTTCAGTGTCTTGCCCACGGACACCTGGTTGAAAATCCTGTTTGAGCTTTATTTTCAACATTCTTTTTTTTTTTTTTTTAGCATGTTGGGATCCATGTTCAGAGCATGTAACTGTACCTGTTTCAGTTGGTAGAGGTGTTGGATGAAAATCTATAAACGTAACTCTAGACCCCCTTGTATGTATCTGAGGGAAAACCACAAATTGCTGTTTTGACGTTTTGTGTAGGGGTTAGCTGAAGAGGGGTTGGTAGGCATATTTCTTCTCTTTGGACAGAGCCAGGCTACTTCACTCCAGCTCTGCACTTAAACTTGCATTCATTGATTTTATATTATTATTATTATTATTATTATTATTATTATTATTATTATTATATTGTGAAACATTTCAGTGTTGACTGAACCAGTCAACCCTAATGAACACAAAACTGCAAAATATGATGTGGAATGTTATAATTCATACTGAAACAGCTTTATAAACTGTTTTGGACCGATATATCAGAGAGATAGTATGATGATTCAAAGCATCACAGCTATATACTGTATAGCTAAGTATATGACAGAACAGATACAGTGATTGTATCAACTTTCAGTCTGGCTCACTGTTCTCAGTTTCTCAGCGTTTTATAGCTCAGATCATTATCTTCTGTAAGAATGATTAGGATTGTCATTTCAACCAGAGTCGTCGTCTGCATTCTCTCTCGCATGTTGTCTGCTTGTGACCCGCACTGTTTCATGCTAATGGGCCGAGCAATGTAAAGCTTTAATTGCTGAGGGTGAGCTCATTTGGGGGCGATGGTGAATGCAGGTACCCAATTACCCAGACAATAGGCAGCCTTTCCCTCTGCCTGCCTTCCCCTGTGGTGACTCGCTTCGGTGCTCCAGAGCTGAGAGAGGAGTTCAGTCAGAGAAGAGAGAGATGAAAGGACAGCATACTGCATCCCTGATTTAGAAGTCCAGCCAGGTTTTTTCTTTTTGGCAAATGAGCAGCTGTTAGAGCATATTATGTTTGCTTCATTGCTCCATTTGTTCCATTCAAACACTGTAGCTGAAATGTACCAAATCACACTTGTTGTCCTTCACAGGTGACTTGGAAGGTGTTTTCTGATCATTGGCCATGGCACACCCGTCTTTGTCACTGCACCCTCATGCATGTGATCACACCAGCTTGCATCTTAGTCAAATCAAAGGATAATTCCAGTCTATTACAACTTCAGTCTATGCCCTTTTGGGGCCAGTGTGGGCCACTGCAGGCAGAAAAGTGGGGCCTGTGTGGGCAGCCCACTGTGGGCACTGTTACCATCTTGAATGTGGGGCATGTGTGGGCCCACACCCACATGGAACTTTCTGTTATGCTGGTTTTGCACGTTACAATACCACTACTTTTCTCTAATGATTTTGGATATTTGAATATATGTTCTGTGTGTGTAGCATGAAGGAGGCTACAACTTTCATTTCATTGTGCAGCCCTGTGTTGTAGAATGACAAATAAATGTACCTTGAACCTTGAAAACTAAACGTATGCAGTAAAACTAAGGAAAATTGACAAATTCCTGCTCAAAGTGTTGTCTGAATAGATTCTGTTTCCCCCACAGCTCAGGCCATCAAGCAGCGGCTGATGAAGCTCGACCACACAGCCATCCACCCACACCTGCTGGACATGAAGATCGGTCAGGGCAAATACGAGCAGGGATTCTTCCCCAAACTGCAGGCCGACGTGCTCAACACGGGGCCGACCAATAACAAGTGAGTCAACCTCGTGACTGAAATCCACACATGAAATGAGCAGATGAAGTCAGTAGGGCTGGGCAATTAATCAAATTTTATTTTCAATTATGATTTTGGCTTCCAATGATTATGAAAACAAGATCACCATTTCCTTTGTTGTTTGTTTGTTTTTCAGTTGAATTATATTTAAAGTTCAAGGAAATCCAAAGTTTAAAAAAAAGTTGTTTTTTTAAGTTCAATAAATGCATGATCTTTTCAAAGTGGTTAAATCGTGTTAAATCATCATGATGTCAATATTGACCAAAATAATTGATTATGATTTTTGCCCTAGAAGTCAGCACCTAACACCAACACTTTACAGGCTTTTACACTGTTGCTTCATGTGCTTCATGCGTTATTGACTGAAAAACAAACTAAATTTTGTTTGCTGTATTTTAGAATGCATTTTCATTTAAAGCAAATCACTAAGAGCTACACTACGAAGGGCAACGTTGAATGTGAATGTGTGCTTAGAAAGAGCCTCATGTCTTCAGCACAATTTAATTTAATTTAATTCCATTTCCATTTTTTTAAAATAAAGGAATAGTTTAAATTTGAGGTCATACTGTACGCATATTTGTTCATTTTAGGCCTTTATTGGACAACTGAGAGTAGAGAGATGGCATGAAATGAGGGGAGAGAGGGATGGGGAATGACAGGCAGCAAAGGTTCCTGGTCGAACGCAAACCTGGTCACCTCTGCTCTGCATATTTTTCACTTTGGACAGAGGCAAACTAGCAGTTTCCCCTGTCCTCCAGTCATTATGCTAAGCTAGACTAACGATGTCCTGACTCCAGCTCTGAACGTAACACACAGACATGAAATAGATAACCATCTTCTCATCTCAGTCTCAGAAAGAAAGCAAATATTCCTTTACGGTACATCAAACAGATAGGTCATGGACTCAGAGGAAGACCGTTTCTGTGAATAGCAATGTGTTAATACATTTTATTTCAAAGGGCATTCAACTCTTTTAAAAACGAGTCTAATTGCTCTTTGTTATACCTGTAGGTGGTCTCATAGGACAGCGACAGCTCAGCGAAGGAAAGACCGTCACAAACAACAAACAGAGCATCTGAACCTTGACAACGACCTGAAAGAGGTAGAAAATCCAACCCATAACCTGCCATTTGAAAGCCCCCCCGGTTTGGTTTGGTTTGGTTTGGTCCTGTTTGGCCTGTTTGAGCTTTCTTTGTTTCTAATTTCATCCTTTTTTAAGACTTCATGTGCATGCTGCCTTCTGTTTTTTTTTTCCATTCTTCTCTTTTGTTCCTGTCCTCTCATGTCTGCTCGTGTGTCCTGTGCCGGTCGGTCGGGGGTCGGGTGGTACCCCTCTTCCTCTTCCTCCTCCTCAGCAGGTGGAGGGCTGTATGGTCCTGCAGAACTCCATGGCATTTTGGGAGTGGGACAATGCATCCCCTCCGCCTATCAAACCACCTAAAAAATCTGCCTCTGCGTCGTGCCTGGTATGTGGGGGAGCTGCCTGTGTTGTGGACCCCTCTACCTCCACCTCCACCCCACACATTACACTCTTACCCAACGTTCCCACCTGTTCTTCAACTGTTTTACTGAAACGCTCTGTCCAGAGATTTTCTGTACAATTAAATTCTTATACTCCCCTTCTCCTGCCACTTTTCAGTTGTGGAATTGTTTAAAGTTGTAATCCTTAAGATTTCCATCCTGGTTGATTTGGTGACACCTGTGGTTACCATGGTAACAGCAAGTGTGGTTTAATACTACAGCAAATGATCATTGAGCTGCTACCTTGTCAGAAATCCAATGCTAGAGCAGCTGCTGCATCTGTTAACAGTGCAGCCAAACAATTTCACAGTCAGTAGTTTTCCACACAGCAGCAGGGCACAGTAAAGTTTGTTACCTTGATGGGGAGTTGGAGTGTCCAGCCTGTCGTGTGGAACTCTTCATCTAACACCACTGTAGCTGCTCCTCTCTCTTCCACTCCCTGCACCCCTACCCGCTGTGACAAACACATCACTTTTCCTGCATCACAATAAAAGATACCTGGTGTTTCAGCACTTTTTTGTGGAGCAGTTTATACTCAAATACAGCCAAGTTATATAAAACTGGATAGTGTGACCCTTCGGATGTCCGTTTGCTCAAAGGTCAGCACGGTCAAGACTGTTTGCAGTTGGTCAACAGCGCAAATTAGCATGTCAAAGCTGAACTCTTTCCAAATGCCCTGCACACATTTACTTCACCTCCACGGGCAAATCTACGGATGGCAGCAGTCCCATTAAAATAAACTGATTTCAGCTTAAAATGTCGCTGCTGATGTCAACGCTGATGTTTTCTGAGCTGAAAACCAAACATTAACCAAAAGAAAGCAGATAGAAAGTTATTATTATGTCACAGAAGCACTTTGAGCTATGGAGCGTCGGTGGGAACCCTGCTCACCTCCCAGCACACCCCAACACACACACACCCCTTCTTAAAGGACACCTGGCTTTCACTCCTCTCCTGTGTCCTACCCTTTCCTGTTAGCTCACAGAAAGCCAGTCCTTTGAAGTGTTGGAGTTTCACAGCTTTTCACTTAAAAAAAAATCACAATCATAATAGTGAAAACACACTTCAGTCTAAAATGATTTGATGACTTTTATTCCTAAATAAGAGGATCGTTATGAATGAAAAATGATGGTGTCCCTGAGGGTTTGTTATTTTTCCGTCATGCAGCATCATCTGTCCTTTTTAGAATGACAGCAGGGAAGCAGACAGACACAGCTGACTGAAATCAGATAAAGCTATCTGTGTGAGATGGAAGCGTAGTGTGAAGACACAACAGATAAAGCATCTCTGTTAATAGTCCTGGTTCGAGTGCTCACTAACAGGTTCTGTTTGACCTTCAGAAGTACATGCAGGAGGCCCGCAGCCTGGGGAAGAACCTTCGACAGCCCAAACTGTCTGATCTGTCTCCCGCCGTCATCGCCCAGACCAACTGGAAGTTCGTGGAGGGGCTGCTCAAGGAGTGTCGCATGAAGGTGAAACGTACAACCACAGCATGTCCCTGCACTTCGAAATTACCTGTGATTCATTAGTACAGACATCCTCCTGACACCTTTCCTGTCTCACACACCCCCAAACTCAAAGCTCTCATGAATGATGCGTGCAGGGAGAGACAAATCTAACTGCTCACGTTTCATCAACAGTAGATATCAGAAATGTCTTTCCTCCAAGTTTGGGAACATCAAACTAAGAATTCCATCTGAGATACAAAAAATGTTGATTATTAATTATTGCACCCCCTATTCAGGCCAGTCACTGTCGTTTTAAACACTTGAACCAGGAGTGATGTCAGACACAGCCCGCTACCAGATGAAACATCCTCTTTGTAACTGGAGCCAATAAAAAACTGTAGTGCAGTGCTATCAACAGCACTAATAGACTCAACTATTGTCTTAGTTTGTCTATAATTTACATTGCATGTTGAAATACCACTTGGTAGGCTGTAGTAGCATTTTATTTATTAATTTATCCATCAATCTATTTTCAGTTATTTCAAAATAAGTGCATTTGAAATAGAATTATAATCCTTAGAATCTTTTCTATGTCTTGGAAATATATATATATATATATATATATATATTTGGTCAATATCAATCTGTGCAACCACATAGCAAATCAGTACACTGTGTGGTTTCCTAACTGTGATCCACTAAACCCTTCAACGCAATGGCTGCCAGTCTAGTACCAATATATTCTAATAACAGGGACAAAATCTTATAGAATACCTTAATCATACACTTAGACCAATAATAAATAAAAAATAAGAAGAAGAATTCCAGATGATGGTCTGTTGAAATCACCACCCAACCCGATACCTGAAAGTAGCACACAAAACCTGACAATATCCAGACCATCCCTTCAAACCATGTGTATATAGTTATCCTAATATTCCCATTGATTGATTGTTCCAACAGTTTGTGTTTTGGTGTGTGTGTGTGTGTGTGTGTGTGTGTGTGTCTGTGTCTGTTCAGACCAAGCGCATGCTGGTGGAGAAGATGGGCCGGGAGGCGGTGGAGCTGGGCCATGGTGAGGCCAACATCACCGGACTGGAGGAAAACACTCTGATCGCCAGCCTGTGTGACCTGCTGGAGAGGATCTGGAGCCATGGGCTGCAAGTCAAACAGGTCAGCACACACACACACACTCACACAGACAGAGGAACACATAAACACACAGGGAAACATAAGTGAAGCTTCATACTTTGACAAACCGGTGCACATGCATTACAAATGTCTTAATCAGATTTATAATAAAGATGATGGCACATACCCACTCAGCTGTCAGTAGAAACACTGTGTTAATCAGGTATTTATGAGCATATTGGATACTGAGGCTAAGAGTTTATTGCCTGATAAATCCTCTTTGTGGGTTCATAATCTCTCCGTCCATCAGTGAATGCATTAGCTGTCTGTTTGAGTGAGTGTGTTGGGGGTTTGCTTCTCTGACACACACCTCTCTGACCTCTCAGGGGAAGTCGGCCCTGTGGTCTCACCTGCTGCACTACCAGGCCCGAGAGGAGAAGCTGGAGCAGCAGCAGGCAGAGTCACCAGGTAACACACACACACCGTCTGTCTACCACACATGTCTGAGTGTAACAAAGCCATCATATCCTGTATTTCCCCTCAACAGTGTCACATGTTCCTGAGAGGAGGAAGTCTGATTGTTCCATAGCGATGCCGACCCTATATGTGTCTCTCATACAGGATATGAGGTATGTGCTGCCGTCCTCTAGTGATGGCAAGATGTCTCATACGGTTTGCAGTAGATTTCAGAAATGTCCATGTGAATGCATAAACTGACCTCACAATGTTCTTTCTAAAGCTGCATCTTTGCACTGACCATTTTTAACAAAGAATTTATTGGCAATTATTTCCAATAATCCTTTAAGTCATTTTTCTCTGATTCTCAAATGTGAAGATTTGCTGCTGTTCTTTGTTTTCTGATAGTAAACTGAATCTCTTTGGATTTTGGACTGTATGTCAGCTTGCTCTAAGGGAAATTATTACTGGCACTTTTTACTATTGTGCTGATATTTTATAGACCAAACCATTAATAGATAAATTGAGAAAATAATCACCAGATTAATTGATAATGTACATGATTGTTATTAGCAGCCATATTACCGTTCCATCTCTAAAACACCACCAATACTGCTCTATACATCCTGACATACACCATGGGTGTATTAGACCTAGATACAGTGTTCAAAGAGGGCACTCGCACATTACAAAGAAAGTGCCTATGATAAAAACGTTTTTCAGGTTTCCTCTAGGCCAACAGAGACTGTGCATTATGCCATAGCCATGTTCATCCAAACAGCACTGTGTGGAAAACAGCAACATACAGCCACTTGCGTTGTTTTAACAAAGGACTGTTGTTGGAGACATTTTTATTGGACCTAATAGATCGGTTCTGCACATGCACACACTAACTGAAGTAAAGACAGATAAGGCAGGTTCATGGAAGTGGGGACAGTAGTTCATCACTCGACTCCTGGGAGTGTCTGGACATCGGAGTGATGAGGGTGGATTTATATGTGCCAGTTTTATGAGCCCTCATCTATCTGTCTTCTGTCTCTGCATGGTGTGTCTCCTCAGGCATATCCAGAGTATGTCAGAGATAAAGACAGATGTGGGACGAGCGAGAGCCTGGATCCGTCTGTCCCTGGAGAAGAAGCTGCTCTCTCAGCACCTCAAACAGCTGCTGTGCCGACAAGCCTTAACCAAGTGAGCACATGTGATCCACCAAACTCACACACACATGCACCTACTTTGTGCTTTTGAAAGGTGACATTGTACTTCCCTGAGATGCAGCTGCACTAATATCACTGCATGTCCCAAAAGATTAGTCCGTGTAAACCAATCACACCAATACAAACTCAACATTATATCACAGGTGTGAAGACATCCATAGGTTTCAAATGAAAGCTTTTGAACTCAATAATTGATAATTTCTCTTCTTCTGTCAATGCTATGAAATCTCTCTTCCATTTTGTGGGCGACAGTGGCTGCTGTTTATCGGAGGTGAAGAAGTGAACCAGACATTTATTTGCCAAACCAACTGATTTGTCCTCATCCATGAAGTCTTTTCTTTAGTGAAAGCAAAACATACTGTTTGATAATACTTCTGATGAAGCATAAATCTCACCTGTGTGTGGCTTGCCCAAGTAAGCTCTCGAGTGTGGCGTCTTCTTTGTCTCATCGTGGTTCGCCAAGCTGGAATTTGCTCACTGCTGCCCCTTGTGGCACATAGACCAGACTGGCACATACAGGTACTTTGGAGATAGAAAACCAAAGATCCTATAGATGTCAATGCAATTTAATGTGTGTTTGTATGTATTCATTTGGTGTTAAACAAACCTTTGTTTTATAGACATGGCTAATAGTTATTTTGCTACATTGTCTGAACCTGAGCGCTCGCGATACCTAATAAATTAAGGTTGGTCCGTCAGCCACCATGCCCCTTCAGGCTTCCCCTGTCCAAGTGGATCAGGAACCCAACACACACGTCCAGATATGTTCATCCAGACATCTATATGTATTTGATTGAATCAGCAGGGATTGTTAGGCTAAGTGTTGTTGTAAATAACCAACCTGCTAATAGCCAGCAGTTTGAGCTCGGCTAGCCTGAGATTTAGTTGGAGACGATGCTCTGATCTGATGCTGCTGTACTGTATCTATCAGTAATAACTGTCAGCAGCATCATTTAGCTATTTACCAGGGAATATTCATGTAACTTTCATGCCTCACATCAGGATTCGTATGTTTATTAGTTTTGTGACCTGCTACACGACAGCTTTTCAGCCTTCTCCTGTTTCTCTCATTATGAGACAGTGCAATTCTTTCCCCCAAAAGGGTGCGTGGCCTTAGTTCTTTTTCGCTTGATGACACGTTCCCAGTCTGGTCCATTGCAGGCACAGTGGGTGTGTTTCCTCCATCAGCCACAAGGGGCAGCAATGAGCACATATAAGGCAACTGGAAAACAAACATGGACAGGCCACACAAAGGTGACATTTATGCTTTATCAGAAATGCTTACAAGTAGGTTTCACTTTCACAAGAGAAAAGATTTCAATGGTCTAACTGGTTGATTTGGTAAATGCACGTCTGGTTACCTTAACACTAATGAAGAGCATTATATATCCGGATCCCTAAACTTTCAGTAGGACGCATGGATTATCTCTCAGCCAGTGGAAGAGATGGTCCCTAACAGGGCTGGGCTGATCCTGCTCTGCCTCATGACCGGAGAAAGGGATAATAATGCATGTTATTTACACAATGTTTTTCTAGATACTCATTAGATGCTTTGCATGTGAGCAAAATGATTACAGAAATGCTGTAGCATTTATGAAAGAAGCACAAATATCCAGTTCAAAATGTTACATTTAAAGAAAACAGTGGAAAAGAGGCTAGTCCAGTCCTGAACTGCCACATTATTCCAACCTATGGGACACATGAACAATTACATGACACTGAGGACCAATTGCAAGCAGCGGTGTCTTATGGGACATTAAATTAGTAAAGTTCAGCTGAGATCCCTGGGTAAACTGCTCCTGTCAAAGCCAGAAAGTTGTTTTTTTTGTCTGAGTGAACACAACTAATTTTTTTGTTTGTTTGAAGTAGCTGCAGTAACAGTAACCATATTCTTTTTTAACACAAAATGTTCTTAATACAATTTGAAAAAACACCAAGAAATGAAACATTGCTCGCTTCCTCTCTGGTTTACTTGAGTTGGTGCTGTAACTAATAATACATCCATTACCTATCCATTATTTATCCATTCCCAGCACCTGACACAACATGAAAACGTATCCACACACGAGACAGACACAAACAAACCAAGCTTGTGCCAAAGTGCTTTACCACAAACCTAATTCAGCAAAAGGATTATCACAAGACACAAGTACTTAATACTGTGCATAAAAACACAGTGCACACATACACACACCAGTATATACATACACACGCATACAGACATTCATGCAATGTAGAGTGCAAATCGTGCCAGGAATCATTGCAGGGGTAGGCAAGGGAGTAAAAGTGCTTAAGACACTTTTTAAGGAGCCAAGAGATTCTGCTGCTCTTATATTTTCAGGGAGACTTATTCCAGAGTCTTGGTGCAGCTGCTGAGAAGGCCCTGTCTCCAAAAAGTTTGTGATGAGATCGTGGGATGGTTAATAGCCCTTGATCTGAAGATCTGAGGGGCCTAGCTGTACTGTAAGAAATTCGATGCCAAATGGGGAGCCAGTGCAAAGATGCTAGTACAAGCGTGATATGATCCCTTTTTTTACATCTGCATAGGAGTCTGGCCACAGCAGCATTCTGTACCAGTTGTAAGTGGTGAATAGAGGCCTGGTTAATGCCAAAGTATAGGGACTTGCAATAATCAAGTTCTTCAAACATGTAAAACGGGCTCCAAACAGATCAGTTGTCTTGTATGAGCAGTATGGATGGAGTGAGTATAGATAAAAGTTAATTTTGTTGCTTTAGTAAAGTTGAATGTGTAACTACAGCATGTGAAGGCCAAAGCTGTCTGACGCACTCTCAACATTATTTACATTCTTGTGACCTCAAGTCATCAGTGTCACTCTGCCAAACTGGCTTCTCTGTGTGTCGGAGACAGTGGAGGTTGAGCAGCAGATGATGATATTGTAGAGCATGTGGACCTGTCCTGACCCGGCTGTGGTGTCCTGTGTCTGCAGGAAGCTGTACAAGCGTTACGCCTTCCTGCGCTGTGAGGAGGAGAAGGAGCAGTTCCTCTTCCACCTGCTCTCTCTCAACGCCGTTGACTACTTCTGCTTCACCAGCGTCTTCACCACCATCAGTGAGTTCTCCCTCAGCTGCACATGACCTCTGACCTCTGTTCAACCACAGCTAAGCTTCACTGTTGAATCCAAATCTCTATCACTACACAAGTCACAGGCTGACCAGCTCTGCATGCGTCTGAAGTGACTGAAAAGTCTGCATCAGTGTATCAGCTGGGACTGTCAGACACCACATACTGCGTAAGGTTTCATCACCGGAGGAAAGAAATTCCTCTCAGCAGTCAAAAATCTCAATTCAGTTATGGCAAGTCAAATGTACCTGATTAACAGTAGAGGTAAATGACTTTCAGTTGGACGTTTTCATTAAAATGTCTAATTATTGTAAGATGCCTTCCAATCAATTGAATATTATAATCAATACTAGAGAAGTGTTCAATAACATCTTAAAAAACCCCAATAATATTGAGGGGGGATAAAGGCAAAGGAATTGCTTGTTCAGATAACCAATCTGCCACCTACTGCCAAAAGGATGCAACAACTGGACAATACCAAAATAAATGTATAATGTCCTCCTTCTCATCAGCACAGAATCTGCAGATATTGTCCTCAGTTATTCTCCATAACTTAAGCATTTTTCTTGTCGGTAGTATCTTATAGAAAAGTTTTAACTGAAAAGCCCATAAATACGTGGAACAAGATAACCAGTAAGCAAATTTAAAGATGTGTAACCAAGGAAGAGGAGTATCAAACACGTTTTTCCAATATATTTGAAAATGAAATGGTGGAGAGGTTATATTCTCAAAGGACATAAAAAAATTATACATATCAGAGTTAATGTTACATTTCTCCAACCATTTTATAATTTGTAATTGAAGGCACAGTATCTGAAAGTTGGAATTTTTCAGTGATCCAATTCTAATAAGACAACAGTTTTCATAGTTCGGTTTTAAGTTCTAACTCCAGAATAAGTGTCTCTAGAGAGAGGACATCTGCTTTTGCAACCAGTATCATTCTTACTGGTACTAACTAAGTCTTTACTAACTAACCCTTTACTCACCAGTTTCACAGGGACCAGCTCCCCACATACACAGAGTCCACAGGGCATCGCAACATGAAATGTGACATGATGAAGACGAAGTAATAATAAGTAAAAACCATATTTCTGCTCAGATAGTTTTATCTCTTCAGGTCTCTCAAACTTCAAGGAACAAATGAGGAACCTCTGTTGGATTCATTCATGTTTTCGTCTTTCCAAAATGTTTATAGGTGAAAAAAGTCAGGACTCACAAACTGATATGCACATAATTTGATTATGGTTTGTGGTGAGTTGGTGCACTCTGCTGTACTGTCTGATCTGTCAGTCTGTTTCCTCTCTGCTGTTGTGTGTTTGCCCCGAATCTGTGGTTTCATAATGAAACTGACCCAGTTAGAGAACCTACATCGAGTCAGTGTTCATTTCTCTGCTCTGGCGCTGATGTGTTGTGTGCTCCTGCAGTGATCCCGTATCGAGTCGTCATCATCCCCATCAAGAAGCTGAGCAATGCCATGACCACTTCCAACCCCTGGGTGTGTGTGTCAGGAGAGCTGGGAGACTCGGGCATCATGCAGATCCCCAAAAACGTCCTGGAGATGACCTTTGACGTGAGTAGCATGACCTTCAGTCACTGGGACGTGGCATGAAGCCTTCACACCAAGAGTCAAGTGCAATGTGGGTGATGTCAGGTTTGTGTGTGTGTCAGGCATGATCTTCACTTACACTCCCTCTGTTTACCTCCTTGGTCACTGTGAAACCATCACACACACACACACACACACACACACACACACACACTCCTTTCATTTACCTTCAGTATAATCTACAGAGTCCTGCTTGTCCTATGTTCTGTTTCCTTACAGTAGCATATCAATAACACTCATGTACTTAAAAAGACTCAATAATCCATTCAGGAAAAGCTGGTTCCTCTGGAGTCCTCCAGCCCCTAACAGATGCTGCCCCCAAAATTACAACAAAATTAGTACTTGATCAACTTGACCACCAATAAGTCTGAACTAAAGGACATTTCCAAAGCATATTCTAGATGTTGCTTCAGATTTTTGACATTTCCAACAATCTGCATTATCTCTGAGCTTAAAGGTCCCCTGTGGACTTGATGTCCTCTAGTATGTCATGTGGGCAACACAATAGACAATCCTGTCAATGGTTTTACACTGTTCCACTGATCTAGAGGTGGAAGGAAGAAGACTGCAAGCTAGAACACATGGACGTAAACCATGCTGGTTTCAAGTCATTAAGAAAAATCAGCTTTACAAATGTTTTAAGAGGAAGGAAATGGATTTGACATGTTTGTTGGACCTCAAGGATACTCACACTTTTATTTGTTTGGAAGAAAGCTCCACAGGGCCCTTTAAGTCTTTTGAGTATCGAACCGAATCAGTCAAATTTCAGTCAGGTTTCAAACAAACTTGCAGTTTAGACAAATGTCTTTGGAGAAAACAAAGATAAACAGTAAAAGTACTGTCTGTGGGAAACATCAGGCTGAGTTCCTGCCCACCAGACTTACTGTAGCTGTGTGTACATAGTTTTCCTCTGCAATGAGGGTTTATTTTCAACATCTCAGGTGCTCACTGTCAGATGACCTCTAAATAAAGTGGTTTAGATCATCTGGATAAAGAGTTGGTTTGTTAACAACCTGTGTGATTATGTGTGACTGTTTGTTGTTATTTACCCATCGGACTTCATCGTAGTGATCGTTCTCAGATAACTTTGCTGGGTTATCATAACTACAAAAATAAGACACAATTCGGAATAAACCCGAATGACCTTTTAACTATAAATAAGATACATTACATACACAACATTTGATTCATCAAAATACACACTGTATTACAACTTTTCAAATAATATATTGGTTGAGCATCACCCAAAAAATCCAACAATACACAATATAGATCAAAATGAATCCTTGAATCCTAACAATATACACAGCTGGCAAGCTGCTGTGCTTCCTCTAAACTCCTTAATTGAATAGCCATTTTTTGCTGTGCATTAATGGTAGTGCTGAAACAATGTCAGTGAATTGTTGAAGCCATTTATCAAGCATGTCAATCATTCCCTGGTTTCAGGCTCTAAAATGTGAGGATTTCATATCATTTTAAATTGAATATCTTTTGATATTGGTTTTGACTGTTGATCTGACAAAACAAGACATTTAAAGACATCATCTTGGACCCAGATTCATCAATAATGACAATAACAACAATCTCAACTCAAGGTCCATTTAGTTGTTCAGGGGCTTCAAAGCAATCAGATCACATGATCTTGATCAGCAGACAGAGTTTGCCCAGGAGTTGACAAAATTCTACTGAATAAATGAAACACTATTACATGGACCTTGTAGTGAGACTGTTTTGTCAGCTACAGTTTCCAAAGTCAAGAATAAACTTTGAAAGTCAAACTAATGGTTAGTTTTTAGCCCAATTAAACTGTTAGTGTTAATTATACTGTTGTTCACCTAGAAAAGCCCAGGAACGTGTCATTATCCACACAGCTTTTGAACCTGAAGGCAACAAACCAGTCGTGCTCCCTCCTGTGGCGTAGTTTTCTCTACCATGAATAAAGTTTTCCTGGTTGTACTTTGGGACATTGTGGATTGTCTTATTGGTAGAAAGCTACAGGACTCTCTGTTCCACTCTCAGCCTGAAGAACTGAGACAGAGGATGACATCTAGTAGAAGATACAAAAAGGGATATTCACTGTGCTTCTGGGTAATTTAACTCACCATTGATCTCATTCAGTGTGGCTTCCACTTCCCAAGGACATCATTATCTCTGATGTCCATCCTGAATAAACATCCAGAAGTCCACTTAGAAATCAGAGAATAAAGAGGCTGCAGAACTGAGAATCCTCCTGTTTTTAAGTTTTCTTCAGTATCACAGTAATCCAGTTATAGCTGTCTGTACATCCATAGGTACGCTGCAAACAGGAGCTGATAAATGTTAACAAGTATAGGCTAAAAGAATGGGGCTGCAAAGAGAACAGCAGTATCGACCTGTAGCTGACATTACAATAGCACATCTGATGAGCTGTTACAGGGTCTCGCTCTCCTGCTGGCTTTCATTGTTTCTGTCGTCACATTGGTTCTCTAATAGGCCTATATGTTGGTGTTAGCATGTTAGCATCTATCAGATTAGCAACAACATATTTAACTTCCTCCATTTTCACACAAAAATCAAATTTCAGTCTGAGCTGATAAAAGAAAGAACGAAAAAGGATGAGCAGGATTCAAACTGGAGGAGGAGCAGGCAGTTCACAGAGAAACTCACTGCATGTCTGTTTGTGTGATGTTTTTTTCGGTTTGCATGATGGATGATGTTCTTGTTTTGGTTCTGAGATCGCCACGCTACAATGTTTATTGTCCATCCATTGTGTCTTAACAAGTGTTTCCATCTCCCTCAGTCTGCTTTCAGGCCTCACACACACATCTCCGCCTTGTTCAAGGTTAGATGCTCCTGCTCCCTTTTCATCCATCTCCCATTATCCCTCTCTGTCTCTGTTCCAGTTGTCCTGTGCCTGTTTCCCCGTAGGCATCGTTGTCCTGCAGTCAGCCGGCTCATTCTAGTTGGGATTGGGTCGTAGTTGGTCTGTTATCCTGCTAGAAAGTGTCTTATTTCAGCTACAGTCACAACCTTGAATCTAAATGCTGATCTGTGTTATTATATTTCATGCCTGTACTGTAATTATTAGCACTGCTTAAAACTACTAAGAGAACTGGATTAAAGAAACATGTTTAATGTAGCTAAATGTTCTGAGTTACTAAGTGTGGAAACTTCAGCCCAGTGCATGCTGAGATGGCATCCTTGAAAAGGATTAAGGATTTAATTCAACAAATTCTCATTTTCATGGAATCCATGAATTAAGCAGGGAAATAAGGTGAAGACAAATGTAGAAAACTGTGACAAAATGATATTCAACTAACTGACAAGTCTATCAACTTTACTTTTAACTAATTAAAGACAGTCAAGTATAATCAATCTGGAAGTCCCACTTTTATGTTCATGGGAAGACGGCAGCAGTTATAACAGCGCTTGTAGTCAGGTGACACTGTACACTGAGGGTATATAAAGGAGGATTTGATATTCATTAAAAATACTTTGCATCAACTAGACTTTCCCTCTGCTGTGTGTGTGTCTATATTTAGTGTCAGAACCTGGGGAAGCTGACCACTGTGCAGCTGGGACATGATAACGCTGGCCTCCTGGCTAAATGGCTGGTGGACTGTGTCATGGTGCGCAATGAGATCACAGGACACACCTACAGGTGAGTGGAGGCTGTGTGTTTTTAGCCGTGCTAGCGTCAATCGGTTGATGGCTCGGCTAATGTTAGCATGCTAACACGATAAACCAACACAGTAAACATGGTAAACATCACACTTGCTAAACATCAACATGCTAGCATTGTCATTGTAAGCATGTTAGTATGCTGATGTTAGCATTTAGTACAGCCTCACAGAGCTGCTAGCACGACTGTAGACTCTTGGTTGTGTTCAGCCTATAACCGTTTCTCACAGCATGAGTGACAGTGGTCTCTTGTACTGACACATCAACATGAAGTCTTCCTACGTCTGATTGGACTAATGTCCCTCTTGCTAGGCTCTCATCTGAATTTCTATCTGGATTTCAGAGTTCCAGAAACAGTATTTTTCTGTCTTCCAAAAAGCGTTTTGTGGAGCTTTCAACCGTTGTTGTCATCAGACAATTGAGCAAACTCCATTTGCTGATGATGTTTAAAGCTCCAGAAAAACTAGTTAATGGACCTTGAGTTAACCTTTAGTTAACATTGTTTGTGAGTTTGAGGAGTTTGGCAGAGTCCCATCATGTAAACTCACAGTTCACTGCTTGGTCTGCCTTTTAACTGCCAGACTCAATCCATTCTCACTTATAAAAAGTGAGGAAAATAAAGCAGGATGAGAATGGTAATAGTAAAATGATCAGACAAAGCCGGTAGAACATCCAAGTCAAGTCCAGCATCAGTTCCAGACACCTGACCCTTTTCATATCCAGAAACCTTTAACTTACTTTTTGTAATTTTCTAAAATATACACACTACATCAATATGAAGCACGGCATAAGGATCCTGGATACTCATTCAACATTTTCTGGATAATTGAAGGTCAAGTATGTAGGTCTCCAAGAACTTGCTGAGAAGAAACAGAAAGGAAAGGAAAAGAAAATACAACTTTTCTTTTCTTTTTCCTGCTTCCTTTCTGTTTCTCAGCACCTTGTTGTCTCCATCCCTCCAGGTTTCCATGTGGTCGGTGGCTTGGTAAGGGCGTGGACGACGGCAGCCTGGAGAGGGTACTGATCGGTGAGCTGGTGGTGTCCAGTGGAGAGGAGGATTCTGGGAGAGGCTGCCGTACACCCCCACTGCAGCGCTCGCCATCCCAGACCAGACGCATCAGCATCACATCACTGTCCGGACGAGGATACAGTCAGTATTTGTCAGGATTCACGTGCAGCTGTGCAGGGCCGGTGTCCAGGACTCTTCTCCAGCCCTGAGCTTCTGAAGTAGAGTTTATGTACAGAGAGGAGACAATAACGCTTCACAGTCAGGGCTGTAGCCCCCCAACAACTCCAGGGACAAAATAAAACAAAAAAGATCAACCTCTAATTACCTGTTGAATTATATTTTCTGCATTTCTTTTAATGGAGCAGTTATTTTACGGGAAAAAATGGTTAAAATCTCTATTTCACCCTGTAACTAGTACCAAATGACATAGTTATTTTTCCAGGAAACGTCCTGGGAAATTATAAGTAAATTACACTGACCCGTAAGATAAAACATTACCTTTTTATTTCATAATAGCTGGTTTTTAGTTGTTGTAATTATAGACTTTTTCAGAGTACATTTAACAAGTTATTTTAATGTGGTTGAGTAGTTTGACTTACTTTTTCTTTCTTTAAATGCTGGATGAATTAATGTATTTAAAAATTGACTGGCAAACTTTATTTTAAACTTAACCTTTTGGTATTCCATTAGCTATATGTCTGGGAGTCATAGTATCCTGCTGTAACATTTATAGTTTTGTGATCACTGTAAGACAGCTCTCTTTAATTTATAGATGTGGGAGAAAGATTAGATTAGATTAGATTCAACTTTATTGTCATTGCACATGTCACAGGTACTAGGCAACGAAATGCAGATAGCATCTAACCAGAAGTGCATAAGCAGTAAAATAACATAATATAAATATACAGAGTATGGGATGATATATGAATATTTACAGTATATACAAAAAGTATGCAAAAAGTGCAGAATGTGCAGTTTGAATGTACAGTAGTGCAATTGTATTATTAGTGCAAGCAGATTAAAAGAGAGTACTTAATAGTGCAGTGATGTCAATTCAAGTCAATTCAAGTCAATTCAGTTCAGTCCAGGGGGGTTGGTAAGTGTGTGTATGTTCCTGAACCTTGTGGTTTTGGTCCGGAGACTCCTGTAGCGCCTCCCAGAAGGCAGGAGGGCAAACAGTTCGTGTGCTGGGTGGCAGGAGTCTTTGCTGATGTTTTTTGCTCTCCTGAGACAACGCTTCCTGTAGATGTCCTCAATAGCAGGAAGTGAGGCTCCAGCGATGCGCTGGGCAGTTTTCACCACCCTCTGCAGCGCCTTCCGGTCCGAGACAGAGCAATTCCCATACCAAACTGTAATGCAGTTGGTTAGGATGCTCTCGATAGTGCAACGGTAGAAGTTCACCAGGATGTCTGAAGAGAGGTGGTTTTTCTTTAGAGTCCTCAGAAAAAAGAGGCGCTGGTGAGCCTTCTTAACCAGGTAGGAGCAGTTAGTCAACCAGGTGAGGTCCTGCGAGATGTGGATCCCCAAGAATTTGAAGCTGGTCACACGCTCCACGGTCCACCGCCGCACCGTTAATATGGATGGATGGGTGTGTGTCAGCATTCCTTCTAAAGTCCATGATGAGTTCCTTGGTCTTATTGGTGTTGAGCAGCAGGTTGTTCTCATCGCACCACACAGCCAGGCGGTCCACCTCCTCTCTGTAGGCTGACTCATCGTTGCCCTTGATGAGGCCAATCACTGTGGTGTCATCCGCAAACTTGATGATGGTGTTAGAGCCGTGTACAGGTCTGCAGTCGTGAGTGAAGAGGAAGTAGAGGAACGGACTCATCACACAGCCTTGTGGTACGCCAGTGTTTAGGGTGAGGGGGGAGGAGCAGTGGTGGTCTGACCGAACACGTTGAGGCCTGTTGGTCAGAAAGTCCAACAACCAGTTGCAAGTAGGAGCACTGATGCCCAGAGCTGTCAGTTTGGTGATTAGTTTGGAGGGGATGACAGTGTTAAATGCTGAACTGAAGTCTATGAACAGCATTCTGGCGTATGTGTTGACATTGTCCAGGTGTGAGAGGACAGAGTGCAGCGCTATGGAGACTGCATCTTCCGTGCTCCTATTCACGCGGTAGGCAAATTGGTGGAGGTCCAGGGTGGGGGGAAGACAGGATTTTAGATGTGCCAGAACCAGCTGCTCTAAACACTTTGTGATGATGGGGGTGAGTGCTACTGGGCGGTAGTCGTTGAGACATGTTGGAGTGGAGTGTAGAAAGAAAGCACAATTGGAAAATGAAAGTATTAAAGCAGGTGATAACTGAATTGTGAGATGGAATATTAAGTAAACAGAATAATCAAAAGTATACTTTTAAAAGCATTTCAAACTATTCATCATTTAAAGAGTTTATTAATCCACCATTTAAATGCAACTTTTAGTTGGGTGGTTCATGAGACTTCTTCTCTGTGCTTATATATTGATGCAGCTGTTTTCTTGATTCCAGAACCGACTTCAGCCCAAATCCAAGAGGCCATCGGGGAGGCTGTGAACAACATCATCAAACATTTCCACAAGCCAGAGAAAGAGGTTAGTGACTGGTCCCATTCTCACTAGTGTCAGAATTCCTCTGTTTGATAATGAATCAACTCATCACCCTTCACATCACTACACTGTATGGGGTTCATTCTCTCCGTCTCTCTGTGGTGTTTTGTCCAGCCCTGCTGCCACAGCAGAGGTAACAAATGTTGTGGAAACGGCTCATGCCACTTTTATCCAGCGCACTTTCAGTGCCCTCTGTCAGAGAAGTGATGGAGAGAGCCAAAAGACTATCGCTATTGGATTATGGGAAATGTAGGATCTAATGATTTTGGTGCTTGACCCATACTAGGCACTAAAAGACGAGACATGTTGGCCTCTGCATTGAATTAACTGTCAGCGATGGCAGCAGATTCTTGTGGATCTTGTGTAGCATCTATCACACAATGGAAAGGCTTTTTTTTTCTTTATATAATTCCTTTCTATATTTCAGCATTTATGTTCTGCTGTAATTCCCAACGTGTCTTCTCATCATAATGACTGCGTTCTCTGGGTGTTTCCTGTTCATGCAGAGAGGCAGCCTGACCGTCCTGCTGTGTGGGGAGAACAGCTTGGTGGCAGCTCTGGAACAGTTCTTCCATCATGGCTTCAAGTCTGCCCGGCTCTTCCAGAAGGCGGTGTTTGTGTGGGACTTTGTGGGTGAGTGTGGAGGACAGCACCATCTGCTGCTGATAACATGAACTATTTAATTTGGCCCATTGTAGGTTTGATCAAATGTTATTTATCAAAGCAGTTTTTGTTCATGCTCATGGCTTATATCACTGAACAGTATTTTATTTTGTCAATGAAGAAATGTATGTGTTGAAACAAAATGAACAGTAGAAAGTTGTGTTAGGTAGCTGTTATTTATTTTTTTAACCTACAGCAAACAGTTAGTTTAGCTGGTAAACCACAGTCTAAGGCTTTGTGTGCACCTCATGCAGCAGAGAGAGGAGATGTGAGTCTGGAATGTCCTCCCCTCTCTCTGCAGAGAAGGCTGTTGCCTACATGGAGTCAGCTGACCAGATGGGAGACCTTCAGGAGACCGCGGAGCCCCTGGGGATAACCTGTCAATCACTCTGTCACTATGTCAACGCAATTAACTCCACTCCTAGGAACATCGGCAAGGATGGAAAGTTCCAGCTGCTGGTCTGCCTCGGAGCCAGGTCAGTTTCAGGAGAACGCTGCCAT
This sequence comes from Macquaria australasica, assembly GCA_005408345.1. Taxonomy (NCBI): domain Eukaryota; kingdom Metazoa; phylum Chordata; class Actinopteri; order Centrarchiformes; family Percichthyidae; genus Macquaria; species Macquaria australasica. The sequence continues at coordinate 100,131 of SEMN01000713.1, forward strand.
CATTCACCTGTAATGTGTATAGTATTCACAGCGAACATGCGTTGGAAATATATGAAACATATATTACAATATTTACACATATAATGAACAGAGAGAACTGTGTAAATACAATTAATGATCAAATATGTGACCAGTGTCTTAGAGGGAGGGTGGTTGTCAGTGTTGTTTGTTCCTGTATTGTGTTTAACATATTCTCATGTCACTCGTTGCTGTATGTAGTTTAATGTAAAGCACATTGACTTTCCCTGTAATGAAATGTACTATATAAATGAAATTGCCTTGCCTATAGAGAAGCCACAACGCTGTGGTAAATGAAGAAGAGCTTAGAGGCGTGGCTCTACTGACGGTCAGTATCTACTGATATAGCACTCCTGCCACAAATGTAGAAATGTCATCTTACTGATTGCTCTGCAGAGACCATCTGCTGCCCCAGTGGCTCCCCCTGCTGGTGGAGTGCCCGGTGATCCTGCGGATGTACGAGGACACAGCCCTGCTCAGAGACCGCACCACTGTCAACGCCCTCATTGGAGTCCTGGAAACGATCCACGACTTCCCCATCACACTGGAAGCCTCGCTGGTCAAAGGCATCGACCTTTAGCCTTCAGGCTGCCACTCAACTCTACGTTTTCCTCCAAAACTTCCCCTCACACCAACTTCAGGATGAAACCGAACAGAGGTTTGGTTACCAAAGCAAAGATTTCCACTCCTTCATGTGAAATGTCAGGGCTTTGGATCAGCCAAAAGCCAGGATGAGGTATTATTACTCCCACTTGTGGCTCTGAAAACCCCTTTTTAATTAAATTATAACCAGTGCGTAATCATGTTTTACTACATTAACTACAAATCCCAAATACGTTACATTACTGTGTACAATTTTCCAGAACAGACCATTCATTTTCAGGTTGATTTCCTACCTTCCGGGCAGCCATTGGTTTCACTTTTTTTCATTACGCTAAAAATCAACTTGAAGTAACATAAAGCTTGCTGGAGATTTGTAATCCATCATGGTATTATATATTTTCTTACTGTCATCAAATCCTATGAAAAGACCCAAACCAACATTTGAGTCTGTCTCTTGATGCTTTCTGACTTCCTGTCTGTGGCTCTCAGCCCCAAGCCCATTGGTTCCTACTGAAAACGCAAATTTTTAAAAACACCTCACAAATATATAGTTTCATTTTTATAATTTCAATTTAATTTCTCAGACTAGTGCTCTAGTGAATATTTGGGGCAGCAGGACGGTATATGTGGGACTGAGTCCAAATAAACTACAGTGTGTGTGTTCATGGTAATGAAGGAACAACAGTGTGGCTCACTGATGTGTTTTTAATAGTTTTTGGACAACAATGGAGCTCTATGGCACAGAGGAAGGAGGTATATCAAGTACTTTTTAGTAGGATCACTTTATTGTTGATTTGGGTCATTTCATAAAATTTGATGACTCCCTGCTCTCAACAGCATTAACGTGTAATGTTATTGTCATTTTACAAAAAATAACGTTTCTAAGTTGATATTCATAGTATACTGAAATGAACTGAAACTGGCTGCTTGGAAGGATGAAAATCCATCTAAAAATGTTAAGAACACTTTGGAAAACTGGAGACAAGAAGATAAACGGGGTGAAAGATTGCAACAGGTGTGATTCTTTAAAATGTTAGTAGCAGCAGAAGGAGTTTCCTGTGTTCTAGCTGTGTAGCCTAGCCCTTATTCGGCAGGTACAACTAGCTAAACTGTGTGATAAATCCTCTTTGCTTGCCTGCAACTGGCCATTATTAGGGAGCATGCCTATGAGATGTGGAAAGAAAAGACAACTTCAGGAAGAAACTGAGCGATCACTGACACACTGAAACGAGGATTATGACAAAGATAGTGATGGATTTATGTCCTGTAACCTACTGACTCTCAGTGTTGTGGAGTCACCAGCTCTCCATGCCTCTCTTTCTTTTAATTTGCTGGACTTGTGTTGGGCATTTTCTTTGCTGTTAGCCTGTGGATGAACACAAAAACTGATCTGAGTGATGTGGTTCAGAGTCAGGGGCTTAACCTGTGGCTGCATGGACATTCCTACCAAAAAGCAGTCATCGACCTGGCTGTTTTAAATGCTGTGTCCAAGTGTGTGTGTGTGTGTGTGTGTGATTTGTGAATGCTACACGCATTCATTTATAATGTGTAACAATTTGCCAATATCGGCACTTCAATAACAGTTAAAATGTTCAACAAAATAATCTGAACTCAGGGAACACTTACTAGCTTTTTACAGAGCTTGTCATGGAATTGACTCAGCTGTCATGACATGACAAAAGTAGGGAACGTTGTGGTTGAAAGCTCTGGCAAAGCCCAGTAAGTGGACCGTGAGTTAAGATTTTCTTGTCAAACTACTATTCCCAAGGTCAAGAAAGAGGGTTTACGCAAGCAGGCAATTGTTACTTTCTTTAAATGAATGCCGTAATCACTGGAATAGAAACAGTCACTTGCAGTTTGGTCTACTTATGGAACATATTGATTGAATCCTTCCATAGATCTAATTTTAGCATTATAATGCAACATTCATGTCAATTGGTAGAGGTGTAACTACGACTTCGTAACCTGTAAATACAAATATTTTAAAACTAGGAGGCCATAAATCTCAATTCCTTACTTCCCACTAGATGAATAACACAAAATGTCCCTTTAAATCAGAGGTCGTATTTTAGAGGTTGGGTTCAAATCCTGCTTCACAATGTGACATCAGTTTATGGCTGTATGCAACAATGTACGCTTGTAGATTGATTTTTACTCATTGGCTTTGTTCCAGAAAGTGAGATGAAAAGATTGTTATTAATCTCCAGTCTGTGTGTTAAATACAGAGCTAAACAGCTAGCCTGGCTCTGTCCAAAGTTAAAAAACGAAATACACACAGACACAAAACTGTGTATTTATCCACCCAGAAATTCTGTGCAGCATCCTAAGTGATAGTGTGGGTTCCCACATACAGTCGGTGAACACAGGTGTTGGTTTTGGTCTCTGTGACGCTAAGAAGTCTGTTGGCTGTGTTTTACTCTACTAAAACCATCAATTGTTGTTTTCAAATTTATAAATATTACAGCTTTAAAGTTGTTTCTATGCATATCTTTTCACTTTAGACAGTGCAAGTCTAGCTGCTTCCAGTCTTTATGCTAAGCTAGGCTAACCATGTTCTCCAGCCCTGTACTCAGACATGAGGCTGATCTTTTCATCTGACTCTTGGAAAGAAAGCACACACATATTTCCCAACATGTTGAACTATAGTAACATTAGTTAGTTAAAGCTGTACAATGACAATGTTCTGGTGTTTTTAGGAGGACAAACTAACTAACACTTAACAGCAGGTGTCAGTGGTTTTCACAGCTTGGCAGCTCAAACTCACAGAGGTCAGTAATGTGTAGGTTGTAAAAAAATAATAGCTGTAATACTTATTTTTTAAAGGATAAGGCTGGTGTAATGAAAAGACCTAAACCAATGAAGTCTTAGTCCTCAATACCTTCTGACATCCATACCCTGTCTGTTGTAAAAGACAGAAATTGTTAAACAGGCTCAGGAGGAAATAGTGCATTTGTTGGGGACTATTTTCAGCACTTTTTTTTTTGGCTACATCAGCATTCATTGTTGGTTTGGGTCTTTTCATGGGATTTATTGACAATAAGAAAAATTTAGAAAGTTTTAGAATAAAATGGATTCATTTGAGATCAGTGCGCAATGTTACAAGCTGTTCAAACTTTCATCTCCCATATCACATGAATGCAACACGACCTCTGTCAGATATAAAAGGTCTTACTTTTCATTTCTGATATTAAAGACTTATTCAACCCCCATCTCCTCCAAACACAGACAAACTGCATATTTTTTCTACTGTAGCAGCAACCAACTGAAATGGGTGGAAACTATTTTTCTTCACACAGATTTTTTTCCCCCTTAAACTTTTGCTGCATGAGAGACTTTGCCACTGTTGCCACTTCTAAATGAATCCTTTCTGAGAAATGGTGAAAATATCCTCATTAGTGCATGTTGACATTTAGACTGAGCTGTATTTATTGTGACCCTCTCTTATGAATTCTAGATGGTAGGTCTTGAGGGGACAAAAAGTAGACGATCTTTGCAACCCCAGTTCCGTGTAGTATTTTTGCTGTTTCCAGTATTGAGTCTGTGAAGGACACGCAGCCTGTCATTTTGCTTTGAATGTCTTGATTTCATGTATTTATTAATTTAATATTAATCCATGGCAGGCCGACAGTAGCACTGGTATTTTAAGGCTGATGAAGCCTGTGGAATAACTGGAAACATCCATGTCTTTAAAGCAGTAACCACTATTTCCACTTCATGTGTTTTTATCATGTTTTAACCCTCTGTGCTCCTGTCCACAGCTGCAAAGCACAATAACAGATTCCTCTGTCTCGTTCTGGATTTGATTGTGTACAAACTCTTTGCTGATGGCAGACTTCTGGAGGAGGACATGCTTTGTGGATGATTGAGATTCCTCCTTAGAGTACTGCACACTTTGCTTACTGAGTTAATTTGTTACATGAACATGTCATGTGACGAGTGGTGTTAACCCTGAGTGCATCTGCTCAAACAGGAAATGCACCTGGCAGCAATGACAGCGGTGGCTGTGTATCCTGCTCATGGCAAGAACTCCACCAGACAAACAGAGTTTCAAGCCTGTGTTGGACTGACTAGTCTGTTGTGATATTTATTATACCTATTTCAATAAAAACACCCAATGTGTTAAAGGTGTCAGGTGTTTGTGTGTATGTCCATAAACTACACTTCATGTATGTACAGTGTGTCCATCTATTAGAAATGTTAAATGGTGGGAGAAAAGTCAAGAACTTTTCTTCCAGGTAGGCATTATTAATAATACTACGCTGTAAAACATCATTAGTGGCATCAACTTAACTTTTAACTTAATGTAAATAAGTTTTATTAATTTCAAGTTAACTTAAAATGTCTAGTTTTCATTTTCTGTCCACTTCAGAACTTACAAACATGAGTTGTTTTGACTTCCAGCTGTTGGGGAGTTCTACTGCATATGTGAAAAAAGTAATATAAAGCCTTTAGTGTCTCCAGAGGGAGCTGTGTGAAGTCTGATGAATGTCCTCTAGCTATGTCACTTGGGTCAGCGTCGGTTGGGGCTGAAACTGAAAACAATCTGTTGGTATGGAGTTGTGAAGTGAGCTTATCAGACCTCTAGCCACTGCTCATCTCTGCTGCAGGCTGCAGGCTACATTAACTGCTACTAGCATGACACACACCAATCGCCAATCAAGTGGCATTATGGGTAATGTAGGCGCCATGTTTTGACAAGAAAGAAGAATGCATGGAATATAAAAAATGATATCTCTGGTTCTGCATCGATTTTTATCTTTTTAACTGTCCATTGTGAATGTAATGCTAAATTGGTAGAGCACTCTCTTAATTCTTTTGACTTGAAGTGATGTGTTCAATGTACTTCTGAGTGTTCACTTAACTCATCAAATTAAGTTTTGAAAGAAACATGATTAGCATATTAGCAGACTTCCCAGCATACATTGTTTGAGGGTTTAAACTCTAGAGATGATTCTTTTTGTAGTTTGAAAAAATTACGCTCGCTGTGTGTCTTTAATATGTGTTAAATTAAGTCATGGCTGTTTATTGTGATAAAAACAATGTTAACCATGATGAATGATAGTAACCACATCAGTCCCAACCCCCACAGTTATGGTCTGAGAAGGTTTATGTGAACAACTTTGTTTTGGGTAATTTGCCAACTCTGGTGCAAAAGTGTCTCCTAATAGAGCAGTAAGGCCTTATTGTCACATGAAGAACTGAGACAATGTAACTGGAATAAAAGCTGACTAGAATGTGTGACTAATTTATTGAACTTCTCCACGCAAGTTCAGGGTTGTTAGTTGTACATTACAATAACTAATGACAAGAGTTTGAACAAAATATTCAGGATTAGTTCAGTTAACTCCCATTTTTAAGGCAGTGGGGGAACTTGCGTTTTTAAGTTGATAGTGATTCATTTTGCAACATTTAAGCAACAGACATGCTTATTTTGTTATTGAACAGTTATGTTATCATATAATGCACGTGGTAGACAGCTGCGTAGGAAAATGAAATCATACAAAAGAAAGTGTTTATTTTTTTATTTTAAAAGCAATGTTTCAATCATGGATCTTCAGCATTGCACTATATTTCAAATGTGAAATGTAAGACAACAGGTGAGAACAGTTTCACATATATAAGAGGAAGGAAAAGCACATGTACTTGTATGGAACCTTTCAACAACATTTTACCTGTACAACATATCCTGACAGTTTATGTATACATTTTCTTTTGTCTCTTTTTTGTTGTTTTTCTACCAATATTTCTTTTACCTTGGCTACTGCATTTCTTCCTACAATTTTAAATTATAATATTATATGTAAAATTGTTTGATGTTTTCAAGGTACGTTTATTTGTCATTCTACAACACAGGGCTGCACATCCCATGTCAGTTTGTAATGTTTCCAGTCAGGATGCTTTCTATTGCTCCTGTTAATAAGAACTTGTCACAGGAATTTTGCCTTCTTAAGTTTCCTTACGTCCATGACAGGTTCTCTGTGATGCTGATTCCCAGGAACCTAAAACTGTTCATATTAAATAAATATGTTTTTTGTGTAAACTTACCACATTAATTTGAACTGAATTTGTGAAATGGTGTTCCATATTTGATAAACATGGGACAACAGCATACATTTGCCAGATAGAATGGTGTTTATTACAGCATACTGTATTTTCTTTAACAGATATAAATGTTAGGAAAAAATGTTTTTCATTATTAAATAGCAAAGCATTGTAGAAGAGAACAGTTGGTAAACCAAAGGTTTATATAACATAAGGCTCTGCCCCATATTAGGGGACAACGTTTTTTTAATCTGCACTTTAACAATATAGCAATGCAAATGATACAATATATAAACACAAAGGATTGTCACGTTTTGAAAGATTAAACTAGGATCAATATTCCAAATTGCTTGGGTGTAAATTATATTGCTTTTTTTCTGACTACATTTAATAATTTCAACAGCATGATCTGACATATTTGGACCTCACTCCACCTTTAATTTTATTGATAGTATGATATCCTTTCCATGAAAAGCTGTGAAAACATCATCACATACTGGAGAGACCTTCAGCTTCTAGTAAAAGAAAGGTACAGTTGCTACATACATTTTTCAACAATTTAAAATAAGTTGTCAGTATACAAAATGCTATCCTTCCTCACTCCCTACAAGGAAAATGTGTTAAATTAGTAGGCCAAAACTCTTATGAAGAAATATAGTTATATTAGTCCCAAAAATTGTCCTACATGCAATCCCACATAAGATATATTAGAGTTTTGTTTCAGCATCCATGCTTCACTTTATTATTCAGTTATTTATTGTTTATTTGCAGTTAGTTTTGGTGATAACAAAACAATTTCTGTCTTATCTAGTTGTTATTCCAAAAGAAAACAGAAGGTGGCATACAAACTACATGCAGTGCATTTCAGAATGACATGCTAAAACTTCTAATGATTACTTTTCTGACTACAAGACACAAGAAATTGCATCTAACACTGTGATTAGACAAGAAATTCATGAAGAAAAATGTTTAATATGAGTCTTGCTAAAAAAGACCATAAAATGTCATTGAAAGCCCTGGAAACGCTACTAAGTGGAGTTGAGATTATTTTGTCACACATTCTGATCCCATGGTCAAGAAAGAACTTTCATGAAAAAAATAAATAAAACAAAAATAGAATTAAGTAAAACTAAAATAAAAAAAAGAATAAAATAAAAAGTGTAAACAGAGCCATCTTCAACCTCTCCTCTCAACCTCCATCCTGCAACTGGATAAACCTCCTTTTCCCGCGTAAATATCACTCCTTATTTGGGTATAGCAAAGTGTATGCAAGATTGCAGAAAATCAGAAAATGGTGGCGCGGGAGTCGCGTAGCGCGCCTGCGTGAACGTTTCTACTACGGGCACACTGGCTGCATCAAGCCATTCAAGCCATAGCAAGATCGGACTTCAAATGACCTAACCTTCAAAATAAGTGTATCCTCGATACTCCAAACCGCCATCGAAATGCGTGCTTATGGCGCTGGTTTTAATTTGAAACTACTAAGCGGAAGTAATTTTTGTTATCGCCGTGTCTTGACGCTTCGGCGGGCAACATTATAAATGATGGTCTGCTACGGCATTGTTAAATGTTAAATGAGAGCCACTTCCAAAAAGAGGTCTGTTTACCGCATATACCACACGAAAGGGTCGCTCGGCTTTTCACCGTGAAAAAGGGTGAGTGTGTTTTTTGACTTTGTATACAGAACAAAAGTGTTTTAGTCAGCTCGGTGCTGTTACCTTCGGCGTGCAGTAAAGTTACTGGAGTATGGTGTTTCTGATTTCACAGCTCGAAATAGCGTTACCCTAACCAGCTGTGAGCCAATTCAAACTCCAGCTGACCTGAAGTACAATACAGCTTTGTGTTTATTATTACTAAACGCTACATCCATGATGTCTGTCTCTGTGTCTGTCTGACGATGCTCATGAGTTTTTTTTTAGCGGGGTAACGTTAGCTAGTTGCTCGGTTAGTTCAGAAAATATTCCTTCCACTCTAGTTCGCTGTAAGCTAACTTTCTTCAATTTTTCATCTGCCATACACACACGTTACTCTGCCGAAGCAGACACGAACTAACGGCTGCTCATTTACCGTGTCCGGATACCTGCTCAAACCAAATCAGTGTTAAAATGCTTAAAGTTGCTAAACGCATTTGAACGTTAAATTAAAGCCAGTAGCTAAAAGCTGGTGTGTGTATAAGTTTTTGTTGTCGCCGGGTGGTGGGTGTGTTCCTGCGTCAGTGCCCAGCCCCCCTCAGGAACAGCTCAACACTCGGAGGGTGTCATCAGTAAATCTCGAATTGATGTTCTAACCCAACGACTGTAAAAAGTCAGTCCTGTCGCGCTATAATCTCGCCATGTTTCAACCAGAGTGCTGTAGAAAGGGTTGACAGTTGTGCTAGTGTAAACGTGTTTGAATACAGGGGACTGACAGCGCAGCACTGTCCGTATTTACCGACTCACTTGGCACGCGGAGACGATGATAAATCTATAAACTTCGCCAATCATCTGCTGTGTAACCGCATTTTGTGAACTTTCAAGTAGTTTCGCAGCCTTGAATCTGCAGCATGCAGGCAGTGAGGCAGAGCATCGCATCAGTCGGCATGCAGCACGCCTCCTGCCATGTGCCAGCCTTTAGTCAGGACAGGATTACACAATCAATGCCAGCATCACCTCGCAGCGTCGCACATGCCCTCTTAAATGTTGCCACGGCCCGTACTTAAGTTATATATACTGAAGACACCTCAAATATCTCTTCATTTTGTTCAATTTGAACATTTCTGTAGTTCGCGTAAAGCAAAACGCGTCGGTTACCGATTCGGCTTCTAACGGTTTAATCATAAGAGCTAAAGTGAGTGTATCACACTATTAAACCCGCACGTTATCGATTAGAGTGTTTTTTTTATGGGTGGTTGTCGATCGCCTCTGCTCAACATCCCTGTGGCCACATATCGAGCCTCCAGTTGCATCAGCACCACGGTTGCGTAAGAGGCAGCCAGGCCGCGCTGTTCCTTCCTCGGTGATACTCAGCCTGATCACACACACACACACCTCTCTCATCAGCATAACTAAGGGGTGGCTCAGGGGTCACCTGAGTCAGCCCTACTATAAGCTTTATCAAAGAGGAAAGTCTTAAGCCTACTCTTAAATGTGAGGAGGTTGTCCGCCTCCCGTACACAAACTAGGATCTGGTTCCACAGGAGAGGAGCTGGATAGCTGAAGGCTCTGGCTCCCGTTCTACTTTTAGAGACTCTAGGAACCACAAGGAACCCTGCATTCTGGGAGCGCAGTGCTCTAGTGGGGTAATGGGGTACTATGAGCTCTTTAAGATATGATGGTGCCTGACCATTTAGGGCTTTGAAGGTGAGGAGAAGGATTTTAAATTCTATTCTGGATTTTTACAGGGAGCCAGTGTAGAGAAGCTAATATTGGCGAAATATGATCTCTTTTTCTGGTTCTTGTCAGTAAACGTGCCGCAGCATTCTGAATCAGCTGGAGAGTCTTAAGGGACTTATTGGGGCAGCCTGTTACAATAATCCAGCCTAGACGTAACAAATGCATGGACTAGTTTTTCTGCATCTTTTTGAGACAGGATGTGCCTGATTTTTGCAATGTTACGTAAGTGAAAAAAGGCAGTTCTTGAAGTTTGTTTTATGTGGGAGTTAAAGGACATATCCTGATCAAAGCTAACTCCAAGATTCCTTATGGTGTCGCTGGAGGCCAGGGCAATGCCATCTAGAGAAACTATATCTTTAGATAATGTGCTTCGAAGGTGTTCGGGGCCAAGTACAATAACTTCGGTTTTGTCTGAGTTTAACATCAGAAAATTGCAGGTCATCCAGGTTTTTATGTCGTTAAGGCATGCTTGAAGTTTAGCTAATTGATTGGTTTCATCTGGCTTGATCGATAAGTATAATTGGGTATCATCTTCATAACAATGAAAATTTATGGAGTGCTTCCTAATAATGTTGCCTAAAAGAAGCATATATAAGGTAAATAGAATTGGTCCAAGCACAGAACCTTGTGGAACTCCGTGACTAACTTTGGCGTGCATAGAGGATTCATCATTAACGTGTACAAACTGATATCGATCTGATAAATAGGATTTAAACCAGCTTAGTGCAGTACCTTTAATGCCAAATAAATGTTCTAGTCTCTGTAATAGAATGTGATGGTCAATGGTATCGAATGCAGCACTAAGATCTAGTAAGACAAGTACAGAGACAAGTCCTTTGTCGGATGCAATTAGAAGGTCATTTGTAACTTTCACCAGTGCTGTCTCTGTGCTATGATGCACTCTAAATCCTGACTGAAAATCCTCAAACAGCTTGTTGTTGTGTAGAAAGTCACACAACTGATTGGTGACTGCTTTCTCAAGGATCTTAGAGAAAAGGAGGGTTAGATATAGGTCTATAATTTGACAAAATCCCTGGATCAAGAGTGGGCTTTTTAAGAAGAGGCTACTTTAAAGGACTGTGGCACATAGCCTTTAATAAGGACAGATTGATCATATCTAGTAAATAAGTGCTAACTAAGGGTAAAATTTCTTTAAGCAGCCTAGTTGGGACGGGGTCTAAGAGACACGTTGATGGCTTAGATGAGGAAATCATGGAAGTTAGTTGATTAAGGTTGATGGGAGAAAAGCAGTCTAAATGTACAGGTTTTACAGTTGTTTCTAAGGTTCCTGTGTTTGAAGATAAGTCAGTACCAACTGAGGGCAGGAGGTGCTGAATTTTTTCTCTAATAGTTAGAATTTTATCTTTAAAGAAGCTCATGAAGTCATTACTACTGAGGTCTATAGGAATACATGGCTCAACAGAGCTGTGACTCTCTGTCAGCCTGGCTACAGTGCTGAACAGAAACCTGGGGTTGTTCTTATTTTCCTCTATTAATGATGAGTAGTAGGCTGCTCTGGCATTACGGAGGGCCTTCCTATAAATTTTAAGACTATCTTGCCAGGCTAAACGTGATTCTTCCAGATTGGTGGAACGCCAATTCCTTTCAAGTTTTAGCGATGTTTGTTTTAATTTGCGGGTTTGCGGGTTATACCATGGAGCTAACCTCCTCTGTTTTATTATCTTCTTTTTTAGAGGGGCGACAGAGTCGAGTGTTATTAGTAGTGAGCCTGCAGCACTATCAACAAGATGATCAATTTGGGAGGGACTAAAGTTAGCATAGGAGCCATCAGTTACATTGAGACATGGAACTGAATTAAATGCCGATGGAATCACTTCCTTAAATTTAGCTACAGCACTATCAGATAGACATCTAGTGTAGGAATATTTGCCTAATGGCGTGTAGTCCAGTAATAGGAATTCAAAAGTTATTAAATAATGGTCTGATAAAAAAGGATTCTGTGGAAAGACTATTAGATGTTCAATTTCAATGCCATAGACAAGAACAAGGTCGAGGGTGTGGTTAAAACAGTGAGTGGGTTTATGTACACACTCTGACAGAAGCCAATCGAATCTAATAATGAGATAAACGCAGCACTAAGGCTATCATTTTCTACATCCACATGAATATTAAAATCACCTACAATAATTATTTTATCTGTTTTAGGACTAAACCTGATAAGAACTCTGAGAATTCAGATAAAAATTCAGAATACGGTCTAGGAGCTCGGTACACTATAACAAATAGAATTGGCTGTAGTGTTTTCCAGGTTGGGTGTGAAAGGCTAAGAACAAGGCTTTTGAACGAGTTATAATTTAATTTAGGTTTAGGTTTGATTAATAGGCTTGAGTCGAAGATGGCTGCAACTCCACCTCCTCGGCCTGTGCCTCGAGGAATGTGAGTATTAATGTGACTGGGGGGAGTGGATTCATTTAGGCTAACATATTCATCGTGACACAGCCAGGTTTCAGTGAGACAAAATAAATCAATATTATGATCTGATATTAGATCGTTTATTAGAACAGCTTTAGATGAGAGAGATCTGATGTTTAAGAGTCCACATTTAATTCTCCTATTTTGTTGTACTGTTGCAGTGGAGGTTTTACTTTTTATAAGGTTTTTATGTGTAACTCCTCTTCTGTTTACTTTGGATTTAAATAATTTAGTGGTCGGGGGGCAGACAACCTCTCTGTGGAGTTTAGGGTGGGTAACTGCTCTAATGGAAGCGCAGAGAAGCGTGTAGGACTGCAACTCTGCCTCCTGGTCTGGACCACAGACTGTATTAAGTCTATGGTCTGAACTCTGAGTTGTCATGGCTTTGGGCCACTAATAAATTCGGCCAGATTTCTAGATATGAGAGCGGCTCCATCCAAAGTGGGATGAATGCCATCTCTCCTAATCAGACCAGGTCTTCTCCAGAAAGTCCGCCAGATCAAGCTCTGGGGCTGCTCATAAAGTTCTAATAGTGTAAAAAGCCTCTCATTTGTCGACTGTGATAGTAGATAGGAAGTTCTTTTTGACTGTTGGTCAAACAAAACAAGACATTTGAAGACAAAAAAAATTGTGATGGACATTTTTCACCATTTTATAGGCCAAACGATTAATGGTTTCATTGAAAATATAATCAGAAAATTAATTGATAATGAGATAATTGTCAATTGCAGCCCTATTTTTAATCTGTTCTTAAATGATGAATTTGTCCCATTTTCCATTGAAGTTAAGTTGGTGAAACTTGCAGGCATTTCAGTTAAAATGTAACTTACAGGAGGTTTTCTGTTCCCAGGAGAACGTCGAGCAATAAGAAAAAGAATCTTGTAGCTCTAGTTTGAGGATCTGCAGCATCCTCATCGTTGAATAGTTTCTATGCTTCTCTGCCTGTGTTGCTGTAGATGTTTGGCTTCCACAAGCCAAAGATGTACCGGAGCATAGACGGCTGCTGCATCTGCAGAGCCAAGTCGTCCAGCTCCCGCTTCACTGACAGCAAACGCTACGAGACCAACTTCAAGAGCTGCTTTGGGTGAGTCCGCCGTACCTTCCACTCAGGGACCACTGAGACCCTGGTCTCTGCTGTGGTGCTGTTCTTGTAGACATTCAGGATTTACTAAGGACTAGCCTACGCCATGTCTTGTTATTCAGTCAGAGCAGAGGGGTTAAACCTGTGAAGAGGGAGAGACGTGAGATAACGATACTGTGCGAGGTGAAAAGATCAGGTGCATGCTGGTGTTCTAAAAACAACAGGACTAACTTTGAGTTAGACTAATTAATTTACCTGTTTTATTCTCCAAAATGAACCAGCTGTAACGCATCTCTATGACACATGCAGCTGTGTGTTGACACCACTTAAGTCTTGTTTAACCACCACTTTAAGTCATCTATGTGTTGCAGCTCTAATGAAGACTTTCTGCTGCAATTAGCTCAAGCAGGTTGCCAGGCTCCATTGCCATTGTTACTTATGATGTGGGTTAGCATCAGAGCCAGGTACTACAGTAGCTCTGGAAGATGATGATGGTGGTGGTAATACTATTAATAACTTTATTTATATAGCACCTTTCAAAAACAAAGTGACAAAGTGCTTTACAATAAAAACAATAATGAAAGTCAATAAGGTACAAAACATAAGATATAAAACAAGATAAAATAATTTAAATAGTTACTACAAACACCATCAGTTTAGAAAAAGCCATAAGATAAAAGTGAGTCTTAAGAAGAGATTTAAAAGAGGTCACAGAGTTTGTCTGCCTGATATCTTCAGGTAGGGAGTTCCGCAGCTGAGGGGCCCTGTCAGCAAAGGCCCCGTCACGTTTAGGGATGAGTTCAGATTTAGGAACCATTAGTATGGCCCTGCAGGAGGATCTGAAGCAGCGACCGGGCTCATAGGGAGTTAGCAGATCACAGATATAAGCAGGAGCCTGGCCATTCAAGGCTTTTAAAAACAAGCAGTCAAGTCTTAAAATCAACTGTAAAATTGACAGAAAAGTGAATGACCTGAACTTGGTTAAATATCTCAGTTGGACAAAGTTGGACCAATTTAGTCACCTGAGCGTCACAAAGTACACCTAGGTTACGGGCCTCTTTTCTAACATTATTAGATAAGGCACCCAGACTAGACAAGAGCGTTAATAATGCTAGTGCTGAAGGGCCAGAAGTGGTAATTAGAAAAATTTCTGATTTGGAGTCATTCAACTGCAGGAAATATTTGGACCAGTTGGATTCAGTTCTTGATTTCAGTGAGGCAGGACATAATACAGGGAACATCGGAGGTACCAGGCTTTAAAGGGACATGCATATTGTCCATGTAGCAATGAAACCAATATTATCTCTACACATGATTTGCCCCAGGGGTAGCATGTAGATGGTAAATAAAATGGGACCCAGTATAGACTCCTGGGGCACCCCACAAAAGAGAGGAGGAGGCATCTCCAAGTATAACAGAGAAGGACCAATATAAGAGATGAACCAATGCAGAGCCACATCACTAATGCACACATAGAAATGAATTAATCTCTTCAGCCGTATGGGTATTTATTACATTTATTTTCTATTCTTGTGGAACTAAAGATGCATCATATGTCAGGCTGAAAGGTGTATTTATAGACTTTGTCTTTTGATCTAATGATGTACCTCAGATACAGCATGTTGATTGTCTATATTTGTGTGATGCTTAGCTGGTGTGACTGTCTCTTCTGTCCCTGCAGGTTGGGTGAGGTGCGTTGTGGGGACATCTGTAATGCCTGTGTCCTCCTGGTCAAGAGATGGAAAAAACTTCCAGCTGGATCAAAGAAGAACTGGAATCATGTAAGGACACAGTCAAGCGTCACTGCACTTGTAGAGCTTTTATGGTACTTTATGTTGGGCATTCTGTAGTTCTGACACTCCTGGCTTTACACAGTGTGTTCTGGTCACATTATTTAGCTATTATTTACCTTCCTGTAAAGCTCTAAAAGCTTGTCTCCTCTGTGGTTTCAGGTGGTCAATGCAAAAGCTGGTTCAAGCACACTGAGGACGAAGAAGATGAAGAAGAAGCTGAGGCCGAGCCAGATTAGTCGGGTGCAGAGCGAGCTGACGAGAAACAGTAAGCAGCCAATTTAGTGCTGGTGTAGTATGTAGGATTGTAGAATAAAATGGTTAATAAAGGACTATTATTATTATTATTATTATTATTACTATTATCATCATTAGTTTTTTTTTGTTTGTTTTCAAATCAGTTAACCTCTTTGAGATCAAGATCTTTTTTTCAAGTAGAGTCACACGCATGTACAAACAGCATCAGAAACAACCACACATCTCTAAAAAGGTCTAAAATGAACAGTTCCTCTCAATCCAGTGGCATGAGACTTTAAAGTTTTAAAACCCCTTTTAAGTTCCTTCCATTTAAGGTGCAAAGTAGTGGAAGGAAGTCTTACCGTGTCTGGTATTTACTTGTGGGGTATCAAGAGTTACCGAGTCCTAGGGTCTGATCTAATCAGCAGTAGGTTTGAATTTTAGAAGAGAAGTATTCTGATGCAAGAAAGAAACAAAATTTTCTCTTAGATTGTGTGCTAGCTATTCCACATGAGGTTTAAACGGCAGACTGCTATCTGACCAAATTCCCAGATATTTTTAAGATGACTATTCTGGGTATGGATAACAGGAAATGATGAGCTCATTTTGTCTCCTCACCATTCACTACAAGTTTGGGGTTCTGCAGAGATGTCTGCGTTAAAGAGCGTGAAAGGCACACTGTAATATAGACATGGCTTGAGTTGGAGAAACCATGTGCATGTAAGATTGTATCATCTGCATAAAAACTGATACAAGTCTGTGTTGGAGCCCTAATATTATTTATGTAGATTGTAAAAAAAAAAAAAGAATGGACCAAGCACAGAACCTTGAGGTACCTGCTTGGTTATTTAAAGGGAGGTTCCACACTTGTACACACTCTGTGGGTTGTAGTAGTGGTGTAGTTGAAGAGTGTCTATTGTCATTTGCAATTGCTCAAGCTTAGTTAATAAACATAAAAGTGAGTGCAGATTAATTCCATACAGTTGTCATGGACAACTGATATCTGTCCATTTACTAAGTGTGTAGAGACAACTTCACCATCTCCAGAAATCATATGAAGCTCGTCCCTTTATCCTTACTGCATTTCTTTTGCATGTTGACTTTCTGTTCCAACATTTCCCATTAATTATTTTGTAAGACAAGATTTATCATCCTTAAGTTTGAACAACACACACACACACACAGTGGTGACAGGAGAACTGAATCTGCGTTCCTCTGTGTGGCCTTTTTGAACTACACTACAGCATCATGTGTCTTTATGTCTTATGTAGAATGTTTGTGCCAGTTTATTTGCAGCACACTTATTTCACCAGTAGCTAGCAATGTGCTGTGTTTATCTGCTGTTCATAATGTATCCCCCCTTCTTATTTAGACTGCATCATACATTTAAATGAACACAATCTGCATTTGATTGTTCATACAAGACTGTTGATTTGATGGACACATGGTCATCTCCGTTCACACAAGACAGATGTAGTGACATACACAGCACTGTTAGATTCATATCAGAGCTTGTGTAATTCATTAAGTGGTCACTGTAGGACAATCTGATATAAATATGTAGGTTTTGTTTTCTGTGTTTGGTC
The DNA here is from genome assembly GCA_005408345.1 of Macquaria australasica. Classification (NCBI taxonomy): domain Eukaryota; kingdom Metazoa; phylum Chordata; class Actinopteri; order Centrarchiformes; family Percichthyidae; genus Macquaria; species Macquaria australasica. Next base: position 117,292 of record SEMN01000713.1, read on the forward strand.
ACTAACACTCAGTCTACAATGATGTTAAAGCATCTTTGCAACTGAAACAAGCTGAATTTATGTATGTTATATGAATGTAATATAATAGGTTCCTAGTCACTAAAGGCTTACTAAACCTAGGATTACTATAGACGCCTTCACAATGTCACATGAAAGTCGAGCAATGTCAGGCCTATGCTAAACTCTGCTCAAAGCGAGGTCACACAGCCACATCAGATAACATGTTGAACCGTTCACACCAATAAAAAAAAAACACACATATCCACTATATCATACAGTGAACAAGTCAATGCACCAAGAATAAAAAAGACAGAATAATTACAACAAGTTGTATGTGTAGAGTGCAGTGTTAACACAGGCAGTGACGCCTCTAGTAGATATGTTGCAGAGTGTCTCTTCATGTCAGCAGGAAGTGTTCTGATCCTGTTGTCTGTCACTCCCAGACTCCGACGCCCACAGCACCACCTCCAGTGCCTCACCCGCTCAATCACCCAGCTACAGCAACCAATCAGATGAGGGCTCGGACACGGAACTTTCGCCTGGCTCCGCTCCTTCTCAGGCCATCTCTTTCCTGGACCTCACCTACTGGAAAAGGTAACCATCTGCTCCCTTTTCACTCAAGTGTTCCTTTTTCCTAATGTGAAAGCATTCATCCAACATCCAGCATCATCCAGCATCATACTGACACGAGCCTGTTTGATGTTTCAGACAGAAGGTGTGCTGTGGGATCGTGTACAAGGGACGCTACGGAGAAGTCCTCATCGACCCCCACCTGTACAAGCCCTGCTGTCAGAGGAAACCAAAACTGCACCAGGACCAAGGTGGGGAGATGAGAGAGGAGGAGGCAGAGCAGGGAACGGGGAAGGATGCAGTGAGCATGTCACCACAGCCCGTACCCAAACAAGACGAGGAGGAGGAGCTGGCTGATGAAGCATGGTGATGGCAGCACATGGTTGGTATAGTCTTCCACGATGGACAGAGAAAAGTATGAGACACTGACGTATGACACTCAAACAAACCCACACTAACACAAGTGGCCCAAACCTCACTGTAGTTTTTCCGTCTTTTACAAGCTGCTGCAACCCTTCAAGACTCTTAATATCTCTGATTCCACCTGGACTGGATCCGTGGACTGGTTCTGTTTTCAGTGTCTTGGCTTGCTATGAGATTTAGTCTTTTTGTAAATACTTTATTTGAAATGCTTGATCGATGAATGCTGCATTGAAACCTGGAGACCTGTGGATTACACCCTTTACTCTTAGGATGGACTGGAAAGCAGCCTTCCACTCTTTGCCTTTCCTTTTCTCAACTCAACAAGCTTCTTCTCAAATGTTTGTATGAATTTCTGGGTTTTTGTAGAGTGTATACATTTCATGTTGATGTTGCAGTGTCTCTTATAGCTATCCAACTGCAGAGACACTGAAGACACACAATGCCACCAAGTTCTTTAACCCTGGGTTTTGGAAACCGATACCAATAACTAATATGTTCATACCCACACTGACCAATACCGGTATGCATTCTGAAAGGTAGAAGCACAGCTATGAGCCTGGTCAGACCAGAAGCTTACTGAACTACTGTGGCTGGAGAGCCAACTTCTAACGTGCTAGCAGGCCAGAATACCCCATCAGTCACGAACCAGACAATAGGGCTATGAAGTTCAAACAAATGACAAGTAAGTGGCTCCAAAATAAATCAAACACTACCCACGCAGTCGAATACTAAGCTACACTGTAGAGTTAACGTTGTTACATTCAGTTGTGGTGCCTCAATAAGTGGCAAGCTAACATAAATTGTGTTTTACAAAGTCAGCAAACAGCCTTACTTTTATCCATGATTCTTCCATTTGTGGAAATGTTCCCTCCCTTTGCTTTTTCAGGTGGTTCCATGCCATGTGGTAGCATGGCGCACTTCTTTTCAATACTATTGTTGTGTATTACACAACAACAAGGGCCTATTTTAGTGATTAGGCAACAGGGCAAACATTTATAGAACACCTGTTGGAGAACAAGGCACAGGTGTCGTGCCTGTGAAGTTTGAATTTGAACAAATCAGTACTGGTACAATATTAGATTTTTTCCAACATTCGAACAGTAGTTTGAGCTTCACATCAAAAGTGACAGCCCTACTGGACAATGCAGTTTATTCAAGATACATTCTGTATTTGTCCCACTACTGCAAGTCATGCCACACGTCTTTAGTGGATCCGTTCATACTCTGGAAGAGGATGGATATATAAAATAGTCTGGTGCAACACAGCTAATATGATAGTTTCCTCCATTTTGGACTCTTGGGGCCTAAACTGTCATCACAGTCCATGCCGAAGCTCCATGTGTATTCAAAGAAACTGACTGCAGCCATTCAATTCAAACACATTGATTTCAGATCAAAATGTTGCAGTTATTAATACTGTTGTGACCGGGTGTCAAGTCTGTCATGTTTTGGGTTTTTTTTAAGAGAAACTTATTCTGTTGCTGATTGGACTTTTATCATGTGACACACTCCTCAAAAAAACACACAATGCCAATTCCACAGTTGGCTAGATATATGCAGTAAAAATATATTCGACTAATATATTCATTTTTAAAGCTGATACAAGGAGAGTAATAGTGCATCTTTATTTGACGTTTCCCTGTTGTACATAGCGCTCATGTCCTTGTAAGGTCTGTAAATGCTTTTTGAATCATTGTTACAAAGGATGGATTCATGGTGCACATACATACAAAGCAAAAACACATTCATCACTAGTCCACATGCAGCTGTTAGTAGAAACTGTCAAGTGAACCATTATAAGCTAAATAAAACCTCAGGAAGATTGTGGCAACAACACCAAATGAAATCCTTCCTGCACTGTTGTTGCCGCCTTTCAGCAGCTTTTCTTGTCCTGTGGGGGGGGGGGGGTCCGGAGCTGTTTAGATTCTAATGATATCATAAAAGAAGCCCTGTTAATCCACAAACCCAAACCACTGTGAAGACTTGGCCTTTCATTAAAAATAGTTATTAGTTTTGTAGTGTGAGGCCTTCAGAGGAATGTTCATGTTTTGTGGCTGTTGCAGAACTCACTTTACTTGAAGCTGGGAGTATTTAGCATGAGCTCTCCACACCTTATTTTTGTGTTGATGTGATGTTGTACAGCTTTAATATATTTTTGTAATAAATGAATAAATGGAAACAAGCATCTGTCCAGGTACAGACTCAACGTCCTCCGTTTGAACCATGCCGTGGAACTTTGATTAATAATTACATAAAGGACATTTTAGGTAGAGCTGTATCTCACTGGTGTGTCCAGTCAGGTTTCGTTTTGGTGTTGTTTCAAAATAATGGTGCTTATAGCTGTGTGCAGATTTCTGAAACTTGAAAGTTTCAGGTCTAAACATGTACTCGCTGTCAGTACACTGAGATTGCTGTATTGTTAAATAAGGATTTAAAGCATTGAGCTGTACTTTCAGTGCTGCCCCTCAGTTGTTGAGGAGCAGTACAGATGCTGAACAACGTATTTCATTTAGTCTGTTGAACAGAACTGCCTGTAGCACCACAGACAGCAGCAGCTTTACTCTCAGTACTGAACCTTTTTAGATGTTCAGTCTGCCATGGCTCACACTTTTTTCCTTTAAGTGTTGCTTCATATGTGGGGTAGATTTGTCTAAAATGTCTATTAACTTAAAATATTTTTCACTACACTGAAATGCATTGGTCTTTGTGGTCTGTACAGTGCTACCATGTAGACTGAACACAGTGGATAGGATTGTATTAAAACTCCACTTTTGTTCTTTCAACTTGGTATTTAATGCTTCTAGTTTAGAGACTCTTGTACTCCTGATATTTTGGATATTATTATTTTTTTGCCTTTAGTTCTGTTAGCATGTGATGTAGGTCTGCACTTAATGTAGAGAAGATATTTTAGTAGTCTGTCTATATATGGTTATTGTGCAGAGATATTTCTAACAGTAAAGTTTGTATTTTTATACATGCTTGAAATTTCTATTTCTTCAATAAATGTCATGTTTGAGTGTTGTCTATATTGTCTACTGACTGTATTACAGTAGCTGTATATCTTCAATTGAAGTTGTATTTAGAGCTCAGTTTGACCTTTTAAAGACCAGCCCTAAAAGAAATGGTTGTTCTTCATGAACTAGGTCATCCAGCTGGAATCAGTCCATATTAAGCTGGGATGGGAAGGTTTTGGGGATAAGGTGGAGGTGGTCTTCTATGCTCCACCTTTGCACCTCTTTTCATCATTTAGAATAAAACCACTTTTCAAGCTTTAATAATAAGCAAATTCCAACAAATTTAAAGATGCAGGAACACAACTGATCCGCCCATATTACTTGATCCATTTCCTTTTATTGGTTATTTTGTTATTTGATCAAATATGTGAGATGAGAGAGAGAATCAGATGTTCAGAGGAACCACAAGGAACCCTGCATTCTGGGAGCGCAGTGCTCTAGTGGGGTAATAGGGTACTATGAGCTCTTTAAGATATGATGGTGCCTGACCATTTAGGGCTTTGAAGGTGAGGAGAAGGATTTTAAATTCTATTCTGGATTTTACAGGGAGCCAGTGTAGAGAAGCTAATATTGGAGAAATATGTTCTCTTTTTCTGGTTCTTGTCAGTAAACGTGCCGCAGCATTCTGAATCAGCTGGAGAGTCTTAAGGGATTTATTGGGGCAGCCTGATAATAGAGAGTTGCAATAGTCCAGCCTAGACGTAACAAATGCATGGACTAGTTTTTCTGCATCTTTTTGAGATAGGATGTGCCTGATTTTGCAATGTTAAGTAAATGAAAAAAGGCAGTTCTTGAAGTTTGTTTTATTTGGGAGTTAAAGGACATATCCTGATCAAAGATAACTCCAAGATCCTTACGGTTTCGCTGGAGGCCAGGGCAATGCCATCTAGAGAAACTATATCTTTAGATAATGTGTTTCGAAGGTGTTCGGGGCCAAGTACAATAACTTCGGTTTTGTCTGAGTTTAACATCAGAAAATTGCAGGTCATCCAGGCCTTTATGTCCTTAAGGCATGCCTGAAGTTTAGCTAATTGATTGGTTTCATCTGGCTTGATCGATAAATACAATTGGGTATCATCTGCATAACAATGAAAATTTATGGAGTGCTTTCTAATAATATTGCCTAAAGGAAGCATATACAAGGTAAATAGAATTGGTCCAAGCACAGAACCTTGTGGAACTCCGTGACTAACTTTGGCGTGCATAGAGGATTCATCGTTAACATGTACAAACTGATATCGATCTGATAAATAGGATTTAAACCAGCTTAGTGCGGTGCCTTTAATGCCAATTAAATGTTCTAGTCTCTGTAATAGAATGTGATGGTCAATGGTATCGAATGCGGCACTAAGATCTAGTAAGACAAGTACAGAGACAAATCCTTTGTCGGATGCAATTAGAAGGTCATTTGTAACTTTCACCAGTGCTGTCTCTGTGCTATGATGCACTCTAAATCCTGACTGAAAATCCTCAAACAACTTGTTGTTGTGTAGAAAGTCACACAACTGATTGGCGACTGCTTTCTCAAGGACCTTAGAGAGAAAAGGAGGGTTAGATATAGGTCTATAATTTGACAAAATCCCTGGATCAAGAGTGGGCTTTTTAAGAAGAGGCTTAATTACAGCTACTTTAAAGGACTGTGGCACATAGCCTTTAAATAAGGACAGATTGATCATATCTAGTACATAAGTGCTAACTAAGGGTAAAATTTCTTTAAGCAGCCTAGTTGGGACGGGGTCTAAGAGACACGTTGATGGCTTAGATGAGGAAATCATGGAAGTTAGTTGATTACGGTTGATGGGAGAAAAGCAGTCTAAATGTACAGGTTTTACAGTTGTTTCTAAGGTTCCTGTGTTTGAAGATAAGTCAGTACCAACTGAGGGCAGGAGGTGCTGAATTTTTCTCTAATAGTTAGAATTTTATCATTAAAGAAGCTCATGAAGTCATTACTACTGAGGTCTATAGGAATACATGGCTCAACAGAGCTGTGACTCTCTGTCAGCCTGGCTACAGTGCTGAACAGAAACCTGGGTTGTTCTTATTTTCCTCTATTAATGATGAGTAGTAAGCTGCTCTGGCATTACGGAGGGCCTTCCTATAAATTTTAAGACTAACTTGCCAGGCTAAACGTGATTCTTCCAGATTGGTGGAACGCCAATTCCTTTCAAGTTTTCGCGATGTTTGTTTTAATTTGCGGGTTTGCGGGTTATACCATGGAGCTAACCTCCTCTGTTTTATTATCTTCTTTTTTAGAGGGGCGATAGAGTCGAGTGTTATTAGTAGTGAGCCTGCAGCACTATCAACAAGATGATCAATTTGGGAGGGACTAAAGTTATCATAGGAGTCATCTGTTACATTGAGACATGGAACTGAATTTAATGCCGATGGAATCACTTCCTTAAATTTAGCTACAGCACTATCAGATAGACATCTAGTGTAGGAATGTTTGCCTAATGGCGTGTAGTCCAGTAATAGGAATTCAAAAGTTAATAAAAAATGGTCTGATAAAAAAGAATTCTGTGGAAAGACTATTAGATGTTCAATTTCAATGCCATAAACAAGAACAAGGTCGAGGGTGTGGTTAAAACAGTGAGTGGGTTTATGTACACTCTGACAGAAGCCAATCGAATCTAATAATGAGATAAACGCAGCACTAAGGCTATCATTTTCTACATCCACATGAATATTAAAATCACCTACAATAATTATTTTATCTGTTTTAAGGACTAAACCTGATAAGAACTCTGAGAATTCAGATAAAAATTCAGAATACGGTCCAGGAGCTCGGTACACTATAACAAATAGAATTGGCTGTACTGTTTTCCAGGTTGGGTGTGAAAGGCTAAGAACAAGGCTTTCGAACGAGTTATAATTTAGTTTAGGTTTGGGTTTGATTAATAGGCTTGAGTCGAAGATGGCTGCAACTCCACCTCCTCGGCCTGAGCCTCGAGGAATGTGAGTATTAATGTGACTGGGGGGAGTGGATTCATTTAGGCTAACATATTCACCTTGACACAGCCAGGTTTCAGTAAGACAAAATAAATCAATATTCTGATCTGATATTAGATCGTTTACTAGAACAGCTTTAGATGAGAGAGATCTGATGTTTAAGAGTCCACATTTAATTCTCCTATTTTGTTGTACTGTTGCAGTGGTGGTTTTACTTTTTACTAGGTTTTTATGTGTAACTCTTCTTCTGTTTACTTTTGATTTAAATAATTTAAGTGGTGGGGGGGCAGACAACCTCTCTGTGGAGTTTAGGGTGGGTAACTGCTCTAATGGAAGCGCAGAGAAGCGTGTAGGACTGCAACTCTTCACAGTACACACACACAATAATATACTGAGGAAGATACTGAACCTCTGTCTGTTCACATTGTTGTAAACTGCATTAAACAATATTTACATTTTCATAGTTTCTGGATTTTTTAATGAGTGAGAAGGTGGAGATGTAATTTTATGAATTTTTAACAAGGTCATTGAACTTGTTTTGTGGAAAAACCATATCATAAACTAATTATTATTCATACATTAAAACATGTCGGGAGGGTAACTTTAAGATGTACAAACCACTACTAAAACAGCTAAATATACATGCAGACTTCAGTGGAAAACATTTAAATACTAAACTCCTCACAAAATACTCCAACATTTTGGAAAACACGATTGTTTGTTTTCTTACTGGAGGTCACATATCAGAAGATGTGTGTCCAGTACAGAGAGAGAGGGGTCCAGGGTGTGTTTAGCCTAGCTTAGCACAAAAACTGGAAAAAAGGGGAAACTGCTAGCCTAGCATGGTATCTCGTTAGCTAGCAAGTTAGTCACCAATCTATTGAAGAGTCAGATGCTCGATGTGAATGGTGTTTACAAGTTTGAAACTGGTAATTACAGCGACTGCCATGGCATGAACATGGCGTTAGGACTGAGCTCAAACCTGCTGCGTGCCGTCACTGCTGCCAGCAGCTGGTCAACAAATAGCTCCAATGCTAACTGCTGCTAAAACCACAATGTCGCCTTTTTACATTTCTATTTCTACATCTGTTCAATAAACAAGATACAACATGTAAATCAGACAGACTTGGAGTTGTTGAAGGTGGACTTTTTCCTCTTTTGATGGAGCTAGGCTAGCAGTTTCCCCCTGCTTCCAGTCTTTGTGCTAAGCTAGGCTAAACACATTCTGGACAATCTGTACTGGACACACAGAGATGAAACTGATATCCAAGTTATCTGGGGAAGACGGAGAACAAATGTTGGACTGTTGTTTAACGTTTCTCTAAAATGGAAAGTTGAACTGCTGAAGAAGTGATTTTTACTTTAGCTTTAATTTGATTACTCACTAATCTGAAATGTACATGTAAACATAGTAACTGCATTCACATGGAGCTTTTTATTCCACTAATAATCAGAATAAAACCTCCATCAGAAAACTACAAACACATATTAAAGACTGGCTCATGTAACCAGAGCTACTGTCTTCAAAGGGAAGAAAAAAGCAGCAGGAAAGAGGAAAGAAAAGAAGGAGCAGGGAGAGGACCTAAAATGATTTAAAGCTGCTCTTAAATGGCACCTTAATAACTGCTCATTATTCAGCTGTGTGTCCTCCTGACTAAAACAAACGCACCCTCCTCCGCGCCTCTGAGAAACCAAACCAGACTTCAGCTGATCAATATCAAATTAGACAACCTTACAAACATGCTGCGATCTTTACGCCGTGTTTACTTTCTCAGAGATGTGGGAGCAACTGCTGCTGCTGATTTGAAGTGGATCAGGAATTTGCTCAGAGTGGAACGTTTGCTTAATAAACTCAGAGAGAGAAACAGAAAGTCTGGGGTATTTCGGACTGCCTCGAAATAATCAGCCAACGCGTCATCGTGTCTTTTAAATCTCTCATTTGTTCTCATTCTCTCCCCAGAACTCATGAATAGAGCTGCATTGAGAAATATTGTTGAAATGACTATTTGAACAATGAGGTGATAACTGAAGAAGGTTCATTTAAAGTTCAGGTATGGACAACGTAAAGATGACAACCCATCTTTCAAATTTTAAATTGACCATATTCATATTAAGTGTTGTATTACAGTATCTGTAAATTGCTTTCTCGATCCATCGATTAATCGTTTGGTCTATAAAATGTCAAAAAATAGTGAAAAGAGCTCGTTCCAATTTCTCAGAGCCCAAAGTGACGTCTTCAAATGTCTTGTTTTGCCCGATCAACAATCCAAAGATGTTTCATTTACCATCATAAAAGCAGCAAACAGAAGAAGCTGGAACCAGGAGATGTTTGGCATTTTTGCTGGAGAAATGGCTTCAACAATTAACTGATTATCAACATAGTTGCACTTTTTTTCAATCACCTAATCAGTTCATCAACTAATTGTTGCATCTTTATTAAACTTTGAGGAACAGTTCGACATTTTGGGAAATACCCTTATTCGTTTTCTTGCCGGGAGTTAGACGAGAAGATTGATACCACTGTTAAATATGACACTACAGCCAACAGCTTAGCTTAGCATAAAGACTGGAAACAGGGGCAAACAGCTAGCCTGGCTCTGTCCAAAGCAGCTCAAAAGCTCACTTATTAACACGTTATATCTTGTTTGTTTAATCCGAACAAAAATGAACAGGGTTATATCCTGCACTGGGCTGCAGCAGCTATGCGTACGTAGCCTAGTTTGAATGTAATTTCTAACTCAGGTCAGAGTTTACGAGCTACTAAAATTTTAAGGGTTGCACCAGCTGAAAAAGTTCCAACTTCAATCTGACACAGAGCCCTCAGCAGGTGTAAAGTCCTCCGTGAAGCAACAGTTGGCACGGAGCAAATTATACCGGTAAGCAAAATATACACGGTTAGATAACTTTATAATTAACAACTACTAATTTAGTTTGCCAGTGTAGGCTGCCATTATGTTTGTTACAACGTTACTATTTAATCTGCCCAGTAACAGGGCCTCGTTATATCACCCTGTGTTGTAGTTGACAGTTTCACCACTCGATGTCACTGTAGCTGTAGATTAAGGTTGTATTTATCACCTAATCATAGTGCTTTGTCCTAGTTTATGAACCTTTTTGTTGTTGTTTGGTGATTAACGTTAGCTGTTTTCAGCCGTTAGCCTCTTCGCTGTTGCGTAGCAAAGTGTTCAAAGACAGTTGGCATGAGAGACAACACGGACATGATGTTATTGGCCACAGGAAGTGAAAACGTCATTTTCTGCGACAGTATTTTGGTCAGTGTGGTCTTTACGCCAGAGTAGCTAAGATGAACCTGACGTCTCTGCAGTGCAACCAAACATCAACAGTTTTAGTTTCAAACTCACTATTTCACACTCAGTGTGAACTTTGCACCCGAACTCCTAACTCCAACCTCAATGTGACCTCAAGACTTCAGGACGTCACTGTGCCCAGCAAAGAAATATACCTGATACCCAGGTCAGCGTATCTGGGCTCAAAGTTCAGTTTTGTTTAATTTGAGCGCAGTGCGCAACGCTATCACTTCCACAGCTGCCCTCTCCATTGTACATGTAAACAGGGGCTTTGCTCTGCACAGTGTTGCACCTGTGCATTTGGTGTGAAAGCTAAGAGGGACATGACAGAAAAAGTTTGACTGACCTGGTCAAAGTATAAAGGATCTGATGCCTTGTTTGACATTTCTGCAGTCAGTGATCAGTCTACCAGAGGAGCCTGTTGTAGTTTCTCAGCCCTCCTCTTCTCTAAAACATCTAGACTTCCATTAAAATCTATTCCTGCACCGTCGTCCTGTCTCTCACCTGAATGTCTAACTTTGTGAAAAGAAATGAATCAGATTGGGTTTCAATGACTTTTTGTTTCCCTTGACGTGGTGAGAGAAGGTCATTTCAAAAGCACTTGGCAGCTTCAAATCAAAAGTAAAACCTTGATTGGTCAAACCCGGTCCTACTGTTCTACTGTTCTCCTTATGGTTTAAAAATGCAATCAGAAATAGAGGCTCTCACCCTGAACACTGTGTTGCTGCTGGTTTCTCTGAGAAAATTTAACCCAGTGATCCTTCATCCTGGAAAAAGTCCAGGGAGCTGTGGCTCCATCATCCTCCACCTCAAACCTAAAAACCAAAATACTGATTAAACTGAGGCTCAGTTATTCTGTTGGGAAGTAAAAGGATCAGACGAAAGCGCAGAAAAATAAATATAAAAAAGGCAGAGAAACCACTCAACCAAAGCTGATAAAAGTCATAAAGGTCAAAACCCGTCGAACAAACCTAATAAAAGTAAAAAGAATTCAAACAAAGCCGAGTCAAAAATGACAGAAGAAACCAGAGCGATAAAACCCACAACAGGAGAGAAGCAGGAAGATTATAGAAATGCTCTTCTGTAACAGAAGGTTTTAAAGGGCGAAGGCTGAGGTGTTTGAAGGAAATTTGTGATTTGAGATAAAACTGACTTGACAGAGGTGGCCTTCATCTCTGTCTTCCTCTTTGCTTCGGCAGAGTGGACCAAGGTTCAAGCTAAGTGCTGAGTGGTGTTAGTGTCCAACATTCACTCTCCTTTCAGTTCTGTATTTGATCTCTGCCGACTCCTGAGGGAAATATCTGCCTCTACTAGATGTTCCACTTTCTTCAGCAGCTGTTCTCTCACTGTGTCTGTCTGCTGTTTGCAGGTAGCGTACAGCGGCTTTATTAGAGAGACTGAAGCGAAGCAGTAAAGTCGCCGTCCCAGAAAACCAACACAAATCTCTGTAGCGCTGAGGGGAACTGTCTGGAGACAAACTTCCTCTTAATGCTGAGAGGTGGAGGATAAAATCAGGTTTAACTGATTACTGGTTCAAATCCTGAAATCTGAGTGCAGATGATTTCCTGCAGTGACCATCTTGGGGCCATTTGACCATAATGTCACCTAGTGCAACTTTTTAGCCAATAAACATTATAAACAGTGCTGCCCTCTGCAGGCAGAGATCAGTAACAGAAGCAGTTAAGTGGGAGAAGTTCAGGCTGGACAGGAAACTGTAAAACTGATAGAAAGGTTGGAATGACGTCATTTTATGTTTTTCAGACTGATTATTTTACCCCCAAAAAAGTCACTACCACAGAATACACACAATAGCTACAAAATGCAGATAGTGCACTCTGCCTTTAATCTTCACTGAGTGCTCAGAGAGACTACAGGATCTAAACTTGTGTTCTCTCAGCTTTCAGATCCATTTTAACTTGTTTATTTAAGAAAATCAACTTTAGCTTGATTATTATTTACAATCCATAGCTTATAGGAATCAAGTGTGTCTGTGTTTGTAAATGAGCAGCTAAATGAACTGCGTGTGGTAGTGAAAGGAGAGGAAACAATGTTTTGTTGGACAGACAGCAGTTACAGCAGGAATAAAGTTTGATTTCACGGCAGGAAGGAAGACAGGAAAACTACTAATTGAAGATCCAACAGTAGCATGAACTGTACTCACAATCTAGATGGTGGAAAACATCTTTGTCATGCTGTTGAGGCTCTAGAGAGCAAATGTGGAGCAGCTGTGCAGGCAGGTGAAAGGTCACATCAGATGGTGAGGCCTGAAGCTCACTGAGGGCTCCTGGTGGACAGGTATGGAACCACAACAAGTCTGTAGATGAAACACAGGCTCAAATCTCAGGCTGTGTCCCGTTCATATGGCCCAGACCCGGCTGGCGCTGCCCCTCCTCCCTATGGTGCATTCAGATGATTTTCAGCAACTTGTTAAGTCAGAAAAACTCACATTTATGACCTCTTTTGCCCTCTTTCCACTAAACCAGGTCTAGTTCTTGAGCCGGTTCTATTCAGGACTCTTGGAGCCCGCGCTTCCACCAGTTTTGAGTGGAACCATCGTAATCAAGGATGCGTCATCAACGGAGGGTGTTGCACAACGAAAGTAAACAGTAGGAGCAAGATGGCGGTTCTCATTGATTAGCTGCGAGCTTTTGTTCTGTTATTACAGATATTTGTTTTTGGACCAACTATTAATGATCAGAAGACGTAGAAGACTGTTACCATAGTAGACCAGAGACCAGTGCTGCCTTCTCCATCCTCTCTTTCCAACCTGTAGAATAGGACACGCCCACTGATGATGCCATGGTTCACACTTTTGTTGCAGCTGGAACCAACTTTTCGGGCTCTGAACCAATATATTTTTTATCAACACGGTTCAGAACCAGGTGCACGAACCAGTTCCATGTTGGTGGAGAAGGGGTGTCTGTGTTACTGCCCCTCCACTGCAGCTCAGCACAGAAACACAGTGTGGAGAAACAAAGAAGACTGATGAAGCCTCATATCAGCTTCAGATAAATGTTGGAATATATTTTTGCACAAAACAAGGATTCAGGATTTCACCCCCCAGCTCTGACATTGCAAGCGTGTTAGGAATGGATCTCTTAAAGGTTCCCTGTGGAGTTTTTGACCTTTTTGTTCATGAGTGGTCCCCGTTTTGTTTGTCTCATACACATGCACCAAAAAAGGCTAACATAAATGTAAACAATGCAGGTTTCAAAATGTGGAAGGAAATACATTCAACATGTTTGTTAGAGCTCAAGGACACACAAAGTGTTTTGGTGAGAAACACTGAATGTAAACACTTTAAGGCCAGTATGAACAGGAGGAATGATTACAGCAAGCACAAAGTACTGAAACAATGTCAACCTGTCCTTTAAATCTGAATCTAGACTCAATGAGATGATAATTACAAATAAAAAGCATCTCCACCATTTATCTTCTATCAGACAATCCAGGACGTTTTATCTGTAAAAGTTGTCGCTGTTGACTTCTATCCTCTTACTCTGTGTCGGAGTTAAGGGCACAAGTTTCAGAGACCAACATCTCAAAATCTGGACAGTCCTGGACGAGCAAACTGACTGAACCTTTTCAGTTAAAGGACAGTGGGCCCAAGCAGTCAGTCAGAACAAAAATCATGTCTGCTTTTGCATCCTGAGTTTAGGTGATTGGCAGTATCTTAATGTCCTTGACCTCTGACCTCCTGCAGGCCGGAGCAGACAGAGATATCAGCGCTGTGGAGTGATTGATGTTAGTGGAAAGCAGCACATGCTCGTTATCTAAATCCAACATGTTCAGAGCTGACATACCAGAGACCGAGCAGGCAGAGCGCAGCCAATAACAGCAGTCCGTGAGTCCGGGGAGTTTCTGTGAGATCTGAGCTGGATGTGTCTGATGTGGTCTGAAAACACCCGGGTGGTTCTGGAGGAGAGCACACTGAGATCTGAAAGTTAAAAGGGTCAGTTCATTCAAATTACAAATGAAAATAACAACAATAATGTCCTCACTTCTCTGCAGTAGCATCTATCCTTCCAGGTAGTTTTGCTTTTATTTGTCCAGGTTTTGACATTTCTGCCTCCACCTCAATTACAGTGGAGGTGAATGGAAATTAGATTTTGCTGCTTACAGGGTTGAGAAATTACATTTAAAAAATTCAACAACAGCATTTCTTTCCAAAATCAGTGTCCCTGTTACTCTTGATAATCCACAGAGCACAGTGGAGATCTGTAGTTCTGACGGTGCTCGGCAACAATGCACCATTTAACAACCATTAACAATTAAACACCCTGCGTTTATTATAATTCTTACAGAAGAAAAAACAAAATCAGCGACTGGACTGATGGAGAAACTCTGTTACCAGACGTTTCAGGTAAAATGACCAACAAGAACAAACTTACCAAACCGTCAGCGCTGACCGCTAACATGTTAACAACAAGAAATCACCACATCACAAAATGCAAAATAAAACATTATCATAGAGCCCAATCAGTTTCTTTCACAGTGTCTGAACACTACGAGTTTCACAGAGATAAATATGTGGAGCTTGGTCACATTACATTCATCCATTGACCCAAAAAAACAGTAGGAAAATAGGAAAACATGAAATATCTCACAACATGTGGCAAACACTTACACGTGGAGAACAGTGGATAGCGTACGTCTGCAGGCGTGAGGATGATCAATGACTGTAACTGCCTCTCTGGACGTATATGATAATGAGTAATTGATTTCTGATTCAGCAAAAACCACCCAACACAATCTGCAGTGTAATTATGGAACCTTGTTAAGTTAGTGATTTGGAAAATAAATCAAATACAGCTCTATGGATGGCAATGTGTTTGATTCAGACTCTAATAGCTCAACAACTATTGGATGGATTGCCATGAAATTTAGTTCAGACATTCATGGTCCCCAGAGGATGAATCCCACTGATTTTGGTGATCCTCTGACTTTTCATCTGGCACCACCATGAGGTTCACATTTGTGGTTCTTAATGTCTCGACAACTGTTGGATGGATTGCCTCGACATTTTGTACATTCATGGTGCCCAGAGAATTAATTGTAATGACTTGATCCCCTGACTTTTCTTCTAGCACCACCAACATGTCAAAATTTTCACTTATCCTGTGAAATATCTCAACACCTACTCTATGGATTGTACAGACATTCATGGTCCTCACTGGATGAATCCTAACAACTTGACTTTTTCTCAAATGCACCATGAGGTTGACATTTTGCTTTTTAGTCAAATGTCTCGAGAACTGTTCGATAGATTATTTTGCAAATTCATATAGACAGTCAAGGTCTTTGTGAACGTTGGTGACTTTCCATCTAGCGCCACCATCAGGTCAATATTTTGGTTTTCTTTACAATGATCATTACAGCCTCACAGGGCTCTTGTTAAAACTTTAAAAGGATGCTAGCGCCCTCTATCTGCTGCAATGTTCAATGCACCTCACAATGTGAATGTCCATTAAAGAACACAACCTGATCATTTCAGTTCGTAGAGCTTAAGTTACAGTTAGCTAGTTGGCCGCAGCAATAATGTTAGCGAGCAAGCAAGCTAAGATTAGCCAGCTAGCTGTAACTTAGCTACGCCTCATGGATCTGGCATTGGTTGCTTTGTAACATTAGCTGATAAAGTAATTTGCAAATGGCAAACTAGCCACTTTACCAGCCAGATGAGACCCGGGGGTCTCCATGAATTAGCTAACGTTATCCTACGTTAGCTAGCTAGCAATTCATCCGCATTAGCATGCAAGCTACGTGGACTTTGTGTTGTGGTGGGTGCCAGTGTAGGTACCAGATATGCTCGGCCTGGCAGAACACCATGGATGTATGAAGAGAACTGGATCCAGTGCCGGAGGCGGGGCCCCGTTCATTCCTATGAAAGTTGCTCAGCGGCGCATGAAGCCAAAAAAGTTCGACTTCCTCAAAGCTTCCATCGTGCGGCCCATAGAGCGAGCGCACTAGTGCTTCCTTTGGCCCCGCCTACCAACCGCTTGGTCTCGGCTCACTCACCTGAACCACAGAGACTCTAACTCTGGATTCAGCTGTTAGTGAAGTTTAAAACTTTTAGGACGTCATGATTTAAATAAGGGCTGTTTAAGTGTTCGTACTGACGAGTTGTTGTACAACAAAAAAATGATCCTCTGATTTACAGACGTCTCTTTCACAATGTGAGTCTGTGGGAAAAAGTCTCTTGGGGCCAGAGTGCATCACGTGACGGACCCAGAAGTTGTAATTACACGGTTTGGCCACTATGTCAAATTGGCTTCAAAGCCTGGTGCTCTTCCTGGGGGCTTGACCTACACCGGCCATTTGTTGACATTAGCGGACTCCATTTCTAAGCTAGCGTTAGCTAGTGTTGCACACTGTTGCCGCTGTAGGGGAGCTGAAGAGAGGCGAGGCACTCTGGGTGCCCATAAACGTCCCATCCTTTAGATTTTCCCGTAAAATCCTGCCAGAGTCCTCTACATAGACATCAGTCCACAGGCTGTTACAGGCCACGGAGAAAGTCGGGGAAGGTCTCACTTTTTAAGTTACGTTACAATCTGTTCACACATTGGCAATAAAAAAGTGATTAATACATGTAAAATGCTACATATGGTACCTTCAAACTAAAAAAGAAGTGTCTGAACACAATATTAGTTTTGGTTTGTGTGCGGTCTCATCTGAGGTGGTGGTTCAGGGTCAGTCTGGCTTTCTGGTCCTTCATGGGCAGCATCCTTCAGAGGATCCAGACTCTAAATTGGGAGAGTCTTGCTCAAGGAGACGTCATCAGATTGCATGTTTCAGCAGCAAAAACAGTATTTTCTGCTTCAGTATGTGTTTTTGTCTTAAAGATCTGACAGACAGATCCGAGCAGCAGAACACAGAACCAGCCTCCCTCCCTGTAACCTGATCTGTAGAAAACAAAGTTACACGCTAAATTTCATGGGTGGATTTCTGAGTATTTAGAGATGGAAACATATTTTCCATTCCTCTCTCACCCTCCACAGGTCTCTCATGAGTTACAGCCCAGTTGTGTCAGCTATTTCGCTTAGCCAAGTCTATTGGCACCTTCCAGAAGGTTAAAGACAATGTAGTACAACGATGACAGTGAAGAAAGAGAAACGGTGTATTAAGTGGGGCTTGCTTATGTAAGACCTCCTTTATACGGGAGTCTGTGCAAACGTTCAAAAGGTTTTTTCCACACTTTGACCTCTCAAGACACTTTTTTCCTTCTTTATCTCTTCACTGTGTTTAAAGTTGAAAGAGCAAACAGAAGCACATAAATAACAACTCAATTATGTAATCACCTTAGTATTTTTAGAGATCTGTTATTTGCTCAAAATTTACTTTAACTTACCTTTCATACAGTAGTCTGGTGATATTCTATATTTTTCTTCGTCATCAAATCTCACATGCAGACCAAACCAACACTGAATAACAAGTGTTGTGTGTGTATCACAGCCTGATATATAAAAAATATTAAAAACTCATCAGTGAGCCTCACTGTTGTTCCTTCATCACCATCAACACACACGCTGGACTTTATTCTGACTCAGTCCCACACACACCATCCTGCTGCCCCAAATACTCACTAGAGCACCAAATGTGGATTCATCCACCACTGAAAATAGTCCCCAGCAAATGCACTATTTCCCCCTGTTTGTTTGATAAAAACTACAGTGACCAGCTGTTTGAGAAAATTACATGAAATTATATATTTGTGAGACGATTTTAAAGATTCACGTCTTCAGCAGGAACCAATGGGCTTAGAGCTGAGAGCCACAGACAGGAAGACAGACAGGACTGAGAGACGGACTGACATGTTGGTTTAGGTCTGAACATGAGATTTGTTGACATGAAGAAAATATAGAATATCACCAGACTTCTCCTATAAACTGTGAAATTTAGACACACATGACAGTTTTGGCAATACATTTCACAGCTTCAACAAGATCTTTACATGTATATGAACATCATTTATTAACAGTTCAGCTGCTAAACACAAGACATAAAGTGTGACCCTTTTATGTTTCAAACTGTGATACTGCCTATATGTATTTAACTACTGGTTTCATGATTTGATTGATACTTCTTTGATTGATTCATTTGATTGGTTTATTGATTGATTTCCTGTAAATCACAACTCAATCATCAACCAAGCATTAAAATCAAACCGAGCAGAAAACACAAAATGTGTCCCACATAGCAGCTTGTTCACTGCAGTTATGATTCACGCTTTAATGTCAGAACCATGGAGACACAGTGGATCGTTTCTCTGTGAATGTGAGTGTTGGTCACAGTCCTCCGCTGTGTTTCTGTCCTTCCTGTCGGTAAAGTGATCCGATCTGCATGAAACACAGAGTGAAGAAATATCAGTCCAGTCTTTCCTCAGCAGGTTTCTGTTTGAGCGCAGCCTCCGAGCGCACGGCGCTCCTCATGGCTCTCTGCATCAGCCAGGTGACCAGGTGGACGGTGACGAACGCCCCGCCGGCTGCCCACAGCCAGTTCCTCCTGAGCCAGCTCTGAGGCTTCATACTGACACCTGCAGGGAGAAGAAGACACAAAACTTTATTTATACGCAGGTTAAAGTCCTGACCAGCAGCTCTCTAAGAGACCCATATGTCATTTTGATTATTTGATTCAAATTGTTTTTTCATCATTTTTTTCCTTTCTCTCATTTTATTTGATTTTTTTTCCCATAAACTTTTTTTTTTTTTTTTAAATATTAGTTAGTTATTTTGGTTTATTATCCTTTCGGAAATTCTCTCTGTCTTTGTGTTTCCATTTGCATCATACTGCCTGTCTGAGATGGTCGAGCCCATTTTGCACACCATCAGTAATCACTACACAAACTCTGGGTGTGTATTTATTACATTCATATGAACTCGATGAAGCGCATATTGTTCTTGTCAGTTAATAAAAGATCTTTGATTAGATTTTTGCGGGTCCATATTGCTCACATCCTAAATCGCTGGGAAAGTTCGAACCACACATCTCGTCCTGCAGACAGTTTCACTGTTTCAAACTGAAGCATGACATCACATCAACCCAGTCCTGGCTTCTCTCCATCGGCTCCCTGTTCGATTCAGAATTGATTTTAAGATTTTACTGATCACCTTTAAAGCACGTCTGGGTTTGGCCCCAAGCAATACAGCAGAAATGTTGACCCCATGTGAGCCAGTTCCAGCCTTAGATCATCCATCCTGCTTTTGCTTTGTCTGTCAAAGCAATTTAGAAACTCTGTTTTTAAAAGGTGCTATATAAATAAAGTTATTATTATTATTATTAATAAATGGCTCTTGCTGTTTCACTGTTTGCTGTCAGCAAGTAAATTTGGACCAGTGAAACTGCAAATAGAAGTCGACCACAGATGATCAGGGAGTTTTTCTGTCAGTCTGAAATTGATGATACAGACTTTGGAAGAAAGAAAACATTAAAGTTTTTGTCTGACGTCCACAATGTTGATGTGAAACTACAGTGTAACCCGAGCCGAGCACACGACCTGCTGCTTTATGATTGATTGACAATAAACAAACTTGTAATCCAGGATGTCTTGCATTGTAATGAGATGAAATCAGATATAACCCGATCTCAGAATTACAAGATAGAAATCGTTTTAAGAAGATAGTTTTCTATCAGTTATTGAATTTCTAAATCAAGATACAGACGTCATGATTACAATATCATCTAGTCTCCTATTCTTCTTTCTCTGAATGCAATGTGCTACTGAAGGATGACACTGGGTAAATCGACCCCCAGTCGTCACCAGCAGACACATTCAAAGTTAACACTGTTTTAACACAATATGAAACTTATCGTGTAAAACCTGCATTGACTTTGTGTTTGTAGAGAGAAGTTGGGGTTTTCACATTTGCCTCAGTACAGTGAGTTTTCTTGGAGCAGCATCTAGTGGACATAAGAGGACCTGCAGCTGAACACACCTCAGCCGTGGTGGTGGTTGTGTAACTGAGCACAGGTAAGCAGCAGCAGGTGCTGCAGGGTGAAACAGAGCCCCATACCTCCGTGTGGGTCACTTGCTCTTGGCAGCAGCAGGAGGAGCTGCTGCAGATGAAACGTAAGCGACGATGCCGGGCTCAGGAATGCTCTCCTCTCTGGCTTTGTGCAGCAGTGGGTTTGCCTTCAGATTGTACCAGCCCCAGTGGATCAGACCCAGACTCGTGCCCATCACAATCAAGACTTTGTAGCTCCTCCAGAACTCCCGCAGGCCCATGACTGACAGGCACTGAGCTGGGAAACACAAACAAGGATGAATGTCAGCTCTCCCTTCATACACAATATAGACATGATTCTACTGGTGTCATTTTCTCCGATGATACTGACAACACACACTCAAATGAATAAGATTCAGGACGCTGTAGATAACGTTTTACTACAGAACAAAGATTCACAGACACCAAACTGATGCTACATGAAAAAGGCCCAAAGGAAAACCAGGGAGACTTCTGTATTCTCATCATCACACGATTAGATTTTGTGATTATCTTTACTTCAGCAACGACTTTCATAACTCAGAGCTAAATTATTAATCGATTAGTTGATGGACTGAAAATTAATCAGCAACCATTTTGACATGATAAGCACCAATAAGAAGAAGAAGAATAATAGAGAAGGGTATTGCACTTAGTCCTGAATACGTTATTGCACATCATGAATCCGTAAATGAGTTCTGTTCAGGTGTCTGAGTTCTACAGGTTGACCAGCACGTTGTGGACTGGGTGGGAGGTGTTGTCCAGGACGCTACGTATTTTAGACCACATCCTTCTGTCAGTGAGTCCAGCTCCACCCCAACAACATCACTGGCCTTTCTGATAAAATCATAAATCACCTGCAGCTGCTGAAAACCTTCTGGTTCAGGGCTTCAGTGTCTGTAGGCCAGTCCAGTTCACCAGGTCCTTGTAGGGACACACATGGTTTAGCTGGACCTAATAAGCTGCTAACTCAGTGTCATATTACAAGAGAAGTGACTGCTGGCAGCATAAAGCAGCCAGCAGTCACTTCCTGACACAACAGGAACAGCAGACAGTTCAATAAGCTGCTAACACTGACAGAAGCTTCACAATCAAACTTTACCCAAATTCAACCCCTAAACGAAGCTGCGGTGAAGTGAACGAACCGCTCTCACCTTCACAAATCAGCTGCTCCTCCTGCGCCGCCCGTGACGCTCCAGATCCGGAACCAAGGAGACTGAACAAGGACCTTCTTCTTCTTCTTCTTCGGGTTTTATGGCGGTTGGCAAAAAACGTTATGGTGCATTACCGCCACCAGCTGGAGTGGAGTGTGGATCTGGATCTATATACATATATACATATATATACATATGTGTATGTATATAGATATATAAATTATATTCTCTCTATTAACTTTGTTCTCCTAAAATATTGAAACAAAAATAGATAACACTCTTCCCCAGAGTTTCTTTGTAAAATATCCTGTAGATTGAATTTTAAGCTCATTTCTTTCAGGTTCTGTACCAGTTCTCTTCTCTCAGCCTCATATTTTGGACATGTGTGTATATATATATATATATATATATATATATATATATATACACACATACATAGCCTCATATTTTGGACAGTGGCTCATGACGTGTTCTGCTGTTTCTTGTTGTTCACACCTTCCTGTCTTAAATAATGTGCTGTTTAACCCTGTATGGTCAAAACGTAGCCTGGATAGTACCGTCTCCTCTCTCCGGTTCTCCCCGTGCTTCTCATCCCGCCTACCTACCTTTGAATTCTGTAGAACCACCTTCCTGTTCTCTCTTCTTCCCACTCCTTTTGCCACCTCTCTTTCAACTTTTGTTGAACTATTGTCGTCATTTCCGTTTTACTGAAGGGTCCAGTGATGTCAGTGAGATTAGTTTGTGTGGCTTCTTTTGCTTACCTGTTATTTCATTCCCTTCAACCCCTGTATGTGCTGGAAGCCATAAAAATGACATAATTAATCCCATCATTTGAATTCTATATAGTGTCTGCTGAATCTCTAATAAAATATCCGGTCTGCTGTCTGAATGGCTGTGCTTCATATTGCTGCCCTTAAAGGTCTCACTTCTTCAACCCATTGCAATGCTGATAAAATTGCCAGCATTTCCTCAGTATACACAGATAACCCATCACTGACTCGTTTGCTAATTTTAGCGTTGAAATCTGGAACCATGAGGACAACACCAATTTTGTTTGCCAGGTTCTTTGAAGCGTCTGTATAAATTCAAACACAGCTGTAATAGTTATTTTCTATGTAGGTTTTTATTATCTGCGGATGTAAAATAAACTCTTTTCCTTTGCTCTTTATCCCAAGCAAGGTGAGATCTACAACAGGTTCAGGAAGTATCCAAGGATGTATCACAGAGAGTGGCACCGCAGGACTAATGTTTATTTCAGTTATTTCTTTTGCTTTCTGCTCAACTGTCCATCCAACACTTTTTGTTTCTCTCCTCTCCTTCTCCCAACATGGTTTCAGTGTTTCTTGTGTTGGATGATCCTCCCTATGTCCTTTTAAACTAACCCAGTAGTTTATAGATAACTGTATTCTCCTTAATCCCAGTGGCATTTCTCCCATTTCCACCTGTAATGTGGATGTTGGTGTTGTTCTAATGGCACCTGAACAAAGTCTTAAAGCTTGATATTGAATATTGTCTAGCTTGTTGAGAGATGTATTTGCTGCTGATCCAAACGCTACACACCTATAATCTAATACTGATCTTATTAATCCTACGTAAATAGTTTTTAATGCTGTTCTCTCTGCCCCCCATTCAGTCCCTACCAGACATCGCATTACATTTAGTACTTTCTTACACTTGTCTATTATTTTCCTAATATGCACAGCCCATGTAATTCTCTCATCAAACCACAGCCCTAAAAATTAAACTGTTTCACTCTCTCCAATTCTTGATTATACAATTTTAAACTTACATTACTTCCAGTTCTTTTCCTTGTAAAGAACATTGTCTTTGTTTTGTCTACTGAAAATTTAAATCCCCACTTAATTGACCATTCTTCTATTTTAACAACAGCCTCTTGTAGTTTCTTCACAATAAATTCCAAATTCCTACCTCTCTTCCAAATTGCCCCATCATCTGCAAAAAGAGAAAATCCCATCCCATTCTCCAAATTCAGAAAAACATAATTTATCATAACAGAAAATAACAAAGGACTCACTATACTTCCTTGAGGCGTTCCATTTTCGACCCCAAAATTCCTTGAACAACTCTTCCCTATTATCACTTGAATCGATCTTCCATATAAAAAGTCCTTGATCCACCTATACATTGGTCCTCTAACCCCTAATTTACTTAGTTTAATTACAGGCCTGAGGATGGTAAACGGGTTTCATTTTTAGGTGCTGCTGCTTTACTTTCTACTTTCCATTCACAACATGAGAGGGAACTGTTGTATTTAACTCCACCACGTGTCTGATGTTACTGTACGCTTTAAGTTTTACATCAACATGAGAATCATTCTGTCTCCATCTGTCTTCTTCTGTCTTTTCTCTACTTTTCTTATTGCTTTGCTTCATTTCTCTCTTTTCACGTTTATTTTTTCACCTGAACTCAAAACTTGAAATTCCCTATTAATTGGAGAAACAAGGTTATCACCTGACAGTGAAACTAAACTTCATCACATGATTTACTTTTGCTGAAATATAAAGTGAACACAGGACTTATAATGGAGCACACACTTATAGTGCTGGGGAAGTCCATGTCCAAAATCAGAAGCACCAGCAGTGAAACATTTAGTATCTGTACTAACTTCATACAACTGTGTGATAAAGGAAGCCAGGGACCAGTATTTCGCACAGCTAATTTTTGTTTCTCTATCAGGAGACTCTTCCTCCTACAGTGAACACAGAGACACTGAGGAACCAGATGACCAGAACCAGAACCCAGGATAAAGAGGTTCAGTGAATGTGGTGTTGAAGGTGTGGAGGTGGATCAGAGTGTCATAAGAGACTCTGTAGAAGGACAGAGAGCCAGCAGGACAGTCCACATACACTGCTACTCTGTTAGAGGAGGAGGAGGAGGAGGAGGAAGAGGAGGAGGAGGAGGAGGAGGAAGAGGAGGAGGAGAGGTCTGTACTTGTGTTATTGTGCCAGACAGAGTAAACACTATCATCAGAGCAGAAAAGACTCCAGGACTGATTATTCCGTCCAAACACACAGTCACCACTGTCTCCTCTCCTGTTGATTCCTCTGTAACTCACTGATATATCAACCCCTCCGCTCCACTCGACCTCCCAGTAACAGCGACCAGTCAGACCATTTCTACACAGCAGCTGATACCAGAAGTCAAACCTCTCTGGATGATCTGGATATGGCTGCTTCTCTGTCACACGTGTCACCTTCCTGTTGTTGTCAGACAGTTTGAGCTTTCTGTTTACTGTGTTTGTGTCCAGTGTGAGTTCACAGGCATCTGATGGAGGGAACAAGACACAATACAGCAGCAGTTTATCATCTAACACACCTGATGGCTTTATTTGTTGCTTTATTAACAGACTGACTGTTAATTAGATCAAAACTTCACAATGACTCATCTTTTTGGATCTTCTGTCAAACTGAGAATTGAATGCAGATACACAAGCTTTCGATTTAAACTACTTTAACATGTGCTGCCTTGTTTCCATGAATCAAAGTGAACACACACTTACACTTCCTCAGACCAGGTTTCAGCCTCTGCTCTCCACCATGTTCCACCCTGGAGGAAGAAGCAAAGTCAGAAGCTTCTTCATCAGTGATCTTCATAAACCTTCACTCAGAACCACCATTAAGACAAAACAGCTGCATTTATGAAACACATTTCACACACAGACTCAATTCAACTTTACACTAAATATAAAGTGGGAGAAAGCTCAGGAAGAGCAGCAGAGGAGGGATCCCTCTTCAGGACGGACAGACAGGAAATAGATGTCGTGTGTACAGAATAAACCAAAATAAGTATTTAGTGTTGAATAAAGTCTCAGATCTTCTCAGCCTGATAATCAGACCATGAATGTCCATTTTATTTCTCTTCATTGTTCAGTGTGACATCGTGTTCATGTCAGCTGTTTTCTGTTTGGGAGGGAGGTTATTTTGCTCCGACCAATCAGCAGTGGACACAGAAGCTGTGGTCCAGGTAGTTAGGAGCAGTTAACTTAACCTTTGTCATGTGGATCCAAGAAATCTGCTGATTTAAGAGTTGTTATTTCTGGAAGTCGACTTCTAACAAGCTGTACAGCTGCAAACATCTCAGGGTTCATTCTGGAGCAGAAGATCACTGATGGATGGAAAACATTTAGAGTCCTATTGTCCTGAAACTGGGTGCAAACACACATGGGTGTCACCAACTCATGGTGGACATTTTGGTGACCATCAGCAGCAGGGTAAACCAGACGCAGCACAACGCGATATGGAAGAGAGGCTAAATCAGTTATTAGTAGGAGGAATACAGAATCAGCAGGTGGAGGCGGGGCTAACTTCAATAATGACCAATCACATGAGCTCCTCTCACCCCCTTTAAATACAGCAGACAGATTAAACCAACCAGGAGCAGAGAGGCTGAGGAGTCTATGAGGAAAAAAAGTCCCAAAACACAAATATACAAAACAACAAATGTGTTGTCAGGGGCAGAAAATGTCCTTTTTACAGCTTCATTTATGTTTCAGGAAACACTGAAACTCCATTATTGTCTGTTTGCCAGATTTTGTTGTTATTTCCTTTAGTGGTTACAGATGTCATGTTCAGTGTGAGCTCCACGTGGTGGCCGGTCAATTGATCCATACAGTGTGAACATAAAAGTCTTGGCCGTGCAGAAAATCTGATAAAATCTTGAAGTGTGAGTTAACACAATGTACAAGATTAATAAAACTGCTCAGCTTTAAATCATATGGATACACTTCAATACACAATATGCCACTACTGCAAGTCTCAGTTAGAAACATAAAGTTAAATTAATAATTAGTAATTAAAAAGGTTGAATAGAAACAAATTTACTACCAGACACCTGACATTTAATATGGCGAAGTGAAAGACACACGATATGTTTTTAAGTTTCTAAAGCAAAGAATGAACTTTAAACCTCAAATCCAACTCAAACAAGACGTCCTCAAATGCTCAAAGAAAATATATATTTAAACATGTACAGTTTCATGGTCACTCGGCTAACTCCATCTGCTGATGATCCAAGGTCAAGAATGAACTCTGAACCTCTTGATGATTTTGCCTTTTGGTTTATAAACACTTGACTATATTTGTCAAAAAGAATGTGTGTTGTTAAATGATCAACACCAGATCCTGGTCTGATATTAGTTAGGAGGTCAGTCTCAGTGGGGACAGGGACTCTCAGCACATCAGTTACTGTCTTCACTGTTATCAGCAGTGCTGCTGGTACAGACTGTGAACCAACAGTCCTCAGCTTGTCAGTGTGACAGAGAAACAGTATGTGAGCTCTTGTTGTCTGTTCATACCTGAGAGTGTCCAGTCTCCAGTGTGGATCCTCCAGTCCAGCAGACAGCAGCTTCACTCCTGAGTCTCCAGGATGATTGTAGCTCAGGTCCAGCTCTCTCAGATGGGAAGGGTTGGATCTCAGAGCTGAGGCCAGAGAAGTACAGCCTTACTCTGTGATCAGACAGCCAGACAGCCTGGAGACACAAATACAGAATGATATTTCATTTATTTTCATCTATTCTTTCCAGTGTGAATTCCCTGATTAAAATAACAAAATGTTAAAATTTCTCATCAGTGTGTGGAAAAAATATCTGTCTCTTCAACTGCTAAGTTCTCCACTTTCTTCACCAG
The DNA here is from genome assembly GCA_005408345.1 of Macquaria australasica. Classification (NCBI taxonomy): domain Eukaryota; kingdom Metazoa; phylum Chordata; class Actinopteri; order Centrarchiformes; family Percichthyidae; genus Macquaria; species Macquaria australasica. Next base: position 144,332 of record SEMN01000713.1, read on the forward strand.
CTAGTCTCTAACTGTGTCTGTCTGCTGTTTGCTGCAGGGCAGGTAGTGTACAGTGGGTTTACAGCTGATGAGAGATGTGAGACTGAATCGAAACAGTAAAGTTGTGGGTCAGAAAATCCAAACATAGAGCTGAAAGACGATTCAATGGTCTGTAGATATGAGCGGTACTGCAAAGTCATGTCATTATTCTCTGTGGGATTGTCACTATGAATAACACCTTTCACATTGCACATAGTAATTTGATCGATTGCTGATATAACAATATTGATTAGAACCGCTTTAAGAATGTTTTTATTACCTTTGCTTTAGAATTTAAATAAATTATGAATCTTCATAACCAGAATTTCTCAGAGAAAACTGGTTCTGCCATGTTACTGCAACTGTGTCATTTACACTGTTTAAACCTATAGACAGGCCCCATAAAAGCATCTTTTTTTTTAGACATTATCTTGTATGTCAAGCAACAATTAAAGGGTTATCTGTTAAGCAGAAGCTGAATCCTGACCTGAGAGTCTCCAGTGTACAGCGTGGACTTTCCTGTCCAGCAGAGAGCAGCTTCACTCCTGAATCCTGCAGGTCATTGTTACTCAGGTCCAGCTCTCTCAGACTAGAGGACTGGGAGCTGATAACTGAGGACAGAGCTTCACAGCTTCTCGCTGAAAGATTACAGCCACTCAGCCTGAAGGAGAGTTAGTGATAAAGACAAACACTGATACTGTTTCTGTCATCTACAATGCAAAATAAATCACACTTCTATGGTTGTTCTTACTGAGTTGAAATATCAAGCATTAGGGTCTCAGGTGACCAGAAGTTTTTTGGATGATTAGTGTTTTTTGTGTGTATTATTGGGTTCTAACAGCAATTAAAGAACATTTTTAAATGTATAGTCACATCTCTGGCATCCTGATAACTGACATTACACAACACAAATACATTTCAGACTTAAATGAACTACAATGTTACTTCATGGCTGTATTAATGTGTGAAGGTACAATGAAACTGAATGAATAATTTGGCAAATTTTTGATCAACTAATCGAGGAAGTGTGATAATTCATGTGATAATCGAAAAAGTGTGATAATTCATGTGATAATTCTCTGCGGGATTGTCACTATGAATAACACCTTTCACATTGCACATAGTAATTTTATCGATTGCTGATATAACAATATTGATTAGAACCGCTTTAAGAATGTTTTTCTTACCTTTGCTTTAGAATTTAAATAAATGATGAATCTTCATAACCAGAGTTTCTCAGAGAAAACTGGTACTGCCATGTTACTGAAACTGTGTCATTTACACTGTTTAAACCTATAGACAGGCCCCATAAAAGAATCCTTTTTTTTTTAGACATCATCTTGTATGTCAAGCAACAGTTAAAGGGTTATCTGTTAAGCAGAAGCTGAATCCTGACCTGAGAGTCTCCAGTGTACAGTGTGGACTCTCCAGTCCAGCAGAGAGCAGCTTCACTCCTGAATCCTTCAGGTCGTTGTTACTCAGGTCCAGCTCTCTCAGACTAGAGGACTGGGAGGTGAGAACTGAGGACAGAGCTTCACAGCTTCTCACTGAAAGATTACAGCCACTCAGCCTGAAGGAGAGTTAGTGATAAAGACAAACACGGATACTGTTTCTGTCATCTACAATGCAAAATAAATCACACTTCTATGGTTGTTCTTACTGAGTTGAAATATCAAGCATTAGGGTCTCAAGTGACGAGAAGTTTTTTGGATGATTAGTGTTTTTTGTGTGTATTTTACTGGGTTCTAACAGCAATTAAAGAACATTTTTAAATGTATAGTCACATCTCTGGGATCCTAATAACTGACATTACACAACACAAATACATTTCAGACTTTAATGAACTACAATGTTACTTCATGGCTGTATTAATGTGTGAAGGTACAATGAAACTGAACGAATAATTTCACACATTTTTGATCAACTAATCAAAAATATGTACTAATTCATGTGATAATAATCACAAATGTGTGATCATTCATGTGATAATTCTCTGTGGGATTGTCACTATGAATAACACCTTTCACATTGCACATAGTAATTTGATCGATTGCTAATATAATAATATTGATTAGAACCCCTTTAAGAATGTGTTTCTTACTGTTGCTTTAGAATTTAAATAAATTATGAATCTTCATAACCAGAATTTCTCAAAGAAAACAGGTACTGCCGTGTTACTTCAACTGTCATTTACACTGTTTAAACCTATAGACAGACCCCATAAAAGCATCTTTTTTTTTAGACATCATCTTTTATGTCAAGCAACAATTAAAGGGTTATCTGTTAAGCAGAAACTGAATCCTGACCTCAGAGTCTCCAGTGTACAGTGTGGACTCTCCAGTCCAGCAGAGAGCAGCTTCACTCCTGAATCCTTCAGGTCGTTGTTACTCAGGTCCAGCTCTCTCAGACTAGAGGACTGGGAGGTGAGAACTGAGGACAGAGCTTCACAGCTTCTCGCTGAAAGATTACAGCCACTCAGCCTGAAGGAGAGTTAGTGATGAAGACAAACACTGATACCGTTTCTGTCATCTACAATGCAAAATAAATCACACTTCTATGGTTGTTCTTACTGAGTTGAAATATCAAGCATAAGGGTCTCAAGTGACGAGAAGTTTTTTGGATGATTAGTGTTTTTTGTGTGTATTACTGGGTTCTAACAGCAATTAAAGAACATTTTTAAATGTATAGTCACATCTCTGGGATCCTGATAACCGACATTACACAACACAAATACATTTCAGACTTAAATGAACTACAATGTTACTTCATGGCTGTATTAATGTGTGAAGGTAGAATGAAATTGAATGAATAATTTGGCACATTTTTGATCAACTACTCAAAAATGTGTGATAATTCATGTGATAATAATCAAAAATGTGTGATAATTCATGTGATAATTCTCTGTGGGATTGTCACTATGAATAACACCTTTCACATTGCACATAGTAATTTGATCGATTACTGATATAACAATATTGATTAGAACCGCTTTAAGAATGTTTTTCTTACCTTTGCTTTAGAATTTAAATAAATTATGAATCTTTGTAACCAGAATTTCTCAGAGAAAACTGGTACTGCCATGTTACTGCAACTGTGTCATTTACACTGTTTAAACCTATAGACAGGCCCCATAAAAGCATCTTTTTTTTAGACATTATCTTGTATGTCAAGCAACAATTAAAGGGTTATCTGTTAAGCAGAAGCTGAATCCTGACCTGAGAGTTTCCAGTGTACAGTATGGACTCTCCTGTCCAGCAGAGAGCAGCATCACTCCTGAATCCTGCAGGTTGTTGTTACTCAGGTCCAGCTCTCTCAGACTAGAGGATTGGGAGGTGAGAACTGAGGACAGAGCTTCACAGCTTCTCGCTGAAAGATTACAGCCACTCAGCCTGAAGGAGAGTTAGTGATAAAGACAAACACTGATACTGTTTCTGTCATCTACAATGCAAAATAAATCACTCTTCTATGGTTGTTCTTACTGAATTGAAATATCTAGCATTAGGGTCTCAGGTGACGAGAAGTTTTTTGGATGATTAGTGTTTTTTTTGTGTGTGTATGACAGGGATCTAACAGCAATTAAAGAACATTTCAAAATTTTTAGTCACATGATAGTGAAGTCCTGATAACTTACATTACACAACACAAATACATTTCAGACTTAAACGAACTACAATGTTATTTCATGGCTGTAATAATCTGTGGAGGTACAATGAAACTGAACAAACAATTTGACACATTTTTCAAGTGATCAACTAATCAATTTGTTGACTAAATCTTGTGACTATCAGTTGAGTAAGACTTTCATTAGTGGAGAACAACCCTACACATCTGATTAGTATCTGCAGTTATCTGTTCACCTACAGAGCTTTGGTGGAGGCTTTGATCACTGGCAGCAGCCTCAGAAGAACCTCCTCTGAAGCAGAGTATTTCTTCAGGTCAAACATGTCCAGATTGTTTTCTGATGACAGTAAGATGAAGCCCAGAGCTGACCACTGAGCACGAGACAGTTTCTCTGTGTTGAGACTTCCTGAACTCAGGTACTGCTGGATCTCCTCCACTAGAGAGCGATCATTCATTTCATTTAGACAGTGGAACAGATTGATGCTTCTCTCTGGAGACAGATTCTCACTGATCTTCTCTTTGATGTACTTGACTGTTTTCTGATTGGTCTTTGAGATTCTTGTCTTTTTCAGTAGGTCTCTTAGCAGAGTCTGATTGGTCTGCAGAGAGAGACCCAGGAGGAAACGGAGGAACAAGTCCAGGTGTCCATTTGGACTCTGCAAGGCCTTGTCAATAGCAAACCTGTGGACATCTGTCATAGATGTTTTGAAAACCATTCGCACACGTGCGCCCCAATTTTTCCCCATCTCAGACATCACATTCTTGTTTCTGTTAATGAGGGACATCTCTACATAGAGAGCAGCCAAAAACTCCTGAACACTCAGGTGGACAAAGCTAAACATCTTGTCTTTATCATTCTTTTTCCCACGTTCCTCTTTGAAGATCTCTGTGAACACTCCTGAGCACACTGACGCTCCACTGAGATCAATGCCACTCTCTTGTAGGTCTTTCTCATAGAAGATCAGGTTGCCTTCCTCCAGCTGGCAGAAAGCCAGTTTTGCTAATGACTTAATGTACTGAATGCACTTTTCTGGGCCATACTTCTCTTTTGTCTGACCAATCTGAAACACCAAGAATTCTGTGTACATCTCAGTCAGGGTCTTGGGCAGCTCTCCTCCCTCTCTGGTCTTCATCACATCCACCAGAACTGTAGCAGTGATCCAGCAGAAGACTGGGATGTGGCACATGATGTGGAGGCTTCGTGATGTCTTGATGTGGGAGATGATTCTGCTGGCCTGCTCCTCATCTCTGAATCTCTTCCTGAAGTACTCCTCCTTCTGTGGGTCAGTGAACCCTCTGACCTCTGTCACCATGTCAACAAAATCAGAATGGATGTGATTGGCTGCTGCAGGTCGTGTGGTTATCCAGAGGCGAGCAGATGGAAGCAGTTTCCCCCTGATGAGGTTCGTCAGCAGCATATGCACTGAGATGGACTCTGTAACATCAAACTTAATTGCCTGATTTTCACTGGTAGAACAGTCCAGATCAAGGCGGCTCTCATCCAGTCCATCCAAAACAAACAGAAGTTTAAATTTGCTCTTGACATAGTTGGTGTTTCCTGATGACTGCAGAGTTGTGAAGATGTGATTAAGAGCTTCTTCCTTGATGTCTCTGGTCTCTGTGATACATTCATGAATTAGCTCTGTCAAACTAAATTTTTCTCCCTTCCTTAAATTCAGCTGGCGGAAGGTGAAGGGGAAAATGAGATGCACATCTTGATTGGCTCCTTCTTCAGCCCAGTCCAACACAAACTTGCTCAAAAAAATGTTTTGCCAATTCCTGCGATTCCATTGGTCAACACTGTTCTCATGGGTTTACATTTCCCAGAGGGGGGTTTGAACATATCACTAGGTTTAATTGGTTTCTCTGTTTCTGCTGGCACCACAGCCTCAATCTGCCTGACCTCATGCTGTGTGTTGATGTTTACGTCACCCCCAGCTGTGATGTACAGCTCTGTGTAGATATCATCCAGAAGCTCCTTCTTCTGTGCCCACCCCTCTTTTGCACATATAAACTTGTCCTGGAGATTTGATTGAAGCAGGCGTTGGTAATATGAGATGGGCTGTGGCTCTGGTACTGGAACAATCTCATCTGTGTGACAAATAGAAAAGAAAATACAATTAAGCTGTATAACTACAGAGGCCACTTCTTTTGCTAAAGATTTTGGTAAAGATTTGTTCCTGGAGAGAAACTAAAATGCAGTCAATCTGAATGTTTCTGTTACAGGTGGAGCAAGTTGTCTGTGGACAGTATTCTAGTATTCAGAGATTTGTAAATGTGTAACAGCAAGCTATCTTACCATTTAGGTTTAAACCCATCATTGTCTTTTATACACATCAGCTTTACAACATTTAAATATTTCTGCCAGAGAGCTGCCCAGTACAACCACAGCCCTGGTCTGGTGATTTCTTTTACTCTCTCTTTCTACAGGGTATCAGTTAAATGATGTTTAAATGTAAATATCATTTCACACTGCTTGACTGATGTTTAGGTCACAGGTCACATGGTTCTGGAGTGGTTCAGTCTTTTTCCCACCCCGACAGATCTGATGTAGGGTTACATCCTCACCCTGTCTTGGCCATCAGATCCTGTTCAGTCTGTGTCTATTGTCATTTTTCAAAATATATTAAATTTTTTGTTGCAATATTTTTTGTTCTCTAAATCTCTTTTATTGAGTTTTTGAAGCCATCACTCATTTTGGATGTGAAGTCCTCACTAATATTTCAGAAACAACTACGTAGTATTAAAGTGGTGACCTTAGTAAATCTGGTTGCATCACTCAAACGTAAGTTATGTCTGAGCAAGTAAAGCTCTTAGCAATGTGTAAATCAGTTGGCATCCTGTCAGTTAGCTACAGTGTTATCTACTTGTTGACAGGTGCACATTTCTACTAACAAACAAAACTACACAGGAACTAGTTTGTTTGGTGCAGCCTGTTTGAATTCAGTCATGGGTAAATTTAACTTAGTAAACACGTTATAAACAGTGTTGGAAAGTAAATTAAGTACATTTGCTCAAGTACTGTACTTGATGTAAGAAATACAAATAATTATATTACTTCAACCAGTAGATGTGTATTGTCCATGTGTGTATTGTCCATCAGAAGTGAGGACGGAGCATTCAGAGTGGCCTATCAGGGTTGGCAGTCAGTGTGTCGGGGCGAGCCGGTCTCATCTTTGCATTGACTTTTTCTGCAATCGTGCCGCCTCGAAACTTTGCCTCCCATTCAGTCTGAACACACTTCTATCAGTAGAGAAGTGCTGCATCTGATTCTATACATGCTCTGGGTTTCTGCATAATATAATGAATCAATTAACATGACCTGGACCTAAAATCTTCACTTGTCTATTATGAGCTGCTTCCTAGCTGCTGTAGTAGTGACAGTGTTTGTTACAGGTCTGATGGTGCTGACTGAAACTTCACAAAAAAGGATTAAACAGCCTCCTGCAGCACAATCCACTGTCACAACAATCCCACTTTAGTTTCTAAGTGTAGAACGTCTCCTGACAGCTCGCAACCACATACAAAAATTATTATATAAAATTATAACTAATGACTTCAAGACCTGCAGAAACTCTGATGCTGCTTCGACTGAATCTCATCAAGTTCTCCCGTCTTTGTGTTCAATCAGTCGTAATGTCTCACACAGAAAGTAAAACTTACTTACTTTTTAAAACTTAAAAACTACACTTTGTCTTTCAGGGCTTCCACACATACCAGATAATACAGCAGCTTTACCTTCACACTGAGAGGAGGAAGGTCCTCTGTCCTCTGAAGTCTCTCCAACATCACTGACATCCACTGACACTGAAACTGAGATTGTGTTATTTTGTCAGTTTGACTTATTACTTATTATTTATCATTAAGTTAATCAGTGCTTCTTAATTACTTTGTCTTTCATGTAGTTTTTAAAATGTCTGTGTTATGTACTGTAGGTTATATCATTTCGTCTTGGATAGCTGATTAGTTGGAGTGCGATCGCTGTGTAACTCCACCAATGAGTCTTTATGTACAATTATTCAAACTACAAAAACTACAAAATAATAAAGGATGTGATGACCTCTAAAGACAAGTTGCTATATCTGTAGCATAGTGTAACGCTGGTTACTCCTAGCATTAACTATAGTTATTAGATTAAAACTAAGCTCGGGACGAGGGTAAAATAAGAGCGCGGGGCTGCTTCATCTATCTCACCTTTTATTAACGTCCGCCTCAACTTTTTGGACAACTTTTTGGACAACCTCCAACACAACCTCACAGGCAAGGTGCACCATATTATGTAGTTCCCGAGCAGCATAAAACATTCACGCATACATACATATGTGATTACCATTAATTAAATAATGCAATAATTAAATCTAAGAAGGTAATCTCAAAAATAAATCTTCACAAAACCAAATCTCATTTTACAATAGTAACATTAACAGCACTTAACCAAAGAGGTAGTTACAATTAAATTTACTGACATGCAAATCCTCATTAATCTTTTATCTGCATCACTCTGCTACTTATCTAACACACAGTTAGTCAAACGCTCCTTTAATGTATAATAAATGACAACCCCAAACTTTAAACCTTATCCACTCTGAACACAACCCTCAGCTGCACTCACACATTAACACAGGAAGCAAATCCTACATTCACCTCAGATTAGTTAAAAATCAAACTGTAAGCCTGACACTACTTAGGCAATAATGGCCTCACAATATGATTGGCTGTTAGTCAAAAATACAGGAAACTCAAAATCATAAATGTCTAACTAAATAGGTGTTAATTTGATAAGGCTCCAGCTACCTACCTACATATAGATATGGAAGAAATGTGATTCTAAATGAGGTTCCTGCACCTAAAGTTGGCACAGGATGAATCTCTCTTTAATGTCCTTTTGGCTGCTAGCAAGAAAACCATCACCTGGAAATAGCTGCAAGCAAACCTTTAACAGAGGATGACTGGACTACAACTGTCACTGAAATAAACTGTATGAAAAAATGTACCTTCAGCTTAAGACTATGATGTGATCAATACGTAAAATACTACATATCTGTTCCTATAAGATGTACACTGCTCAAAAAAAGGAACACTCAATAATCACAATATACCATTCAGTCAATTAAACTTCTGGGATATTGACCTGTCCAGTTAGGAAGCTTAAGTTATTGTGAATCAAATTCACCTGCTTTGGTGCAAATGAAAGCGACAACAGGTGGACAGGAGAGGCAACAGCAAGACAACCCCAAAAAGAGAATGGTTTTGCAGGTGGTGGCCACGGACCATTTCTCTCTCCTGATCCTTCTTGACTGATTTTCCTCACGTTTTGCATTTTGCTAGTGGTCTCGTCACTCCTGGTAGCATGAGGCGGTACCTGCAGCCCATTCAGGTTGCACAGGTAGTCCAGCTCCTCCAGGATGGCACATCCATATGTGCCGTCACAAGAAGGTTTGCTGTATCTCCCAGCACAGTCTCCAGAGTGTGGAGGAGATACCAGAAGACGGGCCATTACACGAGGAGAGCTGGACAGGGCCGTAGAAGGGCAACAACCCAGCAGCAGGACAGGTATCTGCTCCTTTGTGCGAGGAGGAACAGGAGGAGCACTGCCAGAGCCCTACAAAATGACCTCCAGCGGGCTACTCATGTGCATGTTTCTGACCAAACTGTCAGAAACAGACTCCATAAGGGTGGCATGAGGGCCCGATGTCCTCTAGTGGGACCTGTGCTCACAGCCCAGCACCATGCATTTCGATTGTGATTTGCAAGAGAACACCAGAATTGGCAGCTTTGCCATTGACGCCCTGTTCTCTTCATAGATGAGAGCAGGTTCACACTGAGCACATGTGACAGATGTGAAAGAGTCTGGAGATGCCATGGCGAACGTTATGCTGCCTGCAACATCATCCAGCATGACCGGTTTGGTGGTGGGTCAGTGATGGTCTGGGGAGGCAAATCCTTGGAGAGTTGCACAAACCTCCATGTGCCAGCCAACGGTAACCTGACTGCTGTTAGGTACCGGGATGAAATCCTCAGACCCATTGTCAGACCTTACACTGGTGCAGTGAGCCCTGGGTTCCTCCTGGTGAAGGACAATGCCCAGCCTCATATGGCCAGAGTGTGTAGGCAGTCACGTTCCCCAGACCTGAATCCAACTGAGAACCTCTGGGACGTTATGTATCAGCGCATCTGATGCCGTGAAGTAGCGCCACAGACTGTCCAGGAGCTCACTGATGCCCTGGTCCAGGTCTGGGAGGAGATCCCCCAGGACACCATCAGCCATCTCATCAGGAGCATGCCCAGACATTGTTGGGAGTGCATACAGGCACATGAGGGCCATACACACTACTGAGCCACATTATGAGTTGTCGTGATGAAATTTTGGATCAGCCTGTGATTTTGAAATGTCACTTTGATTTTCGGTGTGATTTTGAATCCAGCCCTCAGTGGGTTGATGAGTTTGGTTTCCATTGACCATTCTTACTTCATTTTGTTCTCAGCAAATTACACAATGTATATCAATGAAGATTTTCAACTTGAATATTTCATTCATCGAGATCCAATGTGTGATTAAAGTGTTCCCTTAAATGTTTTGAGCAGTGTATAACCCACTACATATGTCACTGTGATAAAGGACATTGCACCCCCAAAGAAAAACAAACTGGAGACCTTATCTAATACATAAACTCTCTGACAACAACGTGCAGGAAACTACTGCTGTATTTCACGTCCATCAACACATCAACCTCACGTTCATAACTGCATTATGTCATCGGGACAGCTCATTGGTTATTTACTCAAGGCATAAAATACCACACTAATAATAAACCATCCACATTACTCACATTAATATCTCACAGTGTCTCAAACCAAGGAGTAAATTAAAGATAATTAAATCAGGTAGCACCATCACACCTCTGTCCTTTCAACTGCTGTTGCTGTATTATATAATGCATATCATAGACTGGTGGGACGTCATGTTTTTCATGTTAATGTTTGTCTTCCTGAGACTGACCTCCTGGTCCTGAGCTGCTGTCACACAAACTCTGCACCAGATCATTCCTGTTGATCTTCTTTAAAAGCTGCTTGGTCACCTCCACAGCTTCTACAGGAAATGTGTAGGTCTGGATCATCAGATCCACTGTGTTCCACCTCTTAGCTTTCTCCAGCTGGTTCTTTGAGATGGTTGAGGAGTCTTTCAGGGCCCACTTGAAACGCTCAAACTCCTCCTCACTGAGTTCGTCCAGAGTGTTCAAGAGGCCCTGTTTTGTCATCGTGGCTCCCTAGTAAAATCAGAGAATATTGTCAGCCTGAAGGTGAACTATATCAGGTAGTATATAAGTATGTATATATATATATATATATATATATACAACTCCCGGTAATCTACACTTGACTGTCAGTGTGCAGACTATTCACTACTATACTTCATCTACTGCTGTGCATTATCTTCATACATATATTGTATTCATGATGTTATCTACTTCATATGTTGCTGTGAAATATTTTTCATATACATGTATATTATATATGTGCAATATTTTTATCTTATCTATTTGTTCATACTTACAACTGCACTCAGTCACTATTATTTATTTCTGTCTATACTGTGTATAGGACTATTTTTCTATTTATTTTTATTGTATTCTATATATGACACTTTTGCTGGCTGCTGCAACGCTAAAAATTTCCCCGCTGTGGGACAATAAAGGCTTATCTTATCTTATCTTATCTTATATATATTCTTAAAACCGGCGCCGCTGTGAGTGGCAGCCTGTTGCAGCAGCTCCCGTTCGCGGTTTGAGTTTTTTTGAGTTTACTAGTTTGCTAGTGAAGTATACTCGTTCTTTTTTTGCTATATATCTGTATGTATTTGCTATGTATTTTTAGTACTTGTTATTTTGCTATTTTTTGGCATCTTTGGAGTTTTTTGGACATTTTGTTTATCGTTTATGGAAACAAGACTGCTGATGCCCTTAGAGACGGCGTCCATAGTTACCGCCGGCAGCCATGGTGACTCCATTGTTTACACCAGGGATCAGCTGTTAGCTCTCCGTCATACAGCGGTGCCACCACCCGGGGAGAGACCTGATGTGCCCCGCGAGCTTAGGAGGAGGAGACGGGGAAGCCGAGCGGGGGCTCAGCGCCGCGCCAGGAGAAGACGTTATACACCCGTCCTCCCATCGATTATCATGGGGAATGTAAGATCTATCACCAACAAGATGGACGAGCTGGCGGCGCTGACCCGGCATCAGAGGGAATACCGGGAGTGTAGCATCATGCTATTCACGGAGACTTGGCTAACTGCGCTAACTCCGGATACGGACGTTTCAGTTAATGGCTTCCAACTTTTTCGGGCGGACAGGACGATGGAGAGCGGTAAGAGGAAGGGAGGAGGGCTGGCAGTGCTTGTTAATGACAGATGGTGTAACCCTGGGCACATCACTGTTAAGGAGCAAACCTGCGACAAGAACATTGAACTGCTAGCTGTTAGCATGAGGCCAAACTATCTACCGAGGGAATTCTCGCATGCCATCGTGATGGTAGCTTACATCCCCCCCTCTGCTAACGCTGAGGCAGCCTGTGATGTCCTGCTCTCAGCAGTAAGCAGGCTGCAGACACAACACCCAGATGCCCTCCTCGTCATCTCTGGTGATTTTAATCATGCCCCTCCGTCTTCCTCTCTACCCACATTCACTCAGTATGTTACGTGCCATACCAGAGACAACAGAATACTGGACTTGTGTTATGCCAACACCAAGGATGCATACATCTCATTGAGTCTCCCCCCCCTGGGCAGATCTGATCACAACCTTGTGCATCTCAGGCCTGTCTACAGACCTCTTGTGCGCAGGCTGCCTGCTGTCCCACGCACAGTGAAGAAGTGGTCTAACGGAGCAGAGGAGGCTTTAAAGGACTGTTTTGACACTACTGTATGGGACATTTTTAGTGACACTCATGGGGAGGATATTGACAACCTCACAGACTGTCTGACGGACTACATAAACTTCTGTGTGGAAAACACCATCCCCACTAGGACTGTACGTTGTTTCGCCAACAATAAACCCTGGATTACTCCTGATATTAAGGCTCTCCTCAAGGAAAAAAAGAGAGTTTTTGTATCGGGTAACAAGGAGGAGTTGAAGAGTGTCCAGCGAGAGCTAAGGAGGAGGATCAGGGAGGGGAAAAACAGCTACAGGAGAAAGTTGGAGAGTCAGCTGCAGCAAAATAACACCAGAGGAGTTTGGAAGGGCCTTAAAACCATCTCGGGCCATATGGACTCCAAGCCCCGGCCTGCGGGGGATCAGAAGTGGGCAGATGACCTGAACGTATTCTTCAACAGATTCGATCAGGCATCTACCCCTCCCCCTGCCCCGTCTCCTCTGCAACCATCATTACCATCTACCCTCCCTGCCTACAGCCCTCCCCCTCCCTCATCTCACCACTTATCACTCCCCACAGCCCTCAGCTTACAGCCACTTAATACACCCACACCACAGCCTGGGCTGGGCCCATCTCCCCATTTCACACCCGCAAACACCCCCCATTCAGCCCCCATGCTCTCTACAAGCTCAACTGGACTGTTCCTCACAACATCCCAGGTGAGAAACGAACTGAGGAAGATGAGGGTGGGGAAGGCGGCGGGCCCAGACGGCATCAGCTCCAGACTTCTGAAGTCCTGTGCGGACCAGCTATGTGGGATTGTTGAACACCTGTTCAACCTGAGTCTGAAGCTGGGGAGGGTGCCAAAACTGTGGAAAACATCGTGTCTGGTTCCTGTGCCGAAGACCCCACACCCCCAGGACCTCAATGGCTATAGGCCAGTGGCATTGACCTCTCACCTGATGAAGACCCTGGAGAGACTGGTCCTTGTTCACCTGCGTCCGCTGGTGAGCCCATGTATGGACCCTCTGCAGTTTGCCTACCAACCCCGCATTGGGGTGGATGACGCTGTCATTTACCTACTTCACACATCCCTCTCTCACCTAGAAAAGGCTGGAAACACTGTGAGGATCATGTTTTTTGATTTCTCCAGTGCTTTTAACACCATCCAGCCCAGGATTCTGGGGGACAAGTTGGAGCACGCTGGGGTGGACCATCACCTGGCAGCATGGATCCTGGACTACCTCACAAACCGACCACAGTATGTGAGGTTACAGGACTGTGTGTCTGACACACTTCTCTGCAGCACAGGGGCTCCACAGGGAACCATTCTGGCACCTTTCCTGTTCACCTTCTACACAGCGGACTTAACCCATAACACTTCGAACTGTCACCTGCAGAAGTTTTCTGATGACTCTGCCATCGTCGGCCTCATCACCAACGGGGATGATAGGGAGTACAAAGAACTGACCCAGGGCTTTGTGGGTTGGTGTCAGCAGAACCGCCTCCAGATCAACGCGAGTAAAACCAAAGAGCTGGTGGTGGACTTCGGCAGGCGCAAACTCCCTCCACCTACACCAGTGAACATCCAGGGAACGGACATTGAGATTGTGAGATCGTACAAGTATCTGGGTGTTCACTTGAACAGCAAACTGGACTGGTCAGACAATACGGACGCTCTGTTTAAAAAGGGCCAGAGCCGTCTCTTTTTGCTCAGGAGACTAAGATCTTTTGGAGTGCAGGGTGCGCTCCTGAGGACTTTCTATGACTCTGTGGTGGCATCAGCTGTCTTGTATGGGGTGACCTGTTGGGCCAGTGGCATCTCTTCCAGGGATATAAAGAGACTGGACAGACTGGTAAAGAAGGCCAGCTCTGTCCTTGGATGCCCTCTGGACCCAGTGGAGGTGGTGGGAGGCAGGAGAATGGTGGCCAAGCTATCATCACTACTGGAGAACACTTCCCACCCCCTACATGTCACTCTTTCAGAACTGGGCAGCTCCTTCAGCGACCGGCTGCTCCACCCGCGGTGTCTGAAGGAGAGGTACCGTAGGTCCTTCTGCCTGCTGCTGTCAGACTCTATAATCAGTACAACTCCCGGTAATCTACACTTGACTGTCAGTGTGCAGACTATTCACTACTATACTTCATCTACTGCTGTGCATTATCTTCATACATATATTGTATTCATGATGTTATCTACTTCATATGTTGCTGTGAAATATTTTTCATATACATGTATATTATATATGTGCAATATTTTTATCTTATCTATTTGTTCATACTTACAACTGCACTCAGTCAGTCTATTATTTATTTCTGTCTATACTGTGTATAGGACTATTTTTCTATTTTTCTATTTATTTTTATTGTATTTCTATATATGACACTTTTGCTGGCTGCTGCAACGCTAAAAATTTCCCCGCTGTGGGACAATAAAGGCTTATCTTATCTTATCTTATCTTATCTTATATATACATACTGTATATATATATATATATACAGTATGTATATATACAGGGTTTATATAAAGTCTTGAAAGTTTGGAAAATGCTTAGTTTTATTTCATTTAGTTATGTTTTCAAGGTTAGGAATATACTTGAGTTTGAATATACTCCTTGAAAAATACTGGATTTTTCAACATAATCTGATGTTTCATCATCTACACAATCACTCATGGAAGCCAAAAATCTTTTAATATTTGAAATGAAATGATCCCATCGTCATATTTGTTTGTTGTCTTTTGGCATTTATAGTAACTACTTATTTGTGTCCCACCTTTCTGCCCTTTGGGACGACCGGGTGGCCTTCGAGGGCATCATCGTGATTCCTGTGAAATCAGTTTTGTATTAGCATTAATGGATCACTGGACAGGCCCACAGGGCCTGTTTTTCATCCGGATCTTTTCATTAAGGTATACAATAATTCTGTATTTAACAGAACATCAACGGCTATCTCAGCCCCGGAGACTCCAAAGGTCTGGTCCTCATAATGAAGTGGTTCATACACCCAACAAACTCTGATCAAGACCAGCTGCTTCCTGAATGTAGCTTACCAGCAGGTAGCAGCTGAGAGGACACAAGACTTCACTGTTTCACATGAGAAAACATTTATACGGAGGGCAGCAGCTCCTGAACATAGCAGATACTGTGTTCATTAATAAAAAGCCTAAATGCTTCTTTTGTTTCTAATAATCACTGTTGAGTTATATACAAGCCCATATTTAATGCACGTTTGTTTTCTCACTACAGTCTTCCTCGTATAGCTCTTAGTGCTCTGTTAACGTGCCTCCTCCTGTTATTTGAACCATCCTCCCTTAAATGCAGATGCAGCGAGCAGAGACTTGCAGCTGACAGACACCCAAACTGTGAGTCAGTGCTTCACCTACACGGGTCTTAAAAGACTAAAGCAACCAGAACCCAGAGTAACACCATGAATCCGGACCTACTGAACACCCAAACTCCAGTTTAGTGAGAAACAACAGACTTCTTTCAGCACCACGGTGTCTTCATCAGGATCAACATGGACAAAGATAAACGACACATGCAGATGTAGACAACTTAGAATAGTATAATGGTTCAACAGGATTTCAGTTCTTCTGGATAATGGATCCAAACACTCTACGTTTGACCAGTGTGGAGTCACAGTATCGTGGGACTGAATATACAGTCAGTAGTTTTACATCCACTATATCTAAACATGATATTATCTCTGCAGATATTAAGACCTCAGGCAGTTCAACAACCCCACATTCATCTGAAACCATTTCCTTCTGTCATCATTCAACTCAAACACTCATCTCAACCACATCAGACTTACTCAGCTGGTCCCTGTGAATGTCCGTCAGATCAGCAGCTGGTGTCTGGTCCAGGTCTGTGTATAAAAACAGAGACCTGATCATTTATATTATGGAGCGACGTCAGTAAAGACTCCACCCATAATCAGCCCCGTGTGTCTGTCTCACCATCATAACTTCTTTATCAAAGGATGCAGTCTGACTGGTCTGCAGGTACAAACAAAGTCAATTCCAGAGAAACCAGACTTTAGTCAGGTTGGGACATGAAACCATCTACAGCATTGTCAGTGTTAAATAACTGAAGGCAGTCTACAGTCTGCAGCCTCAAAGGGTGTTTTAATAAAGTGCTCATATTGTCTCTCGTTCAGTTTTGTTGTGTCTGAGGTGATCAGTAATATTCTCTCTGACTTCAGTAGAATAGCTCACTGATCATTGTGTGTACAGATGTACCATCTGTCTGACAGTCTAGTAGTAGCAGTAATATAGTACTAGTTATAGTTACTAGTAACTAGTTACTGTAACTGAAAATGAAAATGGGTCCCTGGGCACAGACATGTAAGAGCCCCCCCACCCTTCCTACATATGAGCCAGACAGACAGAGACGACAAGGAGTCGCAGCTTTGTCTCTTTCAATTGAGTTCAATTCAGTTTTATTTATATAGCGCCATATCATAACAAAGTTATCTCAGGGCACTTTTTCGAATAGAGCAGGTCTAGACCGACTCTTTATATTTACAGAGACCCAACAGTTCCCACCATGAGCAAGCACTATGCGACAGTGGCAAGGAAAAACTCCCTTTTAACAGGTAGAAACCTTGAGCAGAATCAGGCTCAAGGTGATTTTTGCAATGTTACGTAAATGAAAAAAGGCAGTTCTTGAAGTTTGTTTTATTTGGGAGTTAAAGGACATATCCTGATCAAAGATAACTCCAAGATTCCTCACGGTTTCGCTGGAGGCCAGGGCAATGCCATCTAGAGAAACTATATCTTTAGATAATGTGTTTCGAAGGTGTTCGGGGCCAAGTACAATAACTTCGGTTTTGTCTGAGTTTAACATCAGAAAATTGCAGGTCATCCAGGCCTTTATGTCCTTAAGGCATGCCTGAAGTTTAGCTAATTGATTGGTTTCATCTGGCTTGATCGATAAATACAATTGGGTATCATCTGCATAACAATGAAAATTTATGGAGTGCTTCCTAATAATATTGCCTAAAGGAAGCATATACAAGGTAAATAGAATTGGTCCAAGCACAGAACCTTGTGGAACTCCGTGACTAACTTTGGCGTGCATAGAGGATTCATCATTAACGTGTACAAACTGATATCGATCTGATAAATAGGATTTAAACCAGCTTAGTGCAGTACCTTTAATGCCAATAAAATGTTCTAGTCTCTGTAATAGAATGTGATGGTCAATGGTATCGAATGCAGCACTAAGATCTAGTAAGACAAGTACAGAGACAAGTCCTTTGTCTGATGCAATTAGAAGGTCATTTGTAACTTTCACCAGTGCTGTCTCTGTGCTATGATGCACTCTAAATCCTGACTGAAAATCCTCAAACAGCTTGTTGTTGTGTAGAAAGTCACACAACTGATTGGCGACTGCTTTCTCAAGGACCTTAGAGAGAAAAGGAGGGTTAGATATAGGTCTATAATTTGACAAAATCCCTGGATCAAGAGTGGGCTTTTAAGAAGAGGCTTAATTACAGCTACTTTAAAGGACTGTGGCACATAGCCTTTAAATAAGGACAGATTGATCATATCTAGTACATAAGTGCTAACTAAGGGTAAAATTTCTTTAAGCAGCCTAGTTGGGACGGGGTCTAAGAGACACGTTGATGGCTTAGATGAGGAAATCATGGAAGTTAGTTGATTACGGTTGATGGGAGAAAAGCAGTCTAAATGTACAGGTTTTACAGTTGTTTCTAAGGTTCCTGTGTTTGAAGATAAGTCAGTACCAACTGAGGGCAGGAGGTGCTGAATTTTTTCTCTAATAGTTAGAATTTTATCTTTAAAGAAGCTCATAAAGGTCATTACATACTGAGGTCTATAGGAATACATGGCTCAACAGAGCTGTGACTCTCTGTCAGCCTGGCTACAGTGCTGAACAGGAAACCTGGGGTTGTTCTATTTTCCTCTATTAATGATGAGTAGTAAGCTGCTCCTGGTAGTCACGGAGGGCCTTCCTATAAATTTTAAGACTATCTTGCCAGGCTAAACGTGATTCTTCCAGATTGGTGGAACGCCAATTCCTTTTCAAGTTTTCAGCGATGTTTGTTTTAATTTATGGTTTATGGTTATACAAGGGAGCTAACCTCCTCTGTTTTATTATCTTCTTTTTTAGAGGGGCGATAGAGTCGAGTGTTATTCGTAGTGAGCCTGCAGCACTATCAACAAGATGATCAATTTGGGAGGGACTAAAGTTAGCATAGGAGCCATCTGTTACATTGAGACATGGAACTGAATTTAATGCCGATGGAATCACTTCCTTAAATTTAGCTGCAGCACTATCAGATAGACATCTAGTGTAGGAATGTTTGCCTAATGGCGTGTAGTCCAGTAATAGGAATTCAAAAGTTAATAGAAAATGGTCTGATAAAAAAGAATTCTATGGAAAGACTATTAGATGTTCAATTTCAATCCCATAAACAAGAACAAGGTCGAGGGTGTGGTTAAAACAGTGAGTGGGTTTATGTACACTCTGACAGAAGCCAATCGATGATCGATCGATAATGAGATAAACGCAGCACTAAGGCTATCATTTTCTACATCCACATGAATATTAAAATCACCTACAATAATTATTTTATCTGTTTTAAGGACTAAACCTGATAAGAACTCTGAGAATTCAGAGAAAAATTCAGAATACGGTCCAGGAGCTCGGTACACTATAACAAATAGAATTGGCTGTACTGTTTTCCAGGTTGGGTGTGAAAGGCTAAGAACAAGGCTTTCGAACGAGTTATAATTTAGTTTAGGTTTGAGTTTGATTAATAGGCTTGAGTCGAAGATGGCTGCAACTCCACCTCCTCGGCCTGAGCCTCGAGGAATGTGAGTATTAATGTGACTGGGGGGAGTGGATTCATTTAGGCTAACATATTCACCTTGACACAGCCAGGTTTCAGTGAGACAAAATAAATCAATATTATGATCTGATATTAGATCGTTTACTAGAACAGCTTTAGATGAGAGAGATCTAATGTTTAAGAGTCCACATTTAATTCTCCTATTTTGTTGTACTGTTGCAGTAGTGGTTTTACTTTTTATTAGGTTTTTATGTGTAACTCCTCTTCTGTTTACTTTTGATTTAAATAATTTAAGTGGTGGGGGGGCAGACACCCTCTCTGTGGAGTTTAGAGTGGGTAACTGCTCTAATGGAAGCACAGAGAAGCGTGTAGGACTGCAACTCTGCCTCCTGGTCTGGACCACAGACTGTATTAAGTCTATGGTCTGAACTCTGAGTTGTCATGGCTTTGGGCCACTAATAAATTCGGCCAGATTTCTAGATATGAGAGCGGCTCCATCCAAAGTGGGATGAATGCCATCTCTCCTAATCAGACCAGGTCTTCTCCAGAAAGTCACTGGTGTCGCTAATTTCACGTTTCGCAAAATGGAGCTGCCAATAATCAGAGCTGGTTTCTCAGCGGGTGTGTCGCTGAGTGGAGAGAACCTGTTAGAAACGTGAACGGGTCGGTGGTGAACCGTGGGCTTTGGTTCAGGGCGGTGCTTCTTCCGGACAGTCACCCAGCCTCCCAGGCTTCCCGGCTGCTCGGGAGTTACCGGGAGACGGCTGGCAGAAGCTGCCTCTGGTCGGCTTGCACCGGCTGACTGACTCTCCATGGTGCGGAGCCGCGATTCTAACTCACTGAGCCTCCAACACAGTGAATAAACTACATTTGTTACACGAACCATTATCACTAAAGGAGGAAGAGGAGAAACTAAACATCTGACACACTGAGCAGGAGAGAGCAGGAGAGGGAGAGGAGGAGAGAGGAGGAGAAGGAGAGAGAAGGAGGAGAGAGCAGGAGAGGGAGAGGAGAGGGAGAAGGAGGAGAGAGAGAGGAGAGAGGAGGAGAGAGGGAGGATGAGGAGAGAGAGACGCCATCGCTAACTGAGCTAAAGTAACAACTAACTAGCGTGTAAACAACTGTGGGATTAGCAGTTAAATTTCATTTATTTTCATCTATTCTTTCCCGTGTGAATTCCCTCATTAAAATAACAAAATGTTAAAATTTCTCATCAGTGTGTGGAAAAAACATCTGTCTCTTCAACTGCTAAGTTCTCCACTTTCTTCACCAGCTAGTCTCTAACTGTGTCTGTCTGCTGTTTGCTGCAGGGCAGGTAGTGTACAGTGGGTTTACAGCTGATGAGAGATGTGAGACTGAATCGAAACAGTAAAGTTGTGGGTCAGAAAATCCAAACATAGAGCTGAAAGACGATTCAATGGTCTGTAGATATGAGCGGTACTGCAAAGTCATGTCATTATTCTCTGTGGGATTGTCACTATGAATAACACCTTTCACATTGCACATAGTAATTTGATCGATTGCTGATATAACAATATTGATTAGAACCGCTTTAAGAAAGTTTTTATTACCTTTCCTTTAGAATTTAAATAAATTATGAATCTTCATAACCAGAATTTCTCAGAGAAAACTGGTTCTGCCATGTTACTGCAACTGTGTCATTTACACTGTTTAAACCTATAGACAGGCCCCATAAAAGCATCTTTTATTTTAGACATTATCTTGTATGTCAAGCAACAATTAAAGGGTTATCTGTTAAGCAGAAGCTGAATCCTGACCTGAGAGTCTCCAGTGTACAGCGTGGACTTTCCTGTCCAGCAGAGAGCAGCTTCACTCCTGAATCCTGCAGGTCATTGTTACTCAGGTCCAGCTCTCTCAGTCTAGAGAACTGGGAGCTGATAACTGAGGACAGAGCTTCACAGCTTTTCGCTGAAAGATTACAGCCACTCAGCCTGAAGGAGAGTTAGTGATAAAGACAAACACTGATACTGTTTCTGTCATCTACAATGCAAAATAAATCACACTTCTATGGTTGTTCTTACTGAGTTGAAATATCAAGCATTAGGGTCTCAGGTGACCAGAAGTTTTTTGGATGATTAGAGTTTTTTGTGTGTATTACTGGGTTCTAACAGCAATTAAAGAACATTTTTAAATGTATAGTCACATCTCTGGGATCCTGATAACTGACATTACACAACACAAATACATTTCAGACTTAAATGAACTACAATGTTACTTCATGGCTGTATTAATGTGTGAAGGTACAATGAAACTGAACGAATAATTTGAAACATTTTTGATCAATTAATCAAAAATGTGTGATAATTCATGTGATAATTCTCTGTGGGATTGTCACTATGAATAACACCTTTCACATTGCACATAGTAATTTGATCGATTACTGATATAACAATATTGATTAGAACCGCTTTAAGGATGTTTTTCTTACCTTTGCTTTAGAATTTAAATAAATTATGAATCTTCATAACCAGAATTTCTCAGAGAAAACTGGTACTGCCATGTTACTGCAACTGTGTCATTTACACTGTTTAAACCTATAGACAGGCCCCATAAAAGCATCTTTTTTTTAGACATTATCTTGTATGTCAAGCAACAATTAAAGGGTTATCTGTTAAGCAGAAGCTGAATCCTGACCTGAGAGTCTCCAGTGTACAGTGTGGACTCTCCAGTCCAGCAGAGAGCAGCTTCACTCCTGAATCCTGCAGTTTGTTGTTACTCAGGTCCAGCTCTCTCAGACTAGAGGATTGGGAGGTGAGAACTGAGGACAGAGCTTCACAGCTTCTCTCCGACAGATTACAGCCACTCAGCCTGAAGGAGAGTTAGTGATAAAGACAAACACTGATACTGTTTCTGTCATCTACAATGCAAAATAAATCACACTTCTATGGTTGTTCTTGCTGAGTTGAAATATCAAGCATTAGGGTCTCAAGTGACGAGAAGTTATTTGGATGATTAGAGTTTTTTGTGTGTATTACTGGGTTCTAACAGCAATTAAAGAACATTTTTAAATGTATAGTCACATCTCTGGGATCCTGATAACTGACATTACACAACACAAATACATTTCAGACTTAAATGAACTACAATGTTACTTCATGGCTGTATTAATGTGTGAAGGTACAATGAAACTGAACGAATAATTTGACACATTTTTGATCAACTAATCAAAAATGTGTGATAATTCATGTGATAATTCTCTGTGGGATTCTCACTATAAATAACACCTTTCACATTGCACATAGTAATTTGATTGATTGCTAATATAACAACACTGATTAGAACCGCTTTAAGAATGTTTTTCTTACTTTTGCT
Source organism: Macquaria australasica (assembly GCA_005408345.1). Taxonomy (NCBI): domain Eukaryota; kingdom Metazoa; phylum Chordata; class Actinopteri; order Centrarchiformes; family Percichthyidae; genus Macquaria; species Macquaria australasica. Next base: position 166,991 of record SEMN01000713.1, read on the forward strand.
TTAGAATTTAAAAAAATTATGAATCTTCATAACCAGAATTTCTCAGAGAAATCTGGTACTGCCATGTTACTGCAACTGTGTCATTTACACTGTTTAAACCTATAGACAGGCCCCATAAAAGCATCTTTTTTTTAGACATTATCTTGTATGTCAAGCAACAATTAAAGGGTTATCTGTTAAGCAGAAGCTGAATCCTGACCTGAGAGTTTCCAGTGTACAGTATGGACTCTCCTGTCCAGCAGAGAGCAGCATCACTCCTGAATCCTGCAGGTTGTTGTTACTCAGGTCCAGCTCTCTCAGACTAGAGGATTGGGAGGTGAGAACTGAGGACAGAGCTTCACAGCTTCTCGCTGAAAGATTACAGCCACTCAGCCTGAAGGAGAGTTAGTGATAAAGACAAACACTGATACTGTTTCTGTCATCTACAATGCAAAATAAATCACTCTTCTATGGTTGTTCTTACTGAATTGAAATATCTAGCATTAGGGTCTCAGGTGACGAGAAGTTTTTTGGATGATTAGTGTTTTTTTTGTGTGTGTATGACAGGGATCTAACAGCAATTAAAGAACATTTCTAAATTTTTAGTCACATGATAGTGAAGTCCTGATAACTTACATTACACAACACAAATACATTTCAGACTTAAACGAACTACAATGTTATTTCATGGCTGTAATAATCTGTGGAGGTACAATGAAACTGAACAAACAATTTGACACATTTTTCAAGTGATCAACTAATCAATTTGTTGACTAAATCTTGTGACTATCAGTTGAGTAAGACTTTCATTAGTGGAGAACAACCCTACACATCTGATTAGTATCTGCAGTTATCTGTTCACCTACAGAGCTTTGGTGGAGGCTTTGATCACTGGCAGCAGCCTCAGAAGAACCTCCTCTGAAGCAGAGTATTTCTTCAGGTCAAACATGTCCAGATTGTTTTCTGATGACAGTAAGATGAAGCCCAGAGCTGACCACTGAGCAGGAGACAGTTTCTCTGTGTTGAGACTTCCTGAACTCAGGTACTGCTGGATCTCCTCCACTAGAGAGCGATCATTCCTTTCATTTAGACAGTGGAACAGATTGATGCTTCTCTCTGGAGACAGATTCTCACTGATCTTCTCTTTGATGTACTTGACTGTTTTCTGATTGGTCTTTGAGATTCTTGTCTTTTTCAGTAGGTCTCTTAGCAGAGTCTGATTGGTCTGCAGAGAGAGACCCAGGAGGAAACGGAGGAACAAGTCCAGGTGTCCATTTGGACTCTGCAAGGCCTTGTCAATAGCAAACCTGTGGACATCTGTCATAGATGTTTTGAAAACCATTCGCACACGTGCGCCCCAATTTTTCCCCATCTCAGACATCACATTCTTGTTTCTGTTAATGAGGGACATCTCTACATAGAGAGCAGCCAAAAACTCCTGAACACTCAGGTGGACAAAGCTAAAGATCTTGTCTTTATCATTCTTTTTCCCACGTTCCTCTTTGAAGATCTCTGTGAACACTCCTGAGCACACTGACGCTCCACTGAGATCAATGCCACTCTCTTGTAGGTCTTTCTCATAGAAGATCAGGTTGCCTTCCTCCAGCTGGCAGAAAGCCAGTTTTGCTAATGACTCAATGTACTGAATGCACTTTTCTGGGCCATACTTCTCTTTTGTCTGACCAATCTGAAACACCAAGAATTCTGTGTACATCTCAGTCAGGGTCTTGGGCAGCTCTCCTCCCTCTCTGGTCTTCATCACATCCACCAGAACTGTAGCAGTGATCCAGCAGAAGACTGGGATGTGGCACATGATGTGGAGGCTTCGTGATGTCTTGATGTAGGAGATGATTCTGCTGGCCTGCTCCTCATCTCTGAATCTCTTCCTGAAGTACTCCTCCTTCTGTGGGTCAGTGAACCCTCTGACCTCTGTCACCATGTCAACAAAATCAGAATGGATGTGATTGGCTGCTGCAGGTCGTGTGGTTATCCAGAGGCGAGCAGATGGAAGCAGTTTCCCCCTGATGAGGTTCGTCCAGTGCACATGCACTGAGATGGACTCTGTAACATCAAACTTAATTGCCTGATTTTCACTGGTAGAACAGTCCAGATCAAGGCGGCTCTCATCCAGTCCATCCATAACAAACAGAAGTTTAAATTTGCTCTTGACATAGTTGGTGTTTCCTGATGACTGCAGAGTTGTGAAGATGTGATTAAGAGCTTCTTCCTTGATGTCTCTGGTCTCTGTGATACATTCATGAATTAGCTCTGTCAAACTAAATGTTTCTCCCTTCCTTAAATTCAGCTGGCGGAAGGTGAAGGGGAAAATGAGATGCACATCTTGATTGGCTCCTTCTTCAGCCCAGTCCAACACAAACTTGCTCAAAAAAAATGTTTTGCCAATTCCTGCGATTCCATTGGTCAACACTGTTCTTATGGGTTTACATTTCCCAGAGGGGGGTTTGAACATATCACTAGGTTTAATTGGTTTCTCTGTTTCTGCTGGCACCACAGCCTCAATCTGCCTGACCTCATGCTGTGTGTTGATGTTTACGTCACCCCCAGCTGTGATGTACAGCTCTGTGTAGATATCATCCAGAAGCTCCTTCTTCTGTGCCCACCCCTCTTTTGCACATATAAACTTGTCCTGGAGATTTGATTGAAGCAGGCGTTGGTAATATGAGATGGGCTGTGGCTCTGGTACTGGAACAATCTCATCTGTGTGACAAATAGAAAAGAAAATACAATTAAGCTGTATAACTACAGAGGCCACTTCTTTTGCTAAAGATTTTGGTAAAGATTTGTTCCTGGAGAGAAACTAAAATGCAGTCAATCTGAATGTTTCTGTTACAGGTGGAGCAAGTTGTCTGTGGACAGTATTCTAGTATTCAGAGATTTGTAAATGTGTAACAGCAAGCTATCTTACCATTTAGGTTTAAACCCATCATTGTCTTTTATACACATCAGCTTTACAACATTTAAATATTTCTGCCAGAGAGCTGCCCAGTACAACCACAGCCCTGGTCTGGTGATTTCTTTTACTCTCTCTTTCTACAGGGTATCAGTTAAATGATGTTTAAATGTAAATATCATTTCACACTGCTTGACTGATGTTTAGGTCACAGGTCACATGGTTCTGGAGTGGTTCAGTCTTTTTCCCACCCCGACAGATCTGATGTAGGGTTACATCCTCACCCTGTCTTGGCCATCAGATCCTGTTCAGTCTGTGTCTATTGTCATTTTTCAAAATATATTAAATTTTTTGTTGCAATATTTTTTGTTCTCTAAATCTCTTTTATTGAGTTTTTGAAGCCATCACTCATTTTGGATGTGAAGTCCTCACTAATATTTCAGAAACAACTACATAGTATTAAAGTGGTGACCTTACTAAATCTGGTTGCATCACTCAAATGTAAGTTATGTCTGAGCAAGTAAAGTTTTTAGCAATGTGTAAATCAGTTAGCATCCTGTCAGTTAGCTACAGTGTTATCTACTTGTTGACAGGTGCACATTTCTACTAACAAACAAAACTACACAGGAACTAGTTTGTTTGGTGCAACCTCTTTGAATTCAGTCATGGGTAAATTTAACTTAGTAAACACGTTATAAACAGTGTTGGAAAGTAACTAAGTACATTTGCTCAAGTACTGTACTTGATGTAAGAAATACAAATAATTATATTACTTCAACCAGTAGATGTGTCCATGTGTGTATTGTCCATCAGAAGTGAGGACGGTGCATTCAGAGTGGCCTATCGGGGTTGGCAGTCAGTGTGTCTGGGCGAGCCGGTGCCGCCTCGAAACTTTGCCTCCCATTCAGTCTGAACACACTTTTGTCAGTAGAGAAGTGCTGCATCTGATTCTATACATGCTCTGGGTTTCTGCATAATATAATGAATCAATTAACATGACCTGGACCTAAAGTCTTTACTTGTCTATTATGAGCTGCTTCCTAGCTGCTGTAGTAGTGACAGTGTTTGTTACAGGTCTGATGGTGCTGACTGAAACTTCACAAAAAAGGATTAAACAGCCTCCTGCAGCACAATCCACTGTCACAACAATCCCACTTTAGTTTCTAAGTGTAGAACGTCTCCTGACAGCTCGCAACCACATACAAAAATTATTATATAAAATTATAACTAATGACTTCAAGACCTGCAGAAACTCTGATGCTGCTTCGACTGAATCTCATCCAGTTCTCCCGTCTTTGTGTTCAATCAGTCATAATGTCTCACACAGAAAGTAAAACTTACTTACGCTTAACTTTTTAAAACTTAAAAACTGCACTTTGTCTTTCAGGGCTTCCACACATACCAGAAAATACAACAGCTTTACCTTCACACTGAGAGGAGGAAGGTCCTCTGTCCTCTGAAGTCTCTCCAACATCACTGACATCCACTGACACTGAAACACAGAGATTGTGTTATTTTGTCAGTTTGACTTATTACTTATTATTTATCATTATGTTAATCAATGCTTGTTAATTACTTTTTTCTCTTTCATGTGGTTTTTAAAATGTCTGTGTTATGTACTGTAGGTTATATCATTTCGTCCTGGATAGCTGATTAGTTGGAGTGCGGTCGCTGTGTAACTCCACCAATGAGTCTTTATGTACAATTATTCAAACTACAAAAACTACAAAATAATAAAGGATGTGATGAACTCTAAAGACAAGTTGCTATATCTGTAGCATAGTAACATTTGAATTCCTCTTGATTAATGACTGAAACATGATTATCATAAACAACAACAGCACTTAAGCAAAGAGGTACTGTTACAATTAAATTTAGCGACATGCAAATCCTCCTCACAGTCGGTCAACAATCTTTAATCTGCATCACTCTGCTACTTATCTAACACACAGTTAGTCAAACGCTCCTTAAATGTATAAAAACAATCCCAAACTTTAAACCTTATCCACTCTGAACACAACCCTCAGCTGCACTCACACATTGACACAGGAAGCAAATCCTTCATTCACCTCAGATTAGTTAAAAATCAAACTGTAAGCCTGACACTACTTAGGCAATAATGGCCTCACAATGTGATTGGCTGTTAGTCAAAATACAGGAAACTCAAAATCATACATTTCTAACTAAATAGGTGTTAATTTGATAAGGCTCCAGCTACCTACCTACATATAGATATGGAAGAAATGTGATTCTAAATGAGGTTCCGGCACCTAAAGTTGGCACAGGATGAATCTCTCTTTAATGTCCTTTTGGCTGCTAGCAAGAAAACCATCACATGGAAATAGCTGCAAGCAAACCTTCAACAGAGGATGACTGGACTACAACTGTCACTGAAATAAACTGTATGAGAAAATGTACCTTCAGCTTAAGACTATGATGTGATCAATACGTAAAATACTACATATCTGTTCCTATAAGATGTATAACCCACTACATATGTCACGGTGATGAAGAAGGACATTGCAAAGAAAAACAAACTGGAGACCTTATCTCATAGTGTCTAATACATAAACTGTCCGACAACAACGTGCAGGAAACTACTGCTGTATTTCACGTCCATCAACACATCAACCTCACATTCATAACTGCATTATGTCATCGGGACATCTCATTGGTTATTTACTCAAGGCATAAAATACCACACTAATAATAAACCATCCACATTACTCACATTAATATCTCACAGTGTCTCAAACCAAGGAGTAAATTAAAGATAATTAAATCAGGTAGCACCATCACACCTCTGTCCTCTCAAACAACTGATTGAGAACTTAAAGGTTTTCTCATAATTAGGAGATCAGTCTCCAATTGTTTTTCTTTGGTGAATCCAATGAGCTTCTGTACTGAGAGACTCAGTTCCTTTACAAGTATGGTGTTGCCCGTGTCAATCAACTCTTTTTACCTGAAAATACAAATTAAAGTGTGACTGACCTTCTGGTCCTGAGCTGGTCTCTGACAGACTCTGCACCAGATCAATCCTGGGTATCTTCTCTAAAACCTTCTTGGTCACCTTCAGAGCTCCATGAAGTTCATAGATGTTCACCATCAGATCCACTGTGTCTCGCCTTTCTGCCTTCTCCAGCTTGGACGTTCTGATGTTTGGGTAGCCTTCCAGGATGTTTGGCTTCTGCAGATACCATTTGAAGTCCTTGAATTCCTCCTCTCTTAAATCCTTCAGAGTCTTGAAAAGGTCCTCTGGCGTCATCGTAGCTCCCTGCTAAAGTCAGGCAGTGTTACCAACCTGAAGGAAAGCTGTAACACTAATGTATCAGAGCAGCAGCAGGAGTTCTGATTGGCCGACACAGGAGCTGTGTTGGTGTGATTTGTGTGCAGAGTCTGGCCCGTTAGAGCTCCTGCTGCTGCTCTGGAGTAAATGTTAAAGCAGGATGCTAATAATTGTCAGATTCCTTCAATCATTCGGAAAACCTCCCATATAAAGAGCTCAAGTCCCATTTTCTGTTAGTTTTTGTTTCACCAGCTTTTAGCTCTTGAAATAAAGGCGGTGCTATTTTTAGCCATGCTAGCAGCTCTGTGAGGCAGTGCTTTGCGCTAAATGCTAACATCAGCATGCTAACAAGCATGCTAACGTTTAGCAGGAATAATGTTTACCATGTTCACCATCTTAGTGTGTTAGCATGGTAACATTAGCTACATAGCAGGGTTCTAAAGGGTTCATCCTCTGAGGAGCAGGAATGGGATCAGGACATTTCATGACAATCTGCTGGTTAGATTTGATCATTTCCTGGTGCAAAGTTTGGACTTATGGTGACGCTACAGGAAACGTCAGTGGGAACTATCCTGTGGGGATCATGAATATCCATTAAAAGGTTCAGAGATGTTTAGGTGAGGAGGGAAACAGCTGCTGCAGTTTGAACATCTGTACCACATGAAGGCTGAAAGTTACTGCTGTTTTTGGGTGGATTTACATTTTTAACAAAAATTAATTGTTTGTTTAAATATGAACTCACATTTCTCCAGCTGATCCAGAATGCTGCGGCACGTTTACTGACAAGAACCAGAAAAAGAGATCATATTTCTCCAATATTAGCTTCTCTACACTGGCTCCCTGTAAAATCCAGAATAGAATTTAAAATCCTTCTTCTCACCTTCAAAGCCCTAAATGGTCGGCACCATCATATCTTAAAGAGCTCATAGTACCCTATTACCCCACTAGAGCACTGCGCTCCCAGAATGCAGGGTTCCTTGTGGTTCCTAGAGTCTCTAAAAGTAGAATGGGAGCCAGAGCCTTCAGCTATCAAGCTCCTCTCCTGTGGAACCAGATCCCAGTTTGTGTACGGGAGGCGGACAACCTCCTCACATTTAAGAGTAGTCTTAAGACTTTCCTCTTTGATAAAGCTTATAGTAGGGCTGACTCAGGTGACCCCTGAGCCCCCCCTTAGTTATGCTGATATAGACCTAGACTGCCGGGGGACTTCCTATGATGCACTGAGCTCCTCTCTCCTCCTCTTCCTCTCCATCTGTACGCCCTCATATCCATCAATGCTTGTTACTAATTCAATGTCTTCCCATAGTTGTGTGCTTTCTCTCCTCTTTCTCTCTCTCTCCCTCCCCTTCTGTTGCTTTCTGCAGGTGTTTCTGCCTCCGGAGCTGTAGAGACTGGATCTATGGTTGGGGCCACCTGCTGCCCCCGTGCTCCTGCTCTGCACCCGCTGCTGCTATTACTGTTATTGCTCTTATAATATTGCTCTTAGTATTATTTCTGTTGGTGTTAACATCAATACCATTATCACAACTATTGCTTTACATCTCTATGTGGAACTGTATTGTGCTGCTGTATGTTCTCTTTCCTCCTGCTCTCTCTCTCCCGCTCCCCCCCTCCCCCCCCCCCTCAACCCAACCGGTCGAGGCAGATGACCACCCACCTTGAGCCTGGTTCTGCTCGAGGTTTCTACCTGTTAAATAGGAGTTTTTCCTTGCCACTGTCGCCTAGTGCTGCTCATGGTGGGAACTGTTGGGTCTATGAGGAGTCGGTCTAGACCTGCTCTACTCGAAAAAGTGCCCTGAGATAACTTTGTTATGATATGGCGCTATATAAATAAAACTGAATTGAATTGAATTGAATTTCCACCAGAGGAACCAGGGTATAAATTCAGTTCCTTGCCCCAGAAAAGCCCCTGCTCTGGGGGTCGTAGTTTAAGGTGACCCAGGTGCTTTCGTGGCAGAGTTTGTAGGTTGAACGTCTCTGACTGGTCAAACACAAACCTTCTGGCTGCTACAAGCTTCACATCTTCATTCACACAGTAAACAGCACTGGGTGACACTAGAGTCAATATTAGGACAAGGGGCAGATTTTTCACAAAAAGACATAAAACATTCAGCAGATCGTCGACTTTGGAGATAGACACACTTCCACCTCTGCAAGATTGAATGGATGTGATGGAAACTTGTTTCCCTTTTTATCTGTTATCTGTCTAACTTCTAATTTCACAGCTCAGATACAACAGAAATGTGAAACACAAAGTTTTAGTTTGTGGTTTAGTTCCTGAATTTAGCATCTATGGCTCCCTAATTATAAAGAACTGAACCCATAACTTGAAGCCCTACTCCATTTTAATGGTGTTCATTATCTTTCTAATCTTTTAATTGCCTTGTGAAGCACTTTTTTTAATATAGCCTGAACGATAATGGATGTTTGAGGTCGATACTGATAAAGATTTTAAGGTGTTTAAAAAAATGTATCGGCCAATAGTAATTTTTTCTTTTACATAAAACAATCTTGACATTGATCCCTTACATGTGTTGTTAAATAACTGTGACCCAGATCCATTCAGAGTGTGACATTTTAAAGTTGAAAAATCATCTTGTCAGCGCTCTCTGGTCGACAAACTCTGTAATGGAGACACTGTTTCTAAATGACCTCAATCCCAGTTTGGTATTTCTTGTTATTTATCAGCTGACATGAACACAATACAATATATCTGTAATAAGCTAATATCAGCCAATAAATTGGTCAAGCTCTACTTTACACAATTAAAGTTTATTATTATTATTTATTAAAATTACCCAAACTATTTTCCCATCACTACTCATGGAACTGGAGTTATGAGTAACTACTACACACACAGATGAAAGCCATGACTGAAGTTATCTGGTGTCTTATCTTGGAGTGGCAGTCCTGTCCTACCAGAACTACCAGTTTTGTACAGTCAAAGAATAAACAGCTGATCAAGTTTCAGTCAAAGAGTAAAAAGTATTCAGGCTGTCAGAGCAGTTCTGACTTGCTAGTTTCCTGCTGTTGATTAAATCTGACTGAACTAAACATGAAAAGGCTCATTTTGGCCAAAAAGTCACAGATCACAGGATAATTAGTAAATAAATTCATGAATATTCAGATCTACAAACAGTAAATAACAGTACTGAAAGAATGAATCTCTGGTCTCATCTACAAGAAGATTATGTAGCCCCAAAATATAACAAACAACAGTAGAGTTTCTTCATCAAAGAATGTGTCATGTTACCTGTCAGGGCTCTCACCTGTTAAAGTCACGTCCAGATGAGTCAAAGAGACGTTCTACCTTCGTCTGCAGGAACTGACAGATGCTGCTGGAGTCTGTGTTCATCTGATCAACAGCCGTCACATCCTCATACCTTCAAATCCAAATCCAGAAACGTCAGAAAGCCAGTCTGAGCTGTAGTGCTGCCAGTCAGCAGCAGGTGTCAGTGTTACAGAAGGTCTGTCAGTCAGTTTTCACAGCAGCTGGAGACCCTGACAGACAAAACTCTCATGCCATGTGTACATTGACAGAGTGGTTAGTGGCTGTAATCATTCCTCCTGTCCACACTGACTGAAGGGATCCCTTCCTAACACGACTACACTGGAAGAAATGGAGGACAAAATCCACAGTCCTCATTCTGTGTAAAACTGTTCTACAGTTCTGATGAAGATAATATGAGGCTTCAACAATCTGAGTTACACAAATCAAGTGGGGATCCACAAAGTTACAGTATGTTTTTGAACAAAGTTCCCTCTTTGTGTTTCTGTCCCTCCACTGCAGCTCAACACAAATACTAAATACACACATCTCACTGTTTCCATGACAGAGCAGAAATGTTGGCATGTTTTCGGAGTTTTTTCAGAGGGCCGAGGGCACCAGGTGGATGGATGGAAAACGAAAATGAAAGCAAGGCAACTTTATTTGTATGGCACATTTCAAACACCAGGACAATTCAATGTGCTTTAAGAAAAATACTGCAAGGTAAAGAGATTTACAGTATAAAAATTCAAAAATACAGGCAAGTGATACAAGATTTAGAAATCAAAGGTTTGTGGTATTTTCATGAAAAACAGAACCATCACTTTTTGTCTGTAAAATGCAACGAACATCCATCACAACACACTGCTGATAGACCCGATCAGACTGTGGCTGATACACAGTAACTATCGTATTCTGGGCATTTTATTTTAGGGTGGAATTTCCCTTTAACAGATTCATACGCTGAGAACAAATGACAGATAATGAACAAATCTCTTTATATTTCTGAATAACGTTTATTTCTCTTCAGTCTTGTGAGTCTACATCCTGGTTCTAAACCCTGCAACTGAATGAGTTCTTACATTATTATAGTAGAGTTTTCCCAATTATTACATTAGCTATAATTTAAATATGCAAAAAACATTCTTGGTGGTCATCTCATTCCCCAAACCCTCAGATTAAACTGTAAATCATTTGTCTTCATGAGGCTTCAGTTGCTGCACGGTGGTTTTAATACGTCTATCAATCGTGATCAATAGCTCAGTGAGCCACCAGTCACTTCTTCATTATTGTCTTCTATGTATTTATGGGTTTAAACAGCTGTAGAGGATTAATTAAAACTAGAGTGCAAGACGTCTGTTACATTCAAGCCGTCACCAGACGAGTTCACACAGTGCTGATTCAGCCTCTCACCTCCAGGTAAATCTCTCTGTGTGTCGCAGTATAACAGAATTTTTAAACCTGCTGTGTGTGGAGACATTCTCACAGCTGGTAGTGAAACCAGAGCCATGTAGAGAGAAAGACTAAATACACTGGTCAAAAAATTAAGGGAACGCTTAAATCACACAGTGGATCTCGATGAACGAAATATCCAAGTTGAAAATCTTCATTGATATACATTATGTAATTTGCTGAGAACAATATGACGTAAGAATGGTCAATGGAAACCAAACTCAACAACCCACTGAGGGCTGGATTCAAAATCACACCGAAAATCAAAGTGAAATATCAAAATCACAGGCTGATCCAACTTGCGTAAATGTCATCACAACAACTCATGATGTGGCTCAGTAGTGTGTATGGCCCCCATGTGCCCATATGCACTCCCAACAACGTCTGGGCATGCTCCTGATGAGACGGCGGATGGTGTCCTGGGGGATCTCCTCCCAGATCTGGACCAGAGCATCAGTGAGGTCCTGGACAATCTGTGGCGCTACTTGGCGGCGTTGAATGCACCGATACATAATGTCCCAGAGGTTCTCAATTGGATTCGGGTCTGGGGAACGTGAGGGCCAGTCAATGTATTCAATGCCTTCGTCATCCTGGAACTACCTACACACTCTGGCCACATGAGGCCGGGCATTGTCCTGCACCAGGAGGAACCAAGGGCCCACTGCACCAGCGTAAGGTCTGACAATGGGTCTGAAGATTTCATCCCGGTACCTAACAGCAGTCAGGGTACAGCTGGCTAGCACGCAGATGTTTGTGGGACCCTCCAAGGATATGCCTCCCCAGACCATCACTGACCCACCACCAAACCAGTCATGCTGGATGATGTTGCTGGCAGCATAACGTTCGCCATGGTGACTCTTTCACATCTGTCACATGTGCTCAGTGTGAACCTGCTCTCATCTGTGAAGAGAACGGGGTGCCAACGGCGAAGCTGCCAATTCTGGTGTTCTCTGGCAAATGTCAATCTAGCTGCATGGGGCTGGGCTGTGAGCACAGGTCCCACTAGAGGACGTCGAGCCCTCATGCCACCCTCATGGAGTCTGTTTCTGACAGTTTGGTCAGAAACATGCACGAGTAGCCCACTGGAGGTCATTTTATAGGGCTCTGGCAGTGCTCCTCCTGTTCCTCCTCGCACAAAGGAGCAGATACTGGTCCTGCTGTTGGGTTGTTGCCCTTCTACGGCCCTGTCCAGCTCTCCTCGTGTAATGGCCCGTCTCCTAGTATCTCCTCCACACTCTGGAGACTGTGCTGGGAGATACAGCAAACCTTCTTGTGACGGCATGTATGGATGTGCCATCCTGGAGGAGCTGGACTACCTGTGCAACCTGAATGGGCTGCAGGTACCGCCTCATGCTACCAGGAGTGACAAGAGCACTAGCAAAATGCAAAACTTGAGGAAAATTATTCAGGAAGGATCAGGAGAGAGAAATGGTCCGTGGCCACCACCTGCAAAACCATTCTCTTTTTGGGGGTTGTCTTGCTGTTGCCTCTCCTGTCCACCTGTTGTCACTTTCATTTGGACCAAAGCAGGTGAATTTGATTCACAATCACTTACGCTTCCTAACTGGAAAGGTCGATATCCCAGAAGTTTAATTTACTGGGTGTTATACTGTGATGATTGAGTGTTCCCTTAATTTTTTTGAGCAGTGTATATAGTGCATGTACAATAAAGGCCATAGTGATATTATACCCAGAATAAACAGCTGCAGGTATGATGAGTAGGATGTCTGCACTGTAGATCAGGTATGTATGGACAGTAGGCTGTAAAAGTGTATATGGTGCACTGTGATCTTTAACTCCATCAGATAAAAGTAATGAAAAGTACTATATTTCCCTCTGAAATGCAGTAAAACAGAACAGACACACTTTAACTACAGTAGTTGAGTAAATGTTCTTTATTTCCCAGCTGTGAGGGCAGATTCAACTCAGAGCCCTTTTTATTTTTACTCCACGACTGTCATGATCAATCGATAGTGGCAATAATCATTAGTTACGACCTTAATGTGAATTACTAAAACTAAACATATTTCAACCTTCCACTGATCAATAACATGATTCTGTTTGTTAAACATATCACTGCTTTATGCTCTAATAACATCCCATTGATTGGTTTGAATTGATTTATCTGAGAAAAGAAAATCATATTTTTGATCATTCATATACGTATGTGTGTGGAACCAGATGTTATTGTATATAATATACATGCCTATTTATACGAGAAACCAATCTGATTGCAAAGTACAAAAAACCTGAAACTAAAATCTTAACATTCACCACAAAAACCTGAAGAAAACACATTTCAAGGTGTTTAAAACCACAGACGTGCAGTGAAAAGTTAGTATGACTTACAAAAGGTGTGTGTGTGTGTGTGTGTGTGTGTGTGTGGTTGTCAGCAGTGTGTGTGTTTCTCTACACAGGAGGAGACTCTCCCTCCTACAGTGAACACAGAGACACTGAGGAACCAGGAAACCAGAACCCAAACCCAGGATAAAGAGGTTCAGTGAATGTGGTGTTGAAGGTGTTGAGGTTGATCAGAGTGTCAGGGGAGACTCTGTAGAAGGACAGAGAGCCAGCAGGACAGTCCACATACACTGCTACTCTGTGAGAGGAGGAGGAGGAGGAGGAGGAGGAGGAAAGGTCTGTACTTCTGTTATTGTGACTGACAGAGTAACCATCATCATCAGAGCACCACAGACTCCAGGACTGATTATTCCATCCAAATCTGCAGTCATTACTGTCTCCTCTCCTTCTGATTCCTCTGTAAGTCACTGATATTTCAACTCTTCCTCTCCACTCGACCTCCCAGTAACAGCGACCAGTCAGAACATTTCTACACAGCAGCTGTTCCCAGGAGTCAAACCTCTCTGGATGATCTGGATATGGCTGCTTCTCTGTCACTGCTGTCACCTTGCTGTTGTTGTCAGACAGTTTGAGGTTTCTGTTTACTGTGTTTGTGTCCAGTGTGAGTTCACAGGCATCTAATGGAGAGAACAAGACACTATACAGCAGCAGTTTATCATCTAACACACCTGATGGCTTTATTTGTTGCTTTATTAACAGACTGACTGTTAATTAGATCAAAACTTCACAATGACTCATCTTTTTGGATCTTCTGTCAAACTGAGAATTGAATGCAGATACACAAGCTTTTGATTTAAACTACTTGAACATGTGCTGCCTTGTTTCCATGAATCAAAGTGAACACACACTTACACTTCCTCAGACCAGGTTTCAGCCTCTGCTCTCCACCATGTTCCACCCTGGAGGAAGAAACAAAGTCAGAAGCTTCTTCATCAACCTTCACTCAGATCCACCATTAAGACAAAACAGCTGCATTTATGAAACACATTTCACACACAGACTCAATTCAACTTTACACTAAATATAAAGTGGGAGAAAGCTCAGGAAGAGCAGCAGAGGAGGGATCCCTCTTCAGGACGGACAGACAGGAAATAGATGTCGTGTGTACAGAATAAACCAAAATAAGTTTTAAGTGTTGAATAAAGTCTCAGATCTTCTCAGCCTGATAATCAGACCATGAATGTCCATTTTATTTCTCTTCATTGTTCAGTGTGACATCGTGTTCATGTCAGCTGTTTTCTGTTTGGGAGGGAGGTTATTTTGCTCCGACCAATCAGCAGTGGACACAGAAGCTGTGGTCCAGGTAGTTAGGAGCAGTTAACTTAACGTTTGTCATGTGGATCCAAGAAATCTGTTGATTTAAGAGCTGTTATTTCTGGAAGTCGACTTCTAACAAGCTGTACAGCTGCAAACATCTCAGGGTTCATACTGGAGCAGAAGATCACTGATGGATGGAAAACATTTAGAGTCCTATTGTCCTGAAACTGGGTGCAAACACACATGGGTGTCACCAACTCATGGTGGACATTTTAGGTTCAGTGTGAGCTCCACGTGGTGGCCGGTCGATTGATCCATATAGTGTGAACATGAAAGTCTTGGCTGTGCAGAAAGGCTGATAAAAACTTGTAGTGTGAGTTAACACAATGTACAACATTATTAAAAACGCACAGTGTCTTCTTGAATAGAAACAATTTTATTACCAAACACCTGACATTTAATATGGCGAAGTGAAAGAAACATGATATGTTTTTAAGTTTCTAAAGCAAAGAATGAACTTTAAACCTCATATCCAACTCAAACAAGACGTCCTCAAATGCTCAAAGAAAATAGAAATTTAAACATCTAGAGTTTCTTGGTAACTGGACTAACTCCATTTGCTGATGAAGATCATGTCATGTGACTGAAAGCTCCAGAAAAGCTACTAAATGGACCTTGAGCAGAGATTATTGTGTCAACTGCCGTTTCCAAGGTCAAGAAAGAACTCTGAACCTCTTGATGATTTTGCATTATGGTTTATAAACACTTGACTGTATTTGTCAAAAAGAATGTGTGTTAAATGATCAACACCAGATCCTGGTCTGATATTAGTTAGGAGGTCAGTCTCAGTGGGGACAGGGACTCTCAGCACATCAGTTACTGTCTTCACTGTTATCAGCAGTGCTGCTGGTACAGACTGACAGAGAAACAGTGTGTGAGCTCTTGTTGTCTGTTCATACCTGAGAGTGTCCAGTCTCCAGTGTGGATCATCCAGTCCAGCAGACAGCAGCTTCACTCCTGAGTCTCCAGGATGATTGTAGCTCAGGTCCAGCTCTCTCAGATGGGAAGGGTTGGATCTCAGAGCTGAGGCCAGAGAAGTACAGCCTTCCTCTGTGATCAGACAGCCAGACAGCCTGGAGACACAAACACAGAATGATATTTCATTTATTTTCAGCTATGTATTCCTTGTCAGTGTGAATTCCCTGATTAAAATAACTAAATGTAAAGATTTCTCTTCAGTCTGCGGAAAAGAATATCTGGCTCTTTAGCTGCTAGATGTTCCAATATCTTCACCAGCTAGTCTCTAACTGTGTCTATCTGCTGTTTGCTGCTGGGCAAGTAGTGTACAGTGGGTTTACAAAGCTTGTTTGATGAAAAAGCTGCCTGCTGCTGCTGACAAAGGTGCTGACGAGAGCTGTGAGTGTGTGTCAAAACAGTAAAGTTGTGGGTCGTAAAATCAAAACAATGAGCTGAAAGACACTTTAATGGTCCGAAGATCTGAGGGGTAGTGCAGTCATGTGATACTTCTCTGTCAGATTGTCACTATATCACACTATTTAGTATTACAGATGGTCATTTGACCCATTATTAATGTAAAAACACTGATTAGAGCAGCTTTAATGATTGTTGTGTGTTACCTTCACTGCAGAATTAAAATAAATTATGAAATGTTCTCAAAGACAGTCCAAGATCTTTCTCTGAAAAAATTTTAGTTTACATTATAAAACCCTACAGACGTTGGGTATCTTTTTTATAGACATTATCTTGTATGTCAAGCAACAATTACAGGGTTCTCTGTTAAGCAGAAGCTGAAACCTGACCTGAGAGTTTCCAGTGTACAGTGTGGACTCTCCAGTCCAGCAGAGAGCAGCTTCACTCCTGAATCCTGCAGGTTGTTGTTACTCAGGTCCAGCTCTCTCAGACTAGAGGACTGGGAGCTGAGAACTGAGGACAGAGCTTCACAGCTTCTCTCTGACAGATTACAGTCACTCAGCCTGAAGGATGGTTAGTGATAAAGACAAACACTGATACTGTTTCTGTCATCTACAATGCAAAATAAATCACATTTCTATGGTTGTTCTTACTGAGTCTTTAGGTTCTCAGGTGACGGGAATATTCTTTAGAAAATTAGTATTTTATATTGTGTATATTACTGGGATATAACAGCAATTAATCAACATTTAAAAAAATTATAGTCATACCGCTGGATCACAATAACAATAATACATTTTAGGATGATATTTCATTTATTTCCATTAATTCTTTCCAGTGTGAATTCCCTGATTAAAATAACAAAATATTACAGTTTCTCATCAGTCCACTGCTTTGAAATTCATTACTATACAGTCAAATAACACAAGAACCCATCATAAACAAAGCATTTTGACTTAAATCTGCAATAATTTATTTTTGAAAACTCAGGGGCAGCACAACAAGCTGTAAAACACAACACTGACATATTAACACCTTATGAAGTTGATATTGTGAATGTCTTAGCAAACAGTTGCCTCCTTCTGTCGCAACCTGCTAAAGCTAGCAAAGTGGAGAAAAAGAGCAAAATGGAATGGCAGGGTATGTGGAAATATTGGATTTAAAAGCTGGCTTAGAATGAGGAAAAACTTTCTTCATCATTGCCGACAGACAGCAGAAATCTGTGAGATCAAAAAAATATCTTTCAAGATGCAGCTGGCTGCACTGGGGACGTCATGTGACCAAATCACACAGTATCATACAGAGTGCTGAGGTTAAAAACAGGGCTATGACTTCACCAACTCTTGAGAAAAATATCTGGCTCTTTAACTGCTAAGTGTTCCACTTTCTTCACCAGCTAGTCTCCAACTGTGTCTGTCTGCTGTTTGCTGCTGGGCAGATAGTGTACAGTGGGTTCACAGAGCTTGTTTGATGAAAACAGCTGCCTGCTGCTGCTGACAAAGGTGCTGATGAGAGCTGTGAGACTGAATGAGCAATGAGCTGAAAGACACTTTAACGGTCCATAGACCTGAGGGGTAGTGCAAAGTCATGTGATAATGCTCTGTGGGTTTGACACTATGAACAACACCTTTCACGTTGCACATAGTAATTTAATCGATTGCTGATATAACAATATTGATTAGAACAGCTTTAAGAATGTTTTTCTTACCTTTGCTTTAGAATTTAAATAAATTATGAATCTTCATAACCAGAATTTCTCAGAGAAAACTGGTACTGCCATGTTACTGCAACTGTGTCATTTACACTGTTTAAACCTATAGACAGGCCCCATAAAAGCATCTTTTATTTTAGACATTATCTTGTATGTCAAGCAACAATTAAAGGGTTGTCTGTTAAGCAGAAGCTGAATCCTGACCTCAGAGTTTCCAGTGTACAGTGTGGACTCTCCAGTCCAGCAGAGAGCAGCTTCACTCCTGAATCCTGCAGGTTGTTGTTACTCAGGTCCAGCTCTCTCAGACTAGAGGACTGGGAGCTGAGAACTGATGACAGAGCTTCACAGCTTCTCGCTGAAAGATTACAGCCACTCAGCCTGAAGGAGAGTTAGTGATAAAGACAAACACTGATACTGTTTCTGTCATCTACAATGCAAAATAAATCACTCTTCTATGGTTGTTCTTACTGAATTGAAATATCTAGCATTAGGGTCTCAGGTGACGAGAAGTTTTTTGGATGATTAGTGTTTTTTTTGTGTGTGTATTACAGGGATCTAACAGCAATTAAAGAACATTTCTAAATTTTTAGTCTCATGATAGTGAAGTCCTGATAACTTACATTACACAACACAAATACATTTCAGACTTAAACGAACTACAATGTTATTTCATGGCTGTAATAATCTGTGGAGGTACAATGAAACTGAACAAACAATTTGACACATTTTTCAAGTGATCAACTAATCAATTTGTTGACTAAATCTTGTGACTATCAGTTGAGTAAGACTTTCATTAGTGGAGAACAACCCTACACATCTGATTAGTATCTGCAGTTATCTGTCCACCTACAGAGCTCTGGTGGAGGCTTTGATCACTGGCAGCAGCCTCAGAAGAACCTCCTCTGAAGCAGAGTATTTCTTCAGGTCAAACACATCCAGATCTTTTTCTGATGACAGTAAGATGAAACCCAGAGCTGACCACTGAGCAGGAGACAGTTTCTCTGTGGAGAGACTTCCTGAACACAAGTACTGCTGGATCTCCTCCACTAGAGAGTGATCATTCAGTTCATTCAGACAGTGGAACAAATTGATGCTTCTCTCTGGAGACAGATTCTCACTGATCTTCTCTTTGATGTACTCGACTGTTTCCTGATTGGTCTTTGAGATTCTTGTCTTTTTCAGTAGGTCTCTTAGCAGAGTCTGATTGGTCTGCAGAGAGAGACCTAGGAGGAAGCGGAGGAACAAGTCCAGGTGTCCATTTGGACTCTGCAAGGCCTTGTCAATAGCCAAGCTGTGGACCTCTGTCATAGATGTTTTGCTGAAAACCATTTGCACATATTTGCCCCAAGTTTGCGCTGGCTCAGACATCACATTCTTGTTTCTGTTAATGAGGGACATCTCTACATAGAGAGCTGCCAAAAACTCCTGAACACTCAGATGGACGAAGCTAAACATCTTGTCTTCATCATTCTTCTTCCCACGTTCCTCTTTGAAGATCTCTGTGAACACTCCTGAGCACACTGACGCTCCACTGAGATCAATGCCACTCTCTTGTAGGTCTTTCTCATAGAAGATCAGGTTGCCTTCCTCCAGCTGGTGGAAAGCCAGTTGTGCTAATGACTTAATGTACTGAATGCATTTTTTTGGGCCATACTTCTCTTTTGTCTGACCAATCTGAAACACCAAGAATTCTGTGTACATCTCAGTCAGGGTCTTGGGCAGCTCTCTTCCCTCTCTGGTCTTCATCACATCCTTCAGAACTGTAGCAGTGATCCAGCAGAAGACTGGGATGTGGCACATGATGTGGAGGCTTCGTGATGTCTTGATGTGAGAGATGATTTTGCTGGCCTGTTCCTCATCTCTGAATCTCTTCCTGAAGTACTCTTCCTTCTGTGGGTCAGTGAACCCTCTGACCTCTGTCACCATGTTAACAAAATCAGAATGGATTTGATTGGCTGCTGCAGGTCGTGTGGTTATCCAGAGGCGAGCAGATGGAAGCAGATTTCTCTTGATGAGGTTCGTCAGCAGCTCATCCAGTGAGGTCGACTTTGTAACATCAAAGTCTGCGTCCTGGTTTTCGTTGGTAGAACAGTCCAGATCAAGGCGGCTCTCATCCAGTCCATCCAAAACAAACAGAAGTTTGAATTTACTCTTGACATAATTGGTGTTTCCTGATGACTGCAGAGTAGTAAAGATGTGATTAAGAGCTTCTTCCTTGATGTCTCTGGTCTCCCTGATAAATGTATGAATGAGCTCTGTCAAACGAAATTTTTCTCCCTTCCTTAAGTTCAGCTGGCGGAAGGTGAAGGGGAAAATGAGATGCACATCTTGATTGGCTCCTTCTTCAGCCCAGTCCAAAATAAACTTGCTCACAAGAAATGTTTTGCCAATTCCTGCAATTCCATTGGTCAGCACTGTTCTTATGGGTTTACATCTTCCAGAGGGGGGTTTGAATATATCACTAGGTTTAATTGGTTTCTCTGTTTCTGCTGACTTCACCACCACAGCCTCAATCTGCCTGACCTCATGCTGTGTGTTGATGTTTACGTCACCTCCAGCTGTGATGTACAGCTCTGTGTAGATATCATCCAGAGGCTGCTCATCCTTCTTCTGTGACCACCCCTCTTTTGCACACATAAACCTGTCCTGGAGATTTGATTGAAGCAGGCGTTGGTAATATGAGATGGGCCGTGGCTCTGGTACTGGAACAATCTCATCTGTGTGATGAACAGAAAAAAATCCCATACAATTAAGCTGTATGTCTATAGGTGCCGCTTTTCTCACAAGCATCAGTAAATGCTTTTTTTGCTAAAGATTTGTTCCTGGAGAGCAAGTTGCCTGTGGACAGTATTCTAGTATTTGTAATTGTGTAACAGCAAGCTATCTTAACGTTCAGGTTTGAACCCATCCTTCTCTTTTATACACAGCTTTACAACATTTAAACATTTCTGCCAGAGAGCTGCCTAGTACAACCACGGTCCTGGACTGGTGATGCTGCTATTTCTATTTCTTTTAACCTCTCTCGTTACAGTTAAATAATGTTTAAATGTCAACATCATTTAACTCCAGTGGATTTAATTACCACTGAGCCTTAGAGGTTATCATTTATTGTCCATCATGGTCTCAATGAAAAGAGTTGCACTCTCCGCTGCATGCCACTCTCCTCTCTTCTTCCTCTACTCTCGCCTCCCTCTCCCTGCTGTCTTCCCTCTGGCAGGCTCATATTACTCAAGACCCGCCCTCTTAATAATGGCAACCAATCAAAAATGACAAATGACCCCCTGTGACCGTGACACCATCCATTACTGTTAATATTAAGAGGTGGGTGCATTGTGACAAAGAGCTGGTGGCGCTAATTCTCCAGTCGCTGCCATTAAACCACCACAGAAGAAGAAAAGGACACAACGAGATGACGTCGTTCAAAGAGCTCCAGTCAAAGCTCAAACGATGGAAAACAATGTGGAGAACATGATGGAGACTGACGCACTTAAGCTATCTTAAGTTAGTTTCATGTGTTTATGTGAGGAAGGTTACAGCCTCCTCATCGCTCCACACACATCTGATGTTTTCAGCTCTTCACTGGAAGCTTGATTGACGTTTAGGTCACATGCTTCATGTGTGTCTGTTAGAAGTCTGTTAGACTTTGTCACTTTTTTTTTTTTTTAAATCAACAACTTTTCCACCTCAGGCAAGCAAAAAATAGTTTTGCTTTTTCCCAAATTTTCACCAGCGTAAGGCTTTTTTCTGTGCAAACTGAAGCAGATTCTATTGAAACTTTCACAGTGAAGATCAAATCCCAAAGACATGTCGTCCTCACCTCTGTCGGGTTCTGGAGTGGTTCAGTCTTTTTCCTACCCTGACAGTTACGTCCTTACCCTGTGTTGGCTGTCAGATCCTGTTCAGTCTGTGTCTATTGTCATTTTTCAAAATATATTATATTTTTTGTTGGAATATTTTTTGTTGTCAATCTCTTTAATTGAGTTGGAGCAGTTTTTGAAGTCATCACTCATTTTGGATGTGAAGTCCTCACTAATATTTGAGAAACAACTGCGTAGTATTAAAGTGGTGACCTTACTAAATCTGGTTGCATCACTCAAATGTAAGTTATGTCTGAGCAAGTAAAGCTCTTAGCAATGTGTAAATCAGTTGGCATCCTGTCAGTTAGCTACATAACAGTGTTATCTACTTGTTGACAGGTGCACATTTCTACTAACCATCAAAACTACACAGGAACTAGTTTGTTTGGTGCAGCCTGTTTGAATTCAGTCATGGGTAAATTTAACTTAGTAAACACGTTATAAACAGTGTTGGAAAGTAACTAAGTACATTTGCTCAAGTACTGTACTTGATGTAAGAAATACAAATAATTATATTACTTCAACCAGTAGATGTGTCCATGTGTGTATTGTCCATCAGAAGTGAGGACGGAGCATTCAGAGTGGCCTATCAGGGTTGGCAGTCACTGTGTCGGGGCGAGCCGGTCTCATCTTTGCATTGACTTTTTCTGCAATTGTGCCACCTTGAAACTTTGCCTCCCATTCAGTCTGAACACACTTTTGTCAGTAGAGAAGTGCTGCATCTGATTCTATACATGCTCTGGGTTTCTGCATAATATAATGAATCAATTAACATGACCTGGACCTAAAGTCTTTACTTGTCTATTATGAGCTGCTTCCTAGCTGCTGTAGTAGTGACAGTGTTTGTTACAGGTCTGATGGTGCTGACTGAAACTTCACAAAAAAGGATTAAACAGCCTCCTGCAGCACAATCCACTGTCACAACAACTCCTGACAGCTCGCAACCACATACAAAAATTATTATATAAAATTATAACTAATGACTTCAAGACCTGCGGAAACTCTGATGCTGCTTCGACTGAATCTCATCCAGTTCTCCCGTCTTTGTGTTCAATCAGTCATAATGTCTCACACAGAAAGTAAAACTTACTTACGCTTAACTTTTTAAAACTTAAAAACTGCACTTTGTCTTTCAGGGCTTCCACACATACCAGAGAATACAACAGCTTTACCTTCACACTGAGAGGAGGAAGGTCCTCTGTCCTCTGAAGTCTCTCCAACATCACTGACATCCACTGACACTGAAACACAGAGATTGTGTTATTTTGTCAGTTTGACTTATTACTTATTATTTATCATTATGTTAATCAATGCTTGTTAATTACTTTTTTCTCTTTCATGTGGTTTTTAAAATGTCTGTGTTATGTACTGTAGGTTATATCATTTCGTCCTGGATAGCTGATTAGTTGGAGTGCGGTCGCTGTGTAACTCCACCAATGAGTCTTTATGTACAATTATTCAAACTACAAAAACTACAAAATAATAAAGGATGTGATGAACTCTAAAGACAAGTTGCTATATCTGTAGCATAGTAACATTTGAATTCCTCTTGATTAATGACTGAAACATGATTATCATAAACAACAACAGCACTTAAGCAAAGAGGTACTGTTACAATTAAATTTAGCGACATGCAAATCCTCCTCACAGTCGGTCAACAATCTTTAATCTGCATCACTCTGCTACTTATCTAACACACAGTTAGTCAAACGCTCCTTAAATGTATAAAAACAATCCCAAACTTTAAACCTTATCCACTCTGAACACAACCCTCAGCTGCACTCACACATTGACACAGGAAGCAAATCCTTCATTCACCTCAGATTAGTTAAAAATCAAACTGTAAGCCTGACACTACTTAGGCAATAATGGCCTCACAATGTGATTGGCTGTTAGTCAAAATACAGGAAACTCAAAATCATACATTTCTAACTAAATAGGTGTTAATTTGATAAGGCTCCAACTACCTACCTACATATAGATATGGAAGAAATGTGATTCTAAATGAGGTTCCGGCACCTAAAGTTGGCACAGGATGAATCTCTCTTTAATGTCCTTTTGGCTGCTAGCAAGAAAACCATCACATGGAAATAGCTGCAAGCAAACCTTCAACAGAGGATGACTGGACTACAACTGTCACTGAAATAAACTGTATGAAAAAATGTACCTTCAGCTTAAGACTATGATGTGATCAATACGTAAAATACTACATATCTGTTCCTATAAGATGTATAACCCACTACATATGTCACGGTGATGAAGAAGGACATTGCAAAGAAAAACAAACTGGAGACCTTATCTCATAGTGTCTAATACATAAACTG
This sequence comes from Macquaria australasica, assembly GCA_005408345.1. Classification (NCBI taxonomy): domain Eukaryota; kingdom Metazoa; phylum Chordata; class Actinopteri; order Centrarchiformes; family Percichthyidae; genus Macquaria; species Macquaria australasica. Next base: position 190,828 of record SEMN01000713.1, read on the forward strand.
TCCGACAACAACGTGCAGGAAACTACTGCTGTATTTCACGTCCATCAACACATCAACCTCACATTCATAACTGCATTATGTCATCGGGACATCTCATTGGTTATTTACTCAAGGCATAAAATACCACACTAATAATAAACCATCCACATTACTCACATTAATATCTCACAGTGTCTCAAACCAAGGAGTAAATTAAAGATAATTAAATCAGGTAGCACCATCACACCTCTGTCCTCTCAAACAACTGATTGAGAACTTAAAGGTTTTCTCATAATTAGGAGATCAGTCTCCAATTGTTTTTCTTTGGTGAATCCAATGAGCTTCTGTACTGAGAGACTCAGTTCCTTTACAAGTATGGTGTTGCCCGTGTCAATCAACTCTTTTTACCTGAAAATACAAATTAAAGTGTGACTGACCTTCTGGTCCTGAGCTGGTCTCTGACAGACTCTGCACCAGATCAATCCTGGGTATCTTCTCTAAAACCTTCTTGGTCACCTTCAGAGCTCCATGAAGTTCATAGATGTTCACCATCAGATCCACTGTGTCTCGCCTTTCTGCCTTCTCCAGCTTGGACGTTCTGATGTTTGGGTAGCCTTCCAGGATGTTTGGCTTCTGCAGATACCATTTGAAGTCCTTGAATTCCTCCTCTCTTAAATCCTTCAGAGTCTTGAAAAGGTCCTCTGGCGTCATCGTAGCTCCCTGCTAAAGTCAGGCAGTGTTACCAACCTGAAGGAAAGCTGTAACACTAATGTATCAGAGCAGCAGCAGGAGTTCTGATTGGCCGACACAGGAGCTGTGTTGGTGTGATTTGTGTGCAGAGTCTGGCCCGTTAGAGCTCCTGCTGCTGCTCTGGAGTAAATGTTAAAGCAGGATGCTAATAATTGTCAGATTCCTTCAATCATTCGGAAAACCTCCCATATAAAGAGCTCAAGTCCCATTTTCTGTTAGTTTTTGTTTCACCAGCTTTTAGCTCTTGAAATAAAGGCGGTGCTATTTTTAGCCATGCTAGCAGCTCTGTGAGGCAGTGCTTTGCGCTAAATGCTAACATCAGCATGCTAACAAGCATGCTAACGTTTAGCAGGAATAATGTTTACCATGTTCACCATCTTAGTGTGTTAGCATGGTAACATTAGCTACATAGCAGGGTTCTAAAGGGTTCAACCTCTGAGGAGCAGGAATGGGATCAGGACATTTCATGACACTCTGCTTTGCACTTGTACACAGGAAATGATCAAATCTAACCAGCAGAGTGTCATGGAGGTGAGGCTCAGTGAGTTAGAATCCGCACAATGGAGAGTCAGTCAGCCGGTGCGAGCCGACCAGAGGCGGCTTCTGCCAGCCGTCTCCCGGCAACTCCCGAGCAGCCGGGAGGCCTGGGAGGCTGGGTGACTGTCCGGAAGAAGCACCGCCCTGAACCAAAGCCCACGGTTCACCACCGACCCGTTCATGTTTCTAACAGGTTCTCTCCACTCAGCGACGCACCCGCTGAGAAACCAGCTCTGATTATTGGCAGCTCCATTTTGCGAAACGTGAAATTAGCGACACCAGTGACTTTCTGGAGAAGACCTGGTCTGATTAGGAGAGATGGCATTCATCCCACTTTGGATGGAGCCGCTCTCATATCTAGAAATCTGGCCGAATTTATTAGTGGCCCAAAGCCATGACAACTCAGAGTTCAGACCATAGACTTAATACAGTCTGTGGTCCAGACCAGGAGGCAGAGCTGCAGTCCTACACGCTTCTCTGTGCTTCCATTAGAGCAGTTACCCACCCTAAACTCCACAGAGTGGATGTCTGCCCCCCCACCACTTAAATTATTTAAATCAAAAGTAAACAGAAGAGGAGTTACACATAAAAACCTAATAAAAAGTAAAACCACTACTGCAACAGTACAACAAAATAGGAGAATTAAATGTGCACTCTTAAACATCAGATCTCTCTCATCTAAAGCTGTTCTAGTAAACGATCAGATCATAATGATTTATTCTGTCTTACTGAAACCTGGCTGTGTCAAGGTGAATATGTTAGCCTAAATGAATCCACTCCCACCAGTCACATTAATACTCACATTCCTCGAGGCTCAGGCCGAGGAGGTGGAGTTGCAGCCATCTTCGACTCAAGCCTATTAATCAAACCTAAACCTAAACTCAATTATAACTCGTTCGAAAGCCTTGTTCTTAGCCTTTCACACCCAACCTGGAAAACACTACAGCCAATTCTATTTGTTATAGTGTACCGAGCTCCTGGACCGTATTCTGAATTTTTCTCTGAATTCTCAGAGTTCTTATCAGGTTTAGTCCTTAAAACAGATAAATTAATTATTATTGTAGGTGATTTTAATATTCATGTGGATGTAGAAAATGATAGCCTTAGTGCTGCGTTCATCTCATTATTAGATTCGATTGGCTTCTGTCAGAGTGTACAAAAAACCACTCACTGTTTTAACCACACCCTCGACCTTGTTCTTGTTTATGGCATAGAAATTGAACATCTAATAGTCTTTCCACAGAATCCTTTTTTATCAGACCACTATTTAATAACTTTTTAATTCCTATTACTGGACTACACGCCATTAGGCAAACATTCCTACACTAGACGTCTATCTGATAGTGCTGTAGCTAAATTTAAGGAAGTGATTCCATCGGCATTTGATTCAGTTCCATGTCTCAATATAACAGATGACTCCTATGCTAACTTTAGTCCCTTCCAAATTGATCATCTTGTTGATAGTGCTGCAGGCTCACTTCGAATAACACTCGACTCTATCGCCCCTCTAAAAAAGAAGATAATAAAACAGAGGAGGTTAGCTCCATGGTATAACCCGCAAACCCGCAAATTAAAACAAACATCGTGAAAACTTGAAAGGAAATGGCGTTCCACCAATCTGGAAGAATCACGTTTAGCCTGGCAAGTTAGTCTTAAAATTTACAGGAAGGCCCTCCGTAATGCCAGAGCAGCCTACTACTCATCATTAATAGAGGAAAATAAGAACAATACCAGGTTTCTGTTCAGTCACAGCTCTGTTGAGCCATGTATTCCTATAGACCTCAGTAGTAATGACTTTATGAGCTTCTTTAATGATAAAATTCTAACTATTAGAGACAAAATTCAGCACCTCCTGCCCTCAGTCGGTACTGACTTATCTTCAAACACAGGAACCTTAGAAACAACTGTAAAACCTGATGTACATTTAGACTGCTTTTCTCCCATCAACCTTAATCAACTAACTTCCATGATTTCCTCATCTAAGCCATCAACGTGTCTCTTAGACCCTGTCCCAACTAGGCTGCTTAAAGAAGTTTTACCCTTAGTTAACACTTATTTCCTAGATATGATCAATCTGTCCTTATTAAAAGGCTATGTGCCACAGTCCTTTAAAGTAGCTGTAATTAAGCCTCTTCTTAAAAAGCCCACTCTTGATCCAGGGATTTTGTCAAATTATAGACTTATATCTAACCCTCCTTTTCTCTCTAAGGTCCTTGAGAAAGCAGTCGCCAATCAGTTGTGTGACTTTCTACACAACAACAAGCTGTTTGAGGATTTTCAGTCAGGATTTAGAGTGCATCATAGCACAGAGACAGCACTGGTGAAAGTTACAAATGACCTTCTAATTGCATCAGACAAAGGACTTGTCTCTGTACTTGTCTTACTAGATTTTAGTGCTGCATTCGATACCATTGACCATCACATTCTATTACAGAGACTAGAACATTTTATTGGCATTAAAGGTACCGCACTAAGCTGGTTTAAATCCTATTTATCAGATCGATATCAGTTTGTACACGTTAATGATGAATCCTCTATGCACGCCAAAGTCAGTCACGGAGTTCCACAAGGTTCTGTGCTTGGACCAATTCTATTTACCTTGTATATGCTTCCTTTAGGCAATATTATTAGGAAGCATAACATAAATTTTCATTCTTATGCAGATGATACCCAATTATATTTATCGATCAAGCCAGATGAAACCAATCAATTAGCTAAACTTCAAGCATGCCTTAAGGACATAAAGGCCTGGATGACCTGCAATTTTCTGATGTTAAACTCAGACAAAACCGAAGTTATTGTACTTGGCCCCGAACACCTTCGAAACACATTATCTAAAGATATAGTTTCTCTAGATGGCATTGCCCTGGCCTCCAGCGAAACCGTAAGGAATCTTGGAGTTATCTTTGATCAGGATATGTCCTTTAACTCCCACATAAAACAAACTTCAAGAACTGCCTTTTTTCATTTACGTAACATTGCAAAAATCAGGCACATCCTATCTCAAAAACATGCAGAAAAACTAGTCCATGCATTTGTTACGTCTAGGCTGGACTATTGCAACTCTCTATTATCAGGCTGCCCCAATAAATCCCTTAAGACTCTCCAGCTGATTCAGAATGCTGCGGCACGTTTACTGACAAGAACCAGAAAAAGAGATCATATTTCTCCAATATTAGCTTCTCTACACTGGCTCCCTGTAAAATCCAGAATAGAATTTAAAATCCTTCTTCTCACCTTCAAAGCCCTAAATGGTTAGGCACCATCATATCTTAAAGAGCTCATAGTACCCTATTACCCCACTAGAGCACTGCGCTCCCAGAATGCAGGGTTCCTTGTGGTTCCTAGAGTCTCTAAAAGTAGAACGGGAGCCAGAGCCTTCAGCTATCAAGCTCCTCTCCTGTGGAACCAGATCTCAGTTTGTGTACGGGAGGCAGACAACCTCCTCACATTTAGGAGTAGGCTTAAGACTTTCCTCTTTGATAAAGCTTATAGTAGGGCTGACTCAGGTGACCTCCTGAGCCACCCCTTAGTTATGCTGCTATAGACCTAGACTGCCGGGGGACTTCCCATGATGCACTGAGCTCCTCTCTCCTCCTCTTCCTCATCCTCTCCATCTGTACGCCCTCATATCCCATCAATGCTTGTTACTAATTCAATGTCTTCCCGTAGTTGTGTGCTTTCTCTCCTCTTTCTCTCTCTCTCTCCCTTCTGTTGCTTTCTGCAGGTATTTCTGCCTCCGGAGCTGTAGAGTCTGGGTCTATGGTTGCGGCCACCTGCTGCCCCCGTGCTCCTGCTCTGCACCCGCTGCTGCTATTACTGTTGTTGCTCTTGTTATTAGTATTGCTATTATAATGTTGCTCTTAGTGTTGTTTCTGTTGGTGTTAACATCAATGCCATTACCATATCTATTGCCTTACATCCCTATGTGGAACTGTATTGTGCTGCTGTATGTTCTCTTTCCTCCTGCTCTCTCTCTCCCGCTCCCCCCCTCCCCACACCTCAACCCAACCGGTCGAGGCAGATGACCACCCACCTAGAGCCTGGTTCTGCTCGAGGTTTCTACCTGTTAAAAGGGAGTTTTTCCTTGCCACTGTCGCATAGTGCTTGCTCATGGTGGGAACTGTTGGGTCTCTGTAAATATAAAGAGTCGGTCTAGACCTGCTCTACTCGAAAAAGTGCCCTGAGATAACTTTGTTATGATATGGCGCTATATAAATAAAACTGAATTGAATTGAATGGTGAAGAGACCGGAAGAAGAACAAATAGCTCACTACTGAAAACGTTTTAATTTAAAAAAAATCATTTTTATATTTATTTTTTTAAATACCAATGCTACCAAATGTTACTGAAAAATGTGGTTAAACTAGTAACATACACTGTGCACACAATCTAAATGCAAATGCAAAACAAGGCAGCATAACACACGTCAAATATGTTTTGATTCAGATTCAGAATATCGCCTGTATATTGAAACACACATCCATTCATGTATAAGTTATTACTAAGTTATTAAATGCAATATTTACTGTCTTGCATTCAATCTCCCTGAGAGTATCTGAAGTTGGATTTAGTATCACCTCCTGAGAAGTGCTGAAATTTAGGTTCAGGAACTGGCCCCTAAAGTGAGGGGAGAACTGTAGAAACAAAAGCGTGAACATGTGACAATCAATACACCTTAAGTTACGGGCCATTAAATGTGGGATAGGCAGTATTTCTTTGCAGTCATTGGGCAAAAATGCCATATTAACCGTGCAGCATATTGTAATTAAAGTGGTCAGAGCAGACCTCTACTTCAGCCCCTCTTCAGTCCTCTTGGCTCCGATTTCAGGCTTCAGAAAATCTAGCCCATGATGGGAGACTTTGGCCAATCACAAGTTATTTCAGAGAGACAGTGTGTTCGTATTGGCTAAGCTACAAGAGCAGATGTGCGTGCACGTCCCTTCAGATGGTTAAAGCCTGATTGAATGGTGGAAAATCCTGAAACTTGTGATAAATGTCCAACACCTCCTTTGCCTACAGCGGTGTATAGTACAAAACAACCCGTCCCGGCTCCACACGGAGCTTCAGGCTCATTATGTTCGATGCCATGGCGCTCATAACGACGAGTGGCAAAGAGGCATGATGACAAACAGTGGGGGATAACTGTTGACGGGGGACAGTGGTGTGTATGTGGTGTACTAGCCTCTCTTCCCGCTGCTGGACGGCATTGCAGCTGCCTCTGAAGCCTGGGGCGCTCTGCTCTGCGGCCGCGAAGTGCTGGAGGGGCGTCTTTGGGAAGTCTCGGTGGGAGGGACCGCGGTCTCGATGAGGCTCACACCGTGGAGAGTGAGCCCTACGAGGGATAATACTGGTTGAAGTTGGTGGTTTGGTGGGAGGGGCTTAACTGAGTGATACGAGGCAACAGAGAGAGAGGAGGAAGGTTTTGCACAGGTTGCACAGATTTTGCCTCCCCCAGCTTTAAGTTCTTGTAGTGGAAAAGGTCTATTTACAGTGCTGAACATTGCTGACTGGCCAAACATGGAGCTTGTAGCTGCAACAATTTGGAAACTTAAACAGGAAAGTGCAACACAACAAAGTTTTAGTTTAGTTCCTGAGTTTAGTTCCTATGGCTCCCTAATTATAAATAAAAAAATCCTTATCTGGAAGCTCTGCTCTGTTTTAATAGTCTTCGTATTTTCTTCATTTAGCTTGTTTTTATTGTCTTGTGAAGCACTTCATAATGTGACACAAAAAATTGCTGGACTTCCATTTCCGGTGAGCATGCAGTGAGCGTTTTTCCATCATTAAAATCTTTGTAAAAGACCCATATGCTTCAGCTTAAGACAGCTTAAGTTGAAAAAAGATGCCAAACAACAAGAAAAATGACAAGGTGACGGAAGATGATAACTAGCCCAGAGCAGTGAACAGCAGACAGGAAAGGTCAGACGATAGCCATGAGGTTAATAGCAGATCACCTAGTACCCAAGACATTATGGATGGTATAACTAGCTTAAAGACTTTATTTGGCCAAAATGTTTGATGTGATTGCGCAGGCCCTATCACAAATGCAGACCTTTCTGACAGACATCACCATCAGAGTCACCACAAATAAACAAGTTACAGGCGTACATGAGAGCCAAATTACTAGCTTAGAGGTACACTCCTCAGAGCTAGCTGCAGAGTGAAGGAGGCTCGGAGAGAAAACATGCGATTTGGAGGCCCGATCCAGTCGAAACAACAACTAGATAATTGGAATCCCAGAAAAAGCAGAGAAAGGCCTGCCAACAGATTTCGTTGCGGAGTTGCTCTCAACACTGCTGAGAAAGGATGATTTCTCCGAGCCTATAAAAATCGACAGAGTGCACAGGATCAGTCGAATCATGACTGACCAAGAGCACTTGTTGCACGGATACATCACTACTAAATGAAGGAACACATTCTAAGCCTAGCAAGACAGAAACATTGGGAAAAAGGTGTATATATTTCTCGACTTGGCTGAGGATATCCTGAAGCAGCGACACCATTTTAACAACGTCAAGACAAAATGCAAGGCCAAAGGCATCAGGTATGGATTTCGACATCCAGCCACATTCATTGTAACAGTGAAGGAAGGTGAAGAGACCAAGACATTTAAGACACCTGAGGCAGCTGAAAGCTACCTGTCCAGGGCAGTGGACAATAATGGGATTTTACATTTCATCAAGATAGATAAAGTTAATATTAGACTCATAAAAGCTGGTTTCAAGTTGAGGGACATTATTGTTACAGAAAGCAGTAAAAGTAAGGCTTTCATTCTTGGACAATTGGGGAAGAGTGGGGCTTAGCCTACACTTTGGTTGGACGGGACATAGAATGCTACGTTGTATTGGGGTGAGTGTTCTTCCACTGAGAGAAGTGAGGGAACAAGTTGTTTTGCTATTGCAGCTTTTCTGAGAGGCACATCCAAGTCGCACTACCAAAACTAAATCTGCAGCAGTGTTAAATAATTACCTGAAAAATCTTAACTTGGCTGATGCCTGGAGAAGCTTACACCCAGCAGATAGTGAATACTCCTTCTATTCTGCAGTACATAAATCATATTCCAGAATTTATCTATTTGTCATTGATTGTAGGTTGTTGCAGACGGTAGTGGCTGTTCAGTATCTGCTCTGTCTCTCTGCTTCTCCTGGTACCACCCTCCCCCTCCTACAGCAGGTGATTGAGCACGGCTGGTTTCCAGGTGTACAAAGGCCGGGAGAGGGGATGCAGACGGGGCCGGTGGGCCATTCGGCAGACTTCTTTCTGACAGACAGTCTGTGTGTTGTAGTGTAGTGGGATCGGTAGAGTTGCTCCTTTCTTTGAAGGGAGGGTGGTTATTTATTTTAATTCTAGTTGTGTTTTCATTGTGACTTTCTTCCTGCTTCTAACGAGTTGGATTTCTGTTCTGTTGTTAAAACCTTGTACTTTTGTTCGATTTTAAGTTTAATAAATCCCTTGGTTGCGCCCATGCTTTCGTTTCCCTGATTCTTTTCCCTCGGGTTTCTTTTTATTGTTATTCCCCTCATCCCCTGGACTTTTCAAGGATGTAACATTTGGGGGCTCGTCCAGGATCCGGACAGAGGAGAACGGGAAGCAAACTTATTGTATAGGCAAGTATTTGTTTATGTTGGTATTGTCTCCGGTGGCTATCGTGGTGAGTGTCTGGGTGTCCATTGTCTAGCCTTCGCTAAACATTTAAAGTGACAATAGACAACTTTTTTGCTTTAACTTATCATTATGAAGTAAATGTTGATTGCACAATGTAATGGCTATAAAATAATCACACCAATTCTGTCAGCCCATGAGTACGATCTGCTGGGGAAAAAGAAGGCTCGATTTACGGCACAAAGGAAGCGGGTCAATCATTGCACTGTGCAATCAAAACAGAAGAGGAATTGATAGCTATGCCCAGCTAGCAGAGTGTGCACCTGTATAAAACATGGTTTCCTCTTAATATGACTTAAAAAACAAACCCAGCCACAATCCTTTTTCGTACATTGAGTACATTTACATACATAATCAGGATTTCATCAAACTATATTCAAGAGAGTTTAAAGGTTTTTTTTAAGTAATTGTGAAACTGAGAGATAAAAAGTGAATGTAAAAATGTCTCGTCAAATGTTCAAACATGTACGTTATTAAAAATAAGCAACCAAGATTGTTCTACCCTAAATCCACAAACAACCTACAGTCCCAAAACACCATTAACACAACACTGACAACCTATCCTTACTCACAGCAGATTATACCCATTCAAAAGTGTCTCCCTGTAGCACTTTCTACAACTTACTACTACAAATTACTGATATCATTCATACCTTACCAACTCCACCTGCTGAGGCCATGAGGAAAACAATAACAGTGGAAAAATACGCTGCTCCAAATTACCACAAACACTGCAAAGGCAAAAAAAAGGACCCATTTGTCACAGCTGGGCTCTTAGACTGGGACAAAAAGGGGTGACACACGGGTGTACTAAATAACAAAGTAACTTATTTACAACAAAATAATCAAAGCAAATAAAAGGGCACAATGACACCAAGCCATCTAAGAAGTAATGTATGGAAGCATGTTGAATTTGATACCATAGATTTTTTGGGATAGAAGTAGCCGACTTTGTAAAATGCAGCTGCCTTACATTAACGTCGTCATGACAACAAATCTGAAGCCAGTGGAGTATGAAACCTGAGACCTACTGGCAGATCCTTTTGTGTCATGACAGCTGCAGAATAACAATCTCATCTGGTTTAAATGTTTCTCCAGCAGAGTGGTGTCCATCTCTGAAGTTAATAGGTTCAATCATGGACCGGTCACTCTTCATGGACACACCGTACAGTTCAGGGATATTTTACCAAACTAAATACTGTGCATATGAATGGTGATTATAGTTGTATTGTAATTGTTTGTTTCAATCTGACAGGATTCCTGAGAGTGTCGATGCTTTTACACTCTTCTTTCATCACTGCAGCTCAGAACAACATTAAGCGAGTTTGTGATGATGATAAATAGAAAGTGCACTTGTCTTTTATTAGAAAAATTATCCACACACTGTCAGTTAGCTCCCAGAAAATCATGAATACAACATTTTGGTCGTAAAGACCTCATCAGGTATTAACTTCTTTCCTCTCTCCGCTCTACTTTGGCAGCAGAAACGTCTTAAATTGCTTTTATCTTGTTTAAGTTTATCACATTCACAGTTTATTAATCATGAAACAAAAAAGCACAAATACTCACTCTACACTACTGATCATGTTGAAAATGACAAATGTATTTAAAGAGACATATATGCTGTGATTATTCATAGCCTTAGCCTTACTGTTAATATCTGGATATTACTCCTGGTGTTGCCACAGCTTCTTATTGTATTCATGTTCTATGATTATATTATTTACATTTCTCCTGGCTGAACATCACTTTATGCTGCTGAGGTAACACAATTGTCCTGCAGGTGTCGCTGGTTGATCTCATATCATATTAAGTACTCAACTCATGGTTCTGATGATGTTGCTTGTAGTAAATAAAGTCCACCCCTCTCACGTGATTGGATAACTCTTCAGCTTCATGACACAGGTTATCCAGGATCACTGATGTCAGACTCAGTGAAGCAGGTAACCCAAAGAGAGCCAGACTAAGCTGAACATGCTTTCTGAGAAAGGCCCCCGAACACTTTACAGATGAAAAGTAAACTGATCAGTGAAACTTGTTGTTGCTTATTGGCAAATGTTTTTTTTTTGTTTGTTCATTATTTCACAGTCCTTTTAGTTTTATTTTTCAATGTATTTAACTGTTTAAATTTTCTGCTGTCTAACTGTTTTTGTTGCAAAGCACATTGAGCTTTAGAGAGTTTGATTTTCCACTTTGGGACTTTAAACAATGTTCATAATATCAGTTAGCTAAACTGGTTATATTAATCATGACTTGTTGCTGATCATTCCTTCTGTTTAAAGCTACAAGCCTTTTTAAAATGTGACATGATAAGAGGAGGTGGAGAACATTACAGGAGTGTTGTTTTAAATGATAAACATCAGTAAAACAGCCTGCAGTCAGCCATCACAGCAGCTGCACACAAAACTGGAGTGCGCCTGTATTCTGATTTACGGTAATCAACACCGTTTGTGACTTCTTTCGATTCTTTTCTGGAACAACAAACACGCTTTCATACTGATTACTGACTGTTAGCAGCTGTTAGCATCACCGGTGAACCCGGTTTTCACTGTTTCAAACTAAAAAGCACAAGAGCCGAGCAGCTGATCCTGTCGACCAACAACCTCGACACCTCTCACACATTCAGTTTGTACACTGATGATTGGGTCAAACTAACAGAAGGCAGAAACAGTCAGATAACACGAGTCATTACACAAGAAAAGAGACAAATCCCACATGAAAAACTGACATTAAAACACACATTTACCTTTTTGTCCAGACGGAGAAAATAATCTGCGCCACGACCAGAGAGAAGTGGAAGTTAGAGAAGAGAGAAGTTAATGTCATGACATGTGGTATGGTGGTGGTGTGGTAACATCAGTACTGTACAACAAGCCCCACATCCTCTCTTTGCTTTTATTACTATCATCTGCACCTAGAATGAATACTGACCCAGAACGGATCCAGAACTGACTGAAAACTGACCTCAAACGGAACAGACTGAACTAAGAAGTGAGGAAACACTTTTCCTGTCATAGGATTTAAGGACATTTGAGACAGTTTATCAAGAAGTTGAACTGGTTAACGGTTCTTGTTTCTATTGTGAAACTACTTAACTGCACTAAAATAAGGGTTTCCTTTGCTGATTGAAATAGGAACGTCAACTCAGGTTTTAATATTTGATGTCTCTTAAAAAAGGGTCCACTATTCAGTTAGCAGGTCTGTGACCAGTAGGCAGGTGGCCGGATTAACCTGCTAGGGGGGCCCCGGGGCAGAGATCTGTTGTTGGGCCCCTGTTGACCTCCACTGTACATGGCACCTTCTTTATTTCCCCAGATACCCAGATGCATATTCATAGGAGTTTTCTATGAGGCAGAAGGGGTAGATGTGATTTTAAGATTTTTAACAAGGTAAATGGACTTTTAATGGAAAAATCATGTCAGAACTGAATTATTATTCAAAGCAGAGTATTTGTTTGTCTTGGCACGTCTGGATGGGATCTTTAAGCAAAAATTAAATATTCAGTGATTCCAGCTTCTCTAATGTGAATATTTCCTGGTTTTCTTCTATGATAGTAAACTCAGTATCTTCTTGGACTGTCAAACAAGACATATGAAAGCTAGAATCTTAACTAAAACTACAAAACTTGATCATATCGCACCAGTCTTAGCTTCCCTTCATCGGCTGCCTCTCCATGTCAGATCAGACTTTAAGGTGCTTCTGATGACTTTGTAAATGGGCTCCCCCTTAATACCTGTCTGATCTCTTTAAACCTTATATCCCATCCTGTGCTCTCCTCTCAGAATACAGGCCTCCTGTCTGTCCCCACCGTTAAAAGAAGTCAGCTGGCTGCAGGGTCTTTTCCTATCGTGCCCCCTTCCTCTGGAATAACCTCCCTGTTGACATCAATCTGACTCTGCTGAGGCCTTTAAATCCAAACTTAAAACGGTTGAGTTTTGCCTCTTGTGTGTTTGTGTAATCTGTCCTCTTTCCAGGTCTCCATGGTGGAGAGGAGGTCATGTGACTCAGGTCTGTTTGGTGACACCTGAAGTTGCTCAACGTCCTCCTGGATCCATATTCTTTCTATATGTTTACAATCGATCTATAACTTTGTTATCCTGATTGTCCATACTGTAATTTCACTATGTTGGTTTGTTCTGTACACACGACATCTATTTCCTGTCTGTCCGTCCCTCCTCTGCTGCTCTTCCTGAGCTTTCTCCCAGTTTCTTCCATTAAAGGGTTTTTGGGGAGTTTCTCCTGATCTGAATCGAGGGTCTGAGGACAGAGGGGGTCGTATGCTGCACAGATTGTAAAGAACCTGGAGGCACATTAGTGATTTGTGATATTGGGCTAAATAAATAAAAGTGACTCGACTTGAAAACAGAAACAGGGCTCAGCTATTAGCCCACAGCCTCCATTGCAACACTACACTTCCTGTTTACATCACCCAAACAATGATGGGAAGTGTAGTGCTAAAATCTCTTACACATTCAACCCAAACTGAAATAAGTTAAAGAAAAACAACAGGAGAGACAAAATGCATGAAATTACCATTTTAATCTGTTAGAGACAGGAGGAGGAGGAGAGGGCTGTACTTCTGTTATTGTGACTGACTCTTATTAATCATCAATCATTGGCCCAATATTGTGCAACCTAATGAAACCAGTTATGTGTTTGGATGCATGAGAGGCAAAAAGAGGTTTTAATAAGAAGTATTGTCTTGTCTCATCCTCTGTGTGCCATAAAAATATTACATTTCACTTATGTTTGTGTTTGTTGTGACTAATTGGCCCAATAGCGATAGCCACGGTGGTGAATGAAACTACGTGTTGTTGACGCGCATACCTTTAGTTCCTCCTTTGTCGCTTGCTTCTTCTGTCTTGCTGCAGTTGTTGATTGCAGAATGTAGTTTCCTCAGCTGTGTTAGTACCTGTAGTAGCCTGTTGTTTTGTGTCACTTAATGGTGTGAAATCATTTCATAAGAAGCATTACACCTCCTGCAGTCCAAACACAATGAGGCTACACACCTGTGTCTGTTTATTACCTGACTGTGTGACATGACCCATCACCAATGTTACTGCCCCCTAGTGGCGCAGCATACTAATACCCAAAAAATATCATTAACATGTTTTCTCTAAACTACATGTAAATTACCAGCAAAGACAGCGAACACGAAAACTGTTTAATAAATGTTGGATAAAGTTCTAATATGTTGTGAAACTGAACTTGGTTGCTTGTTTTTAATATTAACTTACATGTTTGAACATTTGACGAGACATTTTTACATTCACTTTTTATCTCTGTCAGTTACACAATTATTTTGAAAAAACCTTTAAACTCTCTTGAATATAGTTTGATGAAATCCTGATTATGTCTGTAAATGTACTCAATATATGAAACAAAGAATTGTGACTGGGTTTGTTTTTTAAGTCACATTAAGAGGAAGCCATGTTTTATACAGGTGCATATCTGCATAAACCTAATTTGCATAAGCAGAGTTTAGAAATGAGCAGTGATATATGTGAGCTTCATTTCATCAAGTCCACAAAAGTAAGTAATGACTTATTATACAAAACATGTTGAAAATGAGACAGTTAAAAAAAGAGTTGCGTATGTTCAGTACAAACACACATGCTGTGTTTACCTCTTCAGTATAAGACTTCACCATAGTCTCAGAAATATGAAATCAAGATCAACGGCATTATGATTTGGAAGGTGTATGAAAAATGTTTCCATACAAAAATAATGTTTACATGCTGAATGTGAGTGTATGAAATCCAGAAATCAGAATACTGAAGGCACACACACATCCATGAATAATCTACAAAATCATGAATGCTTATATTAATAATGTGTTGCCATTTTAAACCTCTTTAACTCCTCCCACAAGGCGGGACAATGATATCCAATAGTTGTATTATTATTATTTGCATTAGCCAGAGTATATATATATGATGAGTTGTATACTGACATTCATTTCATCTAATACATTTGGTGAGTTGCACATCCTGAATTAATCTTAATATAAAATCTGGATTTTGTATTCTGGAGGTTTATTCCTGAGATTCATATTATATTCAATTCCGGGGTTTTTGTGTTTTTAATGATTTTTTTTTTTTACAGAACATTAATCTGAAAATGTCTGTAAACGACGTAGCTGAAAATGATGTAGATACAATTAATCACATTTCTAATTGACTTTGACTTAATTTGACTTTTATGGGATAGAAATTCTGAATGTGTACAAAATCATGAAATCTGAAAAGACTTTGAAGACTAATGAAGAAAACCTGAAATGCTGGGTACAAGTTCCTGAATGTGTTCGCAGTGTTGAAGGAGGAAAGAAAATAATGTGAACTTTGAGCTATCCTCGCCATCCCAGCTGATCCCTGAATCTCTCATAAGAGTTGAAATCAAGTTGGTTTAATAATGTCTTTGTTTTACTTTGATTGCATTCTTATAGTCAGGTTCTGTGTGTGTCACATGTTGCATGTCAAGCAGCTCAAGTTAAGTCAAGTTTTATAGGCCTTTCATGTGTTCAGTTTATATCTTAACAGTAACTACCAGTGTTATAAGTTGCAACTTTTCCATGATATGCTCGTATTATATTCATTTGTTTTACGATTGTTCTATGATATACTCATGTACTCTTATATTCACTCAGCAGTAGGCTCAAGTTATATTCAGTATTGCATCTTAGAGGGTCATAGTACTGTTTTCTTATTCATGTTACAGTGGTGATTTGAACAGTTTGTGTTCTTCTCTATCTTTCAAAATCTTTTGCTTACCCATTCCTGTGCCCAATTATTGGTGTCTACATTTACTCATTGATATGTTCATTTACCATTCACATATATTCAGGCTTATTCTACATTTTTGTATTCCATGTAAACGTATATACTCCTCTTAAGAACCAAGTTTAGGTTTGTAGTATATTTTACATTATACAGTTTAAGCAAATAATCATTTTTAGATTTTATATTGTACTCCTTAAAGTTTAAGCATGTATTCAGTTTTATGTGTTAAATTATACTCTTTATAAAATCATTTTCATTTTGTACTCTCTGTAGGTTTCCTGCACCCCCTTGAACCACTGTACTAAAATAATGTAGGGGCTTTCTGCTAGTTTCCCAGAGTCACTGACTGTCAGAGCTTTCTGGTCATTTCCAGAAGGTTGCAGCAGCAGGATGTAATGTATGAAGCAGTATAGCTCGTTACCCAAAAAAGGAGACAAGATGTGCTCTGCATTGAGCCACTTGAGCAACAGGAGGAGTTAAACAGGGAGGGTTTTCTGTATAAAAGGCAGATTTGAGGCTCTTTTTACTCTTTTCAGGGGGACTTTTTGTTGTGTGATTTTCTTGAGGCGTTATTGTCTGTTTTTGCTCTTTTTATGTTTGGTTTTTGATTTATTTTTATAACACTTTTTGAAGTTTGGTCTAATTCATTCTTTGTCTCTGTACCACTTAGAGAAAATTATTGTTATCCTTAAATAGTTTTTTCTGAAGAAGCCCTCCCCATCACCTTTCAGGTGAGCCCCCTCCACATGATGGTTAGAGGTTAACCCCAATTAGGTCTAGATTTAGACACTATGCTAGGGGACCTATAGGCATTCCTTAGACCAGCCATTCTCTACCTGTTGGCTGCAGCCCAATGCTGGGCCTCAGAGCGCCATCTAGTGGGCTGGAGAGGCAGTGGTACTGCCAAATGGTTAGATTAAAATAAAATACTAAAATTTGGGGGGTATTTTACAAAGCTAGTTATTTTTTTATCTAAATGTGCTCAAGAATTGACATAAATAAATAACGTCCAATTAAAATGCATAATTTCAGTGACCAGTTACTGGTCAATATCACCAGCCAATCACAACGCATCATCAGGTAGAGACTAACGTGTTTTGCCACTGCTAGCTAGCCAACATTCCCTCAGATGCAACAACACAAAATGGATCAGTTTGTGAAACTAAAAAGTGATGTGGAAGACATCCCTGTGCCAGTAAAAGCTCCAAAGTGTGTGGTGAGGAAATATGAGCCTGGATACATTCAATGTGGATTCATAATGGCAGGCAGTGCAAAGCACAGTGTGTTGAATGTGGTGAAACATTTATTTATTTGAGAAGGTGGTCCTCGGACATTTTTTAACAATCAGAAGTTACAAAAGGTTGAGAACCCCTGCCTTAGGGTTTCATTAGGAACAAGGCTGGGGTACACAAGGAACCATTAAGAGTATCTTTGGGTGACTAACTATGGGGCTGTCCCTGACAGCAAGGCATCTCCCTGGCGTATACCAGAGAACGAAAAAGGGTTCAAGAGGTAAGTCTCAACTGTTCGGTTATGTGTAGGTAAGGGAGGGAAGACAACCCATAGTACACTTAAATGGACTTTACTTATATAGCGCTTTTCAACCGGTTAACGGTTCCCAAAGCACTTTACAGATTGGTCTCATTTACCCATTCACACATACACATTCAGACACAGGATTCAGTGTCCTGCCCAAGGAAGGTGGGCAGGACACCGTGTGTGTCCTCGAACCGCCAACCCTGGGATTAATGGACGACCCGCTCTACCTCCTAAGCCACACCCGCCTTAGAAGGCGGGTTCAGGTTTGGGCACGCTGCGCCGTTAAGGCCCGACACTCCCGGCACAGAAAGCCACCCCGAGAGCTCTGCAGCCTGAACAAGAGTCTCAGTTAAAGACAGATAAGAAAGGTCTGTCCTCACGAGGGAGCATCCCTCTCGGCCACACCTCCATGTTCTCATCAATGGTGAGTTCTTTATTTTGAGTCCACCGTACAGATGATAAAGCCTTTGACGGAACAACCTAACCTGACGCGCCAGATGGTTTGTTATACAGGACCATCTGAGAAGTCTTCCTTGGAAACTGTTTGGAAAAGGGAAGGCACTTTCAAAAAATACTGGGCAGGTGACTGGATGAACTGTCTATCACAGGCTAACTTCAACCAATCAGATCAACGAACCATATGAGTTGACTATGTGATCGTTCACAGAGTGTCGGAGGAGACAGGAAGTTTGGCTTGTTTTTAGAGGCCATGAGGCCTGACATGGTAACATGGTCTGAGGAGGTGAAGAGGATCCTCCTGATTGAACTGAAGGTCCCGTGGGAAGACGGATGCGAAGAGGCCTCGGAGAGGAAAGCTACCAAGTACCAGGACCTGGTCCAACAATGCAATCCAGTTGAGCTGCTGGAAGCGACTCAGTTTATCACATTCAGACTGAGCTTCTCTGATTCAAACAAAATGTTTCAATTAAAGACGTGTGTGTAGGGTTTTTATGATTATATCACCTTTTAGATTACTTTGACAGCAAAGGTTTTTATTTGCAGTCAAATAAAACAATCCCAGTTAAAATGAAGGATGCACAAATCAATTCTAAAGCTGAAGTGAATATGAGGCTCCAGCAGTCTGAATTAGAGAAACCAAATGGGTCTTTCCCAAAGTTACAATCCTTTCAGTACAAAGTTTCCTTTATCCATTCATATACAGATATTGTCTGTGCAAATGACACAAATAAGACACATTATAACCTTACAATGATCAATAACAAATAAAAATATAAATTGTCTTGAAAAAGATATACTTGATTACTACATAATTTATTGTATATAATATACATGCCTATTTATATGAAAAAGAAATCAAAGTACAGAAGACCTAAAACTAAAATCTTAATTTTCACCCCAAAAACCTGAAAGAAAACTTATTTCAAGGTGTTTAAAACCAAAGACATGTAGTGAAAAGTTAGCATGACTTACTAGAGGTGTGTGTGTGTGTGTGTGTGTGTGTGTGTGTGTGTGTGTGTTTGTCAGCAGTGTGTGTGTTTCTCTAACAGGAGACTCTCCCTCCTACAGTGAACACAGAGACACTGAGCAACCAGATGACCAGAATCCAAACCCAGGATAAAGAGGTTCAGTGAATGTGGTGTTGAAGGTGTGGAGGTGGATCAGAGAGTCAGAGGAGACTTTGTAGAAGGACAGAGAGCCAGCAGGACAGTCCACATACACTGCTACTCTGTGAGAGGAGGAGGAGGAGGAGGAGGAGGAGGAGGAGAGGTCTGTACTTCTGTTATTGTGAATGACAGAGTAACCATCATCAGAGCAGAAAAGACTCCAGGACTGATTATTCCGTCCAAACACACAGTCACCACTGTTTCCTCTCCTTCTGATTCCTCTGTAAGTCACTGATATATCAACCCCTCCGCTCCACTCGACCTCCCAGTAACAGCGACCAGTCAGACCATTAATACACAGCAGCTGATACCAGTAGTCAAACCTCTCTGGATGATCTGGATACGTGTGCTTCTCTCTCACTAACGTCACCTTCCTGTTGTTGTCAGACAGTTTGAGCTCTCTGTTTACTGTGTTTGTGTCCAGTGTGAGTTCACAGGCATCTGATGGAGGGAACAAGACACAATACAGCAGCAGTTTATCATCTAACACACCTGATGGCTTTATTTGTTGCTTTATTAACAGACTGACTGTTAATTAGATCAAAACTTCACAATGACTCATCTTTTTGGATCTTCTGTCAAACTGAGAATTGAATGCAGATACACAAGCTTTTGATTTAAACTACTTGAACATGTGCTGCCTTGTTTCCATGAATCAAAGTGAACACACACTTACACTTTCTCAGACCAGGTTTCAGCCTCTGCTCTCCACCATGTTCCACCCTGGAGGAAGAAGCAAAGTCAGAAGCTTCCTTCTTCATCAACCTTCACTCAGAACCACCATTAAGACAAAACAGCTGCATTTATGAAACACATTTCACACACAGACTCAATTCAACTTTACACTAAATATAAAGTGGGAGAAAGCTCAGGAAGAGCAGCAGAGGAGGGATCCCTCTTCAGGACGGACAGACAGGAAATAGATGTCGTGTGTACAGAATAAACCAAAATAAGTATTTAGTGTTGAATAAAGTCTCAGATCTTCTCAGCCTGATAATCAGACCATGAATGTCCATTTTATTTCTCTTCATTGTTCAGTGTGACATCGTGTTCATGTCAGCTGTTTTCTGTTTGGGAGGGAGGTTATTTTGCTCCGACCTATCAGCAGTGACTGACATATCTGTCCCGTTGACATCATCTTCAGGGGACACAGAAGCTGTGGTCCAGGTAGTTAGAAGCAGTTAACTTAACGTTTGTCATGTGGATCCAAGAAATCTGCTGATTTAAGAGTTGTTATTTCTGGAAGTCGACTTCTAACAAGCTGTACAGCTGCAAACATCTCAGGGTTCATTCTGGAGCAGAAGATCACTGATGGATGGAAAACATTTAGAGTCCTATTGTCCTGAAACTGGGTGCAAACACACATGGGTGTCACCAACTCATGGTGGACATTTTGGTGACCATCAGCAGCAGCGTAAACCAGACGCAGCACAGCGCGATATGGAAGAGAGGCTAAATCAATTATTAGTAGGAGGAATACAGAATCAGCAGGTGGAGGCGGGGCTAACTTCAATAATGACCAATCACATGAGCTCCTCTCACCCCCTTTAAATACAGCAGACAGATTAAACCAACCAGGAGCAGAGAGGCTGAGGAGTCTATGAGGAAAAAAAGTCCCAAAACACAAATATACAACACAACAAATGTGTTGTCAGGGGCAGAAAATGTCCTTTTTACAGCTTCATTTATGTTTCTGGAAACACTGAAACTCCATTATTGTCTGTTGCCAGATTTTGTTGTTATTCCCTTTAGTGGTTACAGATGTTATGTTCAGGTAAGACTGGCAGACACTGTACACATTAAGCCTGATTTGAACCTGGAAATTGGTTTCCCCGATTCATTTTAGAAACGGGCAGAATTTCTGCCAGATCGGTTGTTCTTTGACGTTCAGTTTGAGGTCACAACGTCTGATTAATTTCCTGAACGATCAATGATCTGTCTGTTGGACGATCGGTTGGATTTCTGGCAGGTCAGAAAAGATCTGTTATTAACTGTAATGAGCTTGTTTTAATATTATTGCAGTAATATTTTACATGTTGTGGTTAAACCTGTAGTCTGACTGAGACTGCTGTGATATAAAACTGGACTTCATTGCAGAACAGATCAGACTGTCTGCATCTTCCAGCTTTTCTTTTTGTCTTCTTACTTTCTGTTCATAGTAGAATTGCACAAAATAATGCTGCCTTTCTCTCTTTTAGTCAATATTATTGAGGACGCTGTCATCTAGTTTGAATAAACTTTATTGGAATTGTTTATGGACAAAACTGGAAGTTTTTACATTCAGTGTGAGCTCCGTGTTGTGGCCGGTCGATTGATCCGTACAGTGTGAAAATAAAAGTCTTGGCTGTGCAGAAAGACTAATAAAAACACCTGTTCTGAATTTTATCACTTGTTTGAATGAGCGTTATCAGTGGTTATCAGTCTCATTGATATGGGTTAGAAGGGGCCTGCAACACCTGCTAGTAGGTTCCGAAGAGTTATCATCTATTCACATGGTTGATCACTCATGTCACATTACCTTGGGTTTTGGCAATAAAACTACCTTTCCATCCACCACAGCCTCAGCCTAACATGGACGTTTTCACTCTTCATACTACGTCACCTGACGCAGGTTTACGTTGAACGCCTGGTGCGTCTCATACAGACGTGCTCAAACGTGAATAGACGATAACGGCCTTCTCAACCTACTAGCAGGTATAGCAGACCCTTTCTAACCCACATCTATAAGACTGATAACCACTGATAATATATCTGATAATATAATCATTGATTAAATGATTCAATAAAAACAGTTTTCAATAGCAATACATGTGCAACTTGATAACAAAAGGACAGAAATCAGCAAACTGCACCCACATACAAACTGGAGCACCAGTGGCTCCACAGTCTGGATGAAAACCCGACCGAGCTCAACTCAGGGTTGGCCAAGGCCAGAATAAAGCCATTCTCTGAAACAGACAGCCTGCATATACTGTATATCTGTACATGAGATTTCATATTATAGCACAGCAGGTAAGCAACATTTAGGAACGTTTGGCTGGCACTACACCATCATGGAAATTTAAGAAGCAGTCTTATGGCATCGTTATAGGCCACGTCAAGTCTCTGCATGTTGCTTTTTCTATAGGAACACCACAAGTGGGTAGAATATAGTGGGGAACAAAATGCTCTAAATAAAGCTATCTTCACAGTAACCGAGCACATGCTGAATTTACGAACATGCATATTAGCTTGCAACACTGTCTGTGGATATCTTTATTATCCGATAAATCATTGACAATATGATGGACGAGATATTTAATTTCATTACAGAGTTTAAGAGGAAAATCATATAAGAAGAATTCAGGAATATACATATTTTCTGTTGTCAATCATAATATTACTGTTATTAGCATTATATTTAATGTCACAATCAATGCCATATTGAGAGCAAACCTTCAATAACTGTTGTAGGCCAGCACTATACAGACAGAGGATTACCAAATCATCTCCATACATAAGGTGATTAATTAAAATATTGCCAACCATACACCCTGTATTGCATGCATTTAACTGTTGTGACAAATCATCCATGTACACATTAAAAAGAAAAGGAGACAAAAAGCCGCCCTGTCGAACTCCATTACTAACATAAAATGGATGCAATACAGAATTTCCCCATTTAACCTCCATAGCCTGATGAATTCTTATTATCCATTTAGGGACTCTGGTAAGATGCAATTTATTGAATCATTTTTCATGATTTATGCTGTCAAAAGCCTTAAAAGCTTCTATAAAAACACATTAAAATAAGTTATAAGTTTCTAAAGTCAAGAATAAACTTTTAAGCCAATATAAACAAGACTTCCTCAAAGTCAAATTTTATGATAACTGGGCAAACTCCATCTGCTGATGAAGATCATGTAATGAAACTGAAAGCTCCAGAACAGCTACTAAATGAACCTTGAGCTGAGATTATTGTGTCAACTGCTGTTTCCAAGGTCAAGAATGAACTCTGATAATTTTACATTATGGTTTATAAACACTTGACTATATTTGTCAAAAAGTGTGTGTGTTGTTAAATGATCAACACCAGATCCTGGTCTGATATTAGTTAGGAGGTCAGTCTCAGTGGCAGGGATGCAAACACGTGTATGGTGAAAAAAGAGAGAGCTACCCAAAGACGAAGAAAAAATGCGACAGTGTAATATCATATAATCATGTGACCAGGGCTTTCATCAAGGATATGGAGCAGCCAGCCAATGGCAAAAGTAACCAGCTAGGGGGGGGTCCAGGGACATGCCCCCCTGGAGAAAATGTTTGGCCATGAAAGCCCAAATTTGGTGACCTGTGGCACATTCTAATGTATATATATATCATATACACTGACACTTTATCATATATTACTGCAGGAAGTTCCATAACGTCATATTTTATTTTCAAAACATGATTTGGGTCATCTGACCTTAGTTTGCATAACTGGTCAATAGCAAAAAATACAGAATCGTTCTAGGACATTTTAAACTGTAAACCTGCAGTGTGAGGCTGATCAGCATAGCCTACATCTTCCTCATGACACAGGCCCGTTACTTTGACAACATTGCTTGTTTAAGTGTGTGTTTGCAATGCACCTTAGAGATGACTCTACTGTTAAAAGTGCACTGTAAATAAAGATCATTCATTCATTCATTCATTCATTCAACCCATAAAAGTCTGTTGGGTGGGACAGACACAGACAGGCACGTTTCTCTATCATCATGCTCGCATTGTTCTGAATCGCAACTTGTTAATTACGACTATTTCATTAGAATCAAAAATGAATATAATAAAGTAGCCAGCTGGAGTGATTAGTCTGCAGTTTGTCTGGCAGCCGGCGCTTATGGAAAGCGGTCTTTTCTCGCTGTACGGCCAACTAAATGAATGGGATCTGTCGAGTTTATTTTAGTGGAAATCTAGCGTAAGAGAAGCTGCTCTGACACGAAGTACAATAACGTTGGCTAAAAAGACATAACTTACATAACCTACACAGCTAATGATGTTAAAAGTCCAAACCATATAAATTCAGCCAATAGAAAAAAGCGAATGTCCTTTAACTCAAGTGATGTCGCCACTCGCCGCTAAAAATGAGCCACAGTGCAGAGAGAGAGTAGTGTGTTCACAGACAAACTTACAGGCGTTTGCTCGGTCCAGCAAAACTAGAGTAATCAACCACGTAACCAGTGATGTAATGTGAGGTCGCTGTAACAGGACCTGACAGAGTAAAATTTCTTGCTCAATGCAGTTCAATCATGAGTGTGACAGAAATACACAGGGGGAGAGCGAGTCCTTTGCATCCCTGCAGTGGGGACAGGGACTCAGTTACTGTCTTCACTGTTATCAGCAGTGCTGCTGGTACTGACTGTGAACCAACAGTCCTCAGCCTGTCAGTGTGACAGAGAAACAGTGTGTGAGCTCTTGTTGTCTGTTCATACCTGAGAGTGTCCAGTCTCCAGTGTGGATCCTCCAGTCCAGCAGACATCAGTGTCACTCCTGAGTCTCCTGGATGATTGTAGCTCAGGTCCAGCTCTCTCAGATGGGAGGGGTTGGATCTCAGAGCTGAGGCCAGACAAGTACAGCCTTCCTCTGTGATCAAACAGCCAGACAGCCTGGAAACACAAACACGGAATGATATTTAATTTATTTTCATCTATTCTTTCCAGTGTGAATTCCCTGATTAAAATAAGTAAATGTTAAAATTTCTCATCAATCTGTGGAAAAAATAAGTGTGTTCC
Source organism: Macquaria australasica (assembly GCA_005408345.1). Classification (NCBI taxonomy): domain Eukaryota; kingdom Metazoa; phylum Chordata; class Actinopteri; order Centrarchiformes; family Percichthyidae; genus Macquaria; species Macquaria australasica. The sequence goes on from SEMN01000713.1 coordinate 215,452, forward strand.
ACTTTCTTCACCAGCTAGTCTCTAACTGTTTCTCTCTGCTGTTTGCTGCTGGGCAGGTAGTGTACAGTGGGTTTACAGGGCTTGTTTGATGAAAACAGCTGCCTGCTGCTGCTGAAAAAAGGTGCTGATGAGAGCTGCGAGACTGAATCAAAACAGTAAAGTTGTGGGTCATAAAAACAAAACAATGAGCTGAAAGACGCTTTAACGGTCCGTAGATCTGAGGGGTAGTGCAAAGTCATGTGATACTTCTGTTGGTTTGTCACTATGTCACACTGTTTAGTGTTAAGCATGGTCATTTGATCTATTGTTAATGTAAAAACACTGATTAGAGCAGCTTTAATAATTGTTGTTGGTTACCTTTGATGCAGAGTTAAAATAAATTATGAAATTTTCTCAAAGACAGTCACTCCCACAAACTTTCTCCGAAGAAATTGGTACCAGTGTTTTTGAATATAGTCTACACAGTTAAATCCTACAGACGCTGTGTATCTTTTTTATTGACATTAACTTGTATGTCAAGCAACATTTAAAGGGTTCTCTGTTAAGCAGAAGCTGAATCCTGACCTGAGAGTCTCCAGGGTACAGTGTGGGCTCTCCAGTCCAGCAGACAGCAGCTTCATTCCTGAATCCTGCAGGTCGTTGTTACTCAGGTCCAGCTCTCTCAGACTAGAGGACTGGGAGCTGAGAACTGAGGACAGAGCTTCACAGCTTCTCTCTGACAGATTACAGTCACTCAGCCTGAAGGAGAGTTAGTGATAAAGACAAATGTACATTTGCAATGAAAAACACATTAAATTTCTATGGTTTCCTTAAGTGAGTTGAGTCTTTAGAGTACAATGAAACTGAAAAAACAATTTGCAGGATTTTCAAATGATCAACTAATCAATTTGTTTACTAAATCTTGCAACAATCAGTTGAGTTAGACTTTCATTAGATTAGAACAACCCTACACATGTTATACAGGTAGTATCTGCAGCTGTGCACCTACAGAGCTTTGTTGGAGGCTTTGACCACTGGCAGCAGCCTCAAAAGAACCTCCTCTGAAGCAGAGTATTTCTTCAGGTCAAACATGTCCAGATTGTTTTCTGATGACAGTAATATGAAGCCCAGAGCTGACCACTGAGCAGGAGACAGTTTATCTGTGGAGAGACTTCCTGAACTCAGGTACTGCTGGATCTCCTCCACTAGAGAACTGTCATTCAGTTCATTCAGACAGTGGAACAGATTGATGCTTCTCTCTGGAGACAGATTCTCACTGATCTTCTTCTTGATGTACTTGACTGTTTCCTGATTGGTCAGTGAGCTACTTCCTGTGTGTGTCAACAGACCTCGTAGGAAAGTCTGATTGGTTTGCAGTGAAAGACCCAGGAGGAAGCGGAGGAACAAGTCCAGGTGTCCATTTGGACTCTGTAAGGCCTGGTCCACAGCACTCGGGTAAAGATGTTTGTCTCTAAATAGTTTAGACCACAGGGAAGTTGATTTTGTTTTTGACAGCAGATTGACACCAGAGTTGATGAAGGTCAGATGGACATGAAGAGCAGCCAGAAACTCCTGAACACTCAGATGAATAAAGCAGAACACCTTCTCCTGGTACAGTCCTCTCTCCTCTTTAAAGATCTGTGTGAACACTCCTGAGTACACTGAGGCTGCTCTGATATCGATGCCACACTCTGTCAGGTCTGATTCATAGAAGATCAGGTTGCCTTTCTGCAGCTGCTCAAAAGCCAGTTTTCCCAGAGACACAATCATCTTCCTGCTCTCTGGATTCCAGTGTGGATCTGTCTCAGCTCCTCCATCATACTTGATCTTCTTCAGTTTGGACTGAACCACCAGGAAGTGGATGTACATCTCAGTCAGGGTCTTGGGCAGCTGTCCCCCTCCCCTGCTCTTCATCACATCCTTCAGAACTGTAGCAGTGATCCAGCAGAAGACTGGGATGTGGCACATGATGTGGAGGCTTTGTGATGTCTTGATGTGGGAGATGATCCTGCTGGTCTGCTCCTCATCTCTGAATCTCTTCCTGAAGTACTCCTCCTTCTGTGGGTCAGTGAACCCTCTGACCTCTGTCACCATGTCAACACACTCAGGAAGGATCTGATTGGCTGCTGCAGGTCGTGTGGTTATCCAGAGGCGAGCAGAGGGCAGCAGGTTCCCCCTGATGAGGTTTGTCAGCAGCACATGCACTGAGGTGGACTCTGTAACATCAGTCAGGATCTCATTGTTGTGGAAGTCCAGAGGAAATCGACACTCATCCAGACCGTCAAAGATGAACACAACCTGGAACTCTTCAAACCTGCAGATTCCTGCTTCTTTGGTTTCAGTAAAGAAGTGATGAACAAGTTCCACCAAGCTGTACTTTTTCTCTTTCAGCACATTCAGCTCTCTGAAAGTGAATGGAAATGTGAACTGTATGTCCTGGTTGGCTTTGTCTTCAGCCCAGTCCAGAGTGAACTTCTGTGTTAAGACTGTTTTCCCAATGCCAGCCACTCCCTTCGTCATCACTGTTCTGATTGGTTCATCTCTTCCAGGTGAGGGTTTAAAGATGTCTTCACATCTGATGGTTGTTTCAGGTCTGTCTGGTTTCCTGGATGCTGCTTCAATCTGTCTGACCTCATGTTCATCATTGACCCCTGCAGTCCCCCCCTCTGTGATGTAGAGCTCTGTGTAGATCTGATTCAGAAGGGTTGGGTTTCCTGCTTCAGCAATCCCCTCAAACACACACTGGAACTTCTTCTGCAGGTTAGATTTGAGTTTACGTCGACAAACTGGAGCTATAGTTCCTGAATGAAAACAACAAATAAGATCAGTGAGTGGATGTTAGTGTTAATATGAGAAAAGTCAAGTGTGGAAAATCCTCTTACTGCTCTGCAGACAGTCAGCCAGCTCCTCCTGCTTCATTCTCCTCAGGAAGTGCAGTGTGATCTTCAGAAATGCCTCTCTGCTGCTCCTCCTCTGCTCCTTCTCCTCACCATCCACCACCTCCTCATCCTCATTGTGTCTCTCTAAGGATTCTGGGTAATCTGGACTCAGAACCTTCTGGAACTTCTTCAGCTCGTTCTTCACAAAGGTGACAATGTTTTCCTCAAGATGCTGGAAAATAAAACCTCAAATGTAAGATTATATTTTTAACTTTATTTGCAGTTGAAGTAAAAAGGTGTTGGGCATTTACACACCATAAATATGGAGTCCAGGTCTGTTGGACGCTGATGGACAGACTGACCACCAGGAACCTCAGAACCTTTTTGATGCTGAACTCTGGTGAGAAAACATCAAGTGTCATGTTTTCCAAATATCAACACATACACATGGTTGTGTTACAGGCTCAGAATGAAACACTCAGGTCCAAACTGGTGCAACACATTTAATTACAGGTGTAATTACCTGTGCAAAACATATTCATGACAGTCATCAACACTGATCATATCATCATCTGGTGTTCACTCAATATGCATCAACTCCGACTGTGAACTGGGCTGTAATAACTATTAACCATTACATTAAACATATACAATAAATATATTTTCACACCTGTATGAGTAAAACTCTGTATGTTCCACACAAATCTCTCATTAACTGTTTTACAGGTTGAAAACCTCGTATTACCTGTTTAACTGCATTTACTGGTTGACTTAGGTAGTCTAGCTAACCCTGTTACCTGTTTATCTCTGCTAGAGGTGGAAATCACAAAAATGGGCAAATACTCAGGTTAGGGTAGGGATAGGGAACATTCTATGACTGATATGTAAAGTTATGAACCTTCGCTAAAATAAATTCACTCAGTCAACATCCACAACACGTTGTCAAAATGTTTCAGTCACGTTTCACCTCTGCAAGCATAAAACATTACAGGAGTGTTCTTTGAAATGATAAACATCAGTAAAACGTTGTGTGAATGTTATAAATAAAATGTTCCTCCAACAACAATGTTGTTAGAACATGATGCAGTGTTATGGGAACATTCCTGTAAGGATCCGAAGGACTATGTTGTACTGGTGTGTTTTGTGTGCTTCCTGTTTTATTTTGAAGTTCTCTGGTCTTGTCTCTTGTGTATTATTTACTTCCTGTCTTTGTTCTATTTCCCACCTTTTTTGATTGTTTGCACCTGTGTCTACTTCCCTCGTTGTCTCCACCTCTATATATACCGGTCCCTTTCCCTTTGTTCTTTGTCGGGTCATTAGTTTGAGTTTGCCCGACTTGTGTTTCATGCGTTCTGTTCCTCGTCATGCCATGTTCCACTGATTCCCTGAGTGTGTGCTCCTATGTTTTGTCCAGAGGATATTTGTGAGTTTTTGTTGAAGAATAAACCTTTGGACATCATCAACTTTCCTGCCTGTCTGCATTTGGGTCCTCTCTTTGCTGTCATTATGGCAAATCCTAACAATTACCTGCTAGCTGGGACTATGTTGACTTAATGAGTCTCTGAAGGACGTTGTCCTTTTAAACACTGAAGGATCAACCATGTTTGTTTTTTCAGGAGCAAAATTACAAAATCATCTGGTTTAAATTCTTACCTTTCTTCAGCAGAGTAGTGTCCATCTCTGAAGTCAATAAGTTTACCCATGGACCGGTCACTCTTTATGGACACACAGCTGGGAACAGAAGAGTCTGCTCTCTGCTGGTGAACCCTGATAGAAACAGACAGTCAGACCAATGAACATAACAAACCTTCAGCTACAAGTTTATAGTTTATTATTATCAAAAAAAAAACTTCAATCAAATGTTGAACTCTTCACTGCGGCTCACTGTGTTACCATGGCAACCACAGGATCACACACCCATAGATATAAAACAGTAGATGTGACATAATAACTTGCTATTCCAGAATGGAACCAAATGGCAGCCATCTTACCTGGGTCCAGTTTTAAACCTGCTGTAAGTGGACCCTGTGGTAAAATAGGCTCATGTTGTCTTTATAATCCTTGTATTTTTCTACCAACACTGTTTTTATTCACAGTAATGAGTGTAAGACAACTGAGCCGCTTGAATGAACCAAAAACACAAAGACTGGTAGAAGTTTGATTGTTACAGCTCCAAGAGAACAAATCATGCTTTCAATCATTAAGATAATCTCATGATTGTACACTTATATTGCAGACAATGATTTTATTTTTTAAATTTGGCCTGAACTTAACGTGCAAGAACTGTCTTGGTATTTTGAATGGCTAACATACTACATTAAGCACAATCAGAAACACGCCTACTTTAATATATTAATGCCATAAATTGTACATAAGGAAAAGATATATTTCTCTCTCACAGGGTTTGTTGTGATGATCAGAGGTTGGAGAGTCTTGCTGACTGTAAATGAGTTATTGTTGATAAAGTTTAGTTTTGAAGGTTTTCTTTGTGCTGTAACGTTAAAGCCTGCAGCAGAACTCCTGATGGACTCGTCGCAGGTGTCTTTCAGTCTCATGTCAAGGTAACGTCATGGACTTTATTTACGATGATGATGAGGAGAAAACTGCAGGCTGGACAAGAACTGGAGTCCAAACCTCTGACTGGATGACTTTACCTGATCAACACGTGGATTATGTTTATTAGCTTCACTAAAGGCCTGAGGTCAGCTGACTGCAGCTTCACTGGAGGTGAACATGTAACGGTAACAACATGTCGGCTGGTTGGTGTTCGTGTTGTCTGACGTTCCTGTTGTGTTGATTTGAAGGTGATTTATTAAAAGAGAATCACGAGTGAAGACGAGACGTTAACGTGTTGTTTACTTTAACGTTACACTTGATTGGCAGAGACTCAGCTGCTAACGGTCAAATGTTATGTTACAGTAATATTAATAACTTTGTTATAACCTTAACGTTACTAAACGTTACCTTTGAGCTCTAAGTTAATGTAGCTAACATTAGAACAGTGTTTGCTGGTTATAACGTGTCTGTTTAACTAACGGATCAGTGCTGTTGAGAGCTAACAATCAGCAACTTAGAGCTCAGCTGCTCCGTTACTTGGTGGCTAAAGTTACCCAGTTTACTAACTTTTTGTAGTTTTAGTTGACCCACATGTAATAAAATGAACCTCTCATCTGCTGTGTACTGACGGGTGAAGCGACACCAGCCTCCCTGGTCTCTTTGCTCCTTCAGTAAAGCCATTAAACGCAGCACAGGTGCTGACTGTAAACACCACGCAGGTAAGATGGAGGACGTTTTTGCCATAATTTATGACGTTATGTCACATCTACTGTTAAATATCTATGCACACACCATGCTGATCGAACAGTTTGCAGTTGCAAAATAAACGTGTCGGTGAAAATTATTGTTACTTATTGGTCAATATTAGTTTTTTGTTACAGTCCTTGCCTCTTCTTTTTCAGTGCATTTTCATATTTTAACTGTTAAATTTTCTGCTTGTTTCTGTTGTAAAACACATTGAGCTGCATGTAATGTACGAAAGGCACAATTTAAATACAGCTTATTATTACTAACATGTATGTTGATACCAATATATCTGTAAAAAGCTCAAACCAGCCAATAAAAGCAGCTCTGCTGATGTATCAGTCGGGCTCTAATAGAAAATATGTTCATTTCTACTAAAACAGGACTGGAGCAACATCAGCTTCAGAGTTTGATTTTCCACTTTGGGACTTTAAACAATGTTCATAATATCAGTTATCTAAACTGGTTATATTAATCATGACATGTTGCTGATCATTCCTTCTGTTTTAAGCTACAACCCTTTTTAAAATGAGACATGACGAGATAAGAGGAGGTGGAGAACATTACAGGAGTGTTCTCTGAAATGATAAACATCAGTATAATGTTGTGTGATTGTTATAATTGAAACGTTCCTCCAACAACAACATTGTTGTTCCCTGCTAGCTGAGACTATGTTGACTTACTGAGTCTCTGAAGGATGTTGTCCTTTAAATTGTAATGGATGACTCATGGACTGGTGGCTCTTGATGGACACACAGCTGGGTCCAGGTCCAGGAGAGTCTGGTCTCTGCTGCTGTTCTGGGCTTCAACACAACACACACAGAGCTTTGACTGTGAACAATGATGGTGGAGTGATCTGAGTCCTGGACAGTTAGAGATCCTCATCTCACCTCTGAGCTCTGGTCCTTGGGTCATGTTCCCCACACAGAGTGGTTTTAGAGGGAGGGGCTCCCTCCTCTGTCTCCTTACACTGGTCCATAGCAGAGCCCCCACCTTCACACAGACACAACAACATGCTGTCAGAGCTCACACATTATTTATCATCATTCCTCTCAGTCACATGACCAACATACAGAGCTCTGACTGGAGGACACCAAATAAAAACATACACTAATCTGACAGTTTCCATGACAGAGAAATGTTGACGGTTTCAGCTGCAGTGTAATATCTACTGTAATATCTTTTTCTCTTCAGGATTCAGGTTGAATGGTGCCAGTAAAAAAAGGGAACCAGGCACCAGTTTTCTGACCCAGTTTAAAGACAAAAAACACAGAGATGATGTGAAACAGTGTAAACGGTCAGTCAGATCTCTGCAGTTATTTGTTCCCATTTGTATGAAAATAAAGAGTGTTGTTGTCTGTTGAAAAAGGAGTGGACCGTGTGGACTGTGAACTAGTTTACAGTGAAGACACCAAGACCACAACAAGAATCCAACCACAACCAAAACCACTCAGCCCGATCTTAAAACCTAAACTAAAACTGAATTAGAGCTTTAAAACAGGTTGTGGGACATTTTTATACTATATAATTCATAATAACGTGATGAAAAACATGTTTGTGCCATTTAATCAGATGTGATTCAGCAGCTGTGGTTAGAACATGTTGAAGCTGCAGTCACAAACCCAGTCTGAGGCAGAGAAACCACAAATCAGCTGATGTAGTTCTGCTATCAGTCCACTAGATGGAGGACATTACCCACACTGACTGCAGTCAGCCATCACAGCAGCTGCACAGAACTGGAGTGCGCCTGTATTCTGATTTACGGTAATCAACACTGTTTAAGATAAGATAAGATAAGATAAGCCTTTAATTGTCCCACAGCTGGGAAATTTTCAGCGTTACAGCAGCCAGCAAAAGTGTCATATATAGAAATACAATAATAAAATATAATAAAATACAATAAAAATAAATAGAAAAATAGTCCTGTACGCAGTATAGACAGGAATAATAGTGTGACTGAGTGCATTTGTAAGTATGAACAATAGATAAGATAAAAAATATTGCACATATATAATATACATGTACATGAAAATATTACACAGCAACAGATGAAGTAAATAACATCATGAATAAAAAAATATGTATTAAGATAATGCACAGCAGATGAAGTAAAGTAGTGAACAGTCTGCTTATTGACAGTCAATGTAGATTACCGGGAGTTGTACTGATTATAGAGTCTGACAGCAGCAGGCAGGAAGGACCTACGGTACCTCTCCTTCAGACACCGAGGGTGGAGCAGCCGATCGCTGAAGGAGCTGCCCAGTGCTGATGTGACATGTAGGGGGTGGGAAGTGTTCTCCAGTAGTGATGATAGCTTGGCCACCATTCTCCTGCCACCCACCACCTCCACTGGGTTCAGAGGGTATCCAAGGACAGAGCTGGCCTTTCTTTACCAGTCTGTTCAGTCTCTTCCTATCCCTGGAAGAGATGCCACTGGCCCAACATGCCACCCCATACAAGACGGCTGATGCCACCACAGAGTCATAGAAAGTCCTCAGGAGCGCACCCTGCACTCCAAAAGACCTTAGTTTCCTGAGCAAAAAGAGACAGCTCTGGCCCTTCTTGAACAGAGCGTCCGTATTGTCTGACCAGTCCAGTTTGTTGTTCAAGTGAACACCCAGATACTTGTACGACGATACTTGTTCAATGTCCGTTCCCTGGATGTTCACTGGTATAGGTGGTGGGAGTTTGTGTCTGCTGAAGTCCACCACGAGCTCTTTGGTTTTACTCGCGTTGATCTGGAGGCAGTTCTGCTGACACCAACCCACAAAGCCCTGGGTCAGTTCTCTGTACTCCCTATCATCCCCGTCGGTGATGAGGCCGACGATGGCAGAGTCGTCAGAGAACTTCTGCAGGTGACAGTTCGAAGTGTTATGGGTGAAGTCCGCTGTGTAGAAGGTGAATAGGAAAGGCGCCAGAACGGTTCCATGTGGAGCCCCTGTGCTGCAGAGAAGTGTGTCAGACACACAGTCCTGTAACCTCACATACTGTGGTCGGTTGGTGAGGTAGTCCAGGATCCATGCTGCCAGGTGATAGTCCACCCCAGCGTGCTCCAACTTGTCCCCCAGAATCCTGGGCTGGATGGTGTTAAAAGCACTGGAGAAATCAAAAAACATGATCCTCACAGTGTTTCCAGCCTTTTCTAGGTGAGAGAGGGATGTGTGAAGTAGGTAAATGACAGCGTCATCCACCCCAATGCCGGGTTGGTAGGCAAACTGCAGAGGGTCCATACATGGGCTCACCAGCGGACGCAGGCGGACAAAGACCAGTCTCTCAAGGGTCTTCATCAGATGAGAGGTAAATGCCACTGGCCTGTAGCCATTGAGGTCCTTGGGGTGAGGGGTCTTCGGCACAGGAACCAGACACGATGTTTTCCACAGTTTTGGCACCCTCCCCAGCTTCAGACTCAGGTTGAACAGGTGTTCAACAATCCCACATAGCTGGTCCGCACAGGACTTCAGAAGTCTGGAGCTGATGCCGTCTGGGCCCGCTGCCTTCCCTACCCTCATCTTCCTCAGTTCGTTTCTCACCTGGGATGTTGTGAGGAACAGCCCGGTTGAGCTTGTAGGGGGTAGGGGGGCTGAAAGGGAGGTGTTTGCGGGTGTGAAATGGGGAGATGGGCCCAGCCCCGACTGTGGTGTAGCTGTATGAAGTGGCCGTAAGCTGAGGGCTGTGGGGAGTGGTGAGTGGTGAGATGAGGGAGCGGGGGGGCTGCAGGCAGGGAGGGTAGATGGTGATGATGGTTGCAGGGGGGACGGGGCAGGGGGAGGGTTAGATGCCCGATCGAATCTGTTAAAGAATACGTTCAGGTCATTTGCCCACTTCTGATCCCCCACAGGCCGGGGCTTGGAGTCCATATGGCCCGAGATGGTTTTAAGGCCCTTCCAAACTCCTCTGGTGTTATTTTGCTGCAGCTGACTCTCCAACTTCATCCTGTAGCTGTTTTTCCCCTCCCTGATCCTCCTCCTCAGTTCTCGCTGGACACTCTTTAACTCCTCCTTGTTACCCGGTACAAAAACTCTCTTTTTTTCCTTGAGGAGAGTCTTAATATCAGGAGTGATCCAGGGTTTATTATCGGCGAAACAACGCACAGTCCTGGTGGGGATGGTGTTTTCCACACAGAAGTTTATGTAGTCCGTCAGACAGTCTGTGAGGTTGTCAATATCCTCCCCATGAGCGTCACTAAAAATGTCCCATACAGTAGTGTCAAAACAGTCCTTTAAAGCCTCCTCTGCTCCGTTAGACCACTTCTTCACTGTGCGTGGGACAGCAGGCAGCCTGCGCACAAGAGGTCTGTAGACAGGCCTGAGATGCACAAGGTTGTGATCAGATCTGCCCAGGGGGGGGAGACTCAATGAGATGTATGCGTCCTTGGTGTTGGCATAACACAAGTCCAGTATTCTGTTGTCTCTGGTATGGCAAGTAACATACTGAGTGAATGTGGGTAGAGAGGAGGACGGAGGGGCATGATTAAAATCACCAGAGATGACGAGGAGGGCATCTGGGTGTTGTGTCTGCAGCCTGCTTACTGCTGAGAGCAGGACATCACAGGCTGCCTCAGCGTTAGCAGAGGGGGGGATGTAAGCTACCATCACGATGGCATGCGAGAATTCCCTCGGTAGATAGTTTGGCCTCATGCTAACAGCTAGCAGTTCAATGTTCTTGTCGCAGGTTTGCTCTTTAACAGTGATGTGCCCAGGGTTACACCATCTGTCATTAACAAGCACTGCCAGCCCTTCTCCCTTCCTCTTACCGCTCTCCTTCGTCCTGTCCGCCCGAAGTAGTTGGAAGCCATTCACCGAAACCATGATGCTACACTCCCGGTCTTCCCTCTGATGCCGGGTCAGCGCCGCCAGCTCGTCCATCTTGTTGGTGATAGATCTTACATTCCCCATGATGATCGATGGGAGGACGGGTGTGTAACGTCTCCTCCTCCTCAGCTCGCGGGGCACATCAGGTCTCTCCCCTGGTGGCGGAGAGCTAACGGCTGATCCCCGGTGTAAACAGTGGAGTCACCATGGCTGCCGGCGGTAACTACGGACGCGGTCTCTAGATCAGCAGTCTTGTTTCCATAACGGATAAACAAACATGTCCAAAGACGCCAAAAAGCAGCAATATAATAAGTACTAAAAAAAGATATAATATAATACCAAAAAACAGAACAAAGAGAGAACCAGTCAACTTCACGATTAAACTGAAAAAAGTCAAACCGCGAACGGCAGCTGCTGTAACAGGCTGCCGCTCACAGCGGCGCCGGAACTAAACAAAAGGTTTGTGACTTCTTTCGATTCTTTTCCGGAACAACAAACACGCTTTCACACCGATTACTGACTGTTAGCAGCTGTTAGCATCACCGGTGAACCCGGTTTTCACTGTTTCAAACTAAAAAGCACAAGAGCCGAGCGGCTGATCCTGTCGACCAACAACCTCGACACCTCTCACACATTCAGACAGTTTGTACACTGATGATTGGGTCAAACTAACAGAAGGCAGAAACAGTCAGATAACACGAGTCATTACACAAGAAAAGAGACAAATCCCACATGAAAAACTGACATTAAAACACACATTTACCTTTTTGTCCGGACGGAGAAAATAATCTGCGCCACGACGAGAGAGAAGTGAAAGTTAGAGACAGAAAGAGAAGAAGGAAGTTAATCTGATGACATCAGTGCTGTGCTACAAGCCCCACATCCTCCCAGAATGAATACTGACCCAGAACGGATCCAGAACTGACTGAAAACGGAACAGACTGAACTAAGAAGTGAGGAAACACTTTTCCTGTCACAGGATTTAAGGACATTTGAGACAGTTTATCAAGAAGTTGAACTGGTTAACGGTTCTTGTTTCTATTGTGAAACTACTTAACTGCACTAAAATAAGGGTTTCCTTTGCTGATTGAAATAGGAACGTCAACTCAGGTTTTAATATTTTATGTCTCTTAAAAAAGGGTCCACTATTCAGTTAGCAGGTCTGTGACCAGTAGGCAGGTGGCCGGATTAACCTGCTAGGGGGGCCCCGGGGCAGAGATCTGTTGTTGGGCCCCTGTTGACCTCCACTGTACATGGCACCTTCTTTATTTCCCCAGATACCCAGATGCATATTCATAGGAGTTTTCTATGAGGCAGAAGGGGTAGATGTGATTTTAAGATTTTTAACAAGGTAAATGGACTTTTAATGGAAAAATCATGTCAGAACTGAATTATTATTCAAAGCAGAGTATTTGTTTGTCTTGGCATGTCTGGATGGGATCTTTAAGCAAAAATTAAATATTCAGTGATTCCAGCTTCTCTAATGTGAATATTTCCTGGTTTTCTTCTATGATAGTAAACTCAGTATCTTCTTGGACTGTCAAACAAGACATATGAAAGCTAGAATCTTAACTAAAACTACAAAACTTGATCATATCGCACCAGTCTTAGCTTCCCTTCATCGGCTGCCTCTCCATGTCAGATCAGACTTTAAGGTGCTTCTGATGACTTTGTAAATGGGCTCCCCCTTAATACCTGTCTGATCTCTTTAAACCTTATATCCCATCCTGTGCTCTCCTCTCAGAATACAGGCCTCCTGTCTGTCCCCACCGTTAAAAGAAGTCAGCTGGCTGCAGGGTCTTTTCCTATCGTGCCCCCTTCCTCTGGAATAACCTCCCTGTTGACATCAGTCTGACTCTGCTGAGGCCTTTAAATCCAAACTTAAAACGGTTGAGTTTTGCCTCTTGTGTGTTTGTGTAATCTGTCCTCTTTCCAGGTCTCCATGGTGGAGAGGAGGTCATGTGACTCAGGTCTGTTTGGTGACACCTGAAGTTGCTCAACGTCCTCCTGGATCCATATTCTTTCTATATGTTTACAATCGATCTATAACTTTGTTATCCTGATTGTCCATACTGTAATTTCACTATGTTGGTTTGTTCTGTACACACGACATCTATTTCCTGTCTGTCCGTCCCTCCTCTGCTGCTCTTCCTGAGCTTTCTCCCAGTTTCTTCCATTAAAGGGTTTTTGGGGAGTTTCTCCTGATCTGAATCGAGGGTCTGAGGACAGAGGGGGTCGTATGCTGCACAGATTGTAAAGAACCTGGAGGCACATTAGTGATTTGTGACATTGGACTAAATAAATAAAAGTGACTCGACTTGAAAACAGAAACAGGGCTCAGCTATTAGCCCACAGCCTCCATTGCAACACTACACTTCCTGTTTACATCACCCAAACAATGATGGGAAGTGTAGTGCTAAAATCTCTTACACATTCAACCCAAACTGAAATAAGTTAAAGAAAAACAACAGGAGAGACAAAATGCATGAAATTACCATTTTAATCTGTTAGAGACAGGAGGAGGAGGAGAGGGCTGTACTTCTGTTATTGTGACTGACTCTTATTAATCATCAATCATTGGCCCAATATTGTGCAACCTAATGAAACCAGTTATGTGTTTGGATGCATGAGAGGCAAAAAGAGGTTTTAATAAGAAGTATTGTCTTGTCTCATCCTCTGTGTGCCATAAAAATATTACATTTCACTTATGTTTGTGTTTGTTGTGACTAATTGGCCCAATAGCGATAGCCACGGTGGTGAATGAAACTACGTGTTGTTGACGCGCATACCTTTAGTTCCTCCTTTGTCGCTTGCTTCTTCTGTCTTGCTGCAGTTGTTGATTGCAGAATGTAGTTTCCTCAGCTGTGTTAGTACCTGTAGTAGCCTGTTGTTTTGTGTCACTTAATGATGTGAAATCATTTCATAAGAAGCATTACACCTCCTGCAGTCCAAACACAATGAGGCTACACACCTGTGTCTGTTTATTACCTGACTGTGTGACATGACCCATCACCAATGTTACTGCCCCCTAGTGGCGCAGCATACTAATACCCAAAAAATATCATTAACATGTTTTCTCTAAACTACATGTAAATTACCAGCAAAGACAGCGAACACGAAAACTGTTTAATAAATGTTGGATAAAGTTCTAATATGTTGTGAAACTGAACTTGGTTGCTTGTTTTTAATATTAACTTACATATTTGAACATTTGACGAGACATTTTTACATTCACTTTTTATCTCTGTCTGTTTCACAATTATTTTGAAAAAACCTTTAAACTCTCTTGAATATAGTTTGATGAAATCCTGATTATGTCTGTAAATGTACTCAATATATGAAACAAAGAATTGTGACTGGGTTTGTTTTTTAAGTCACATTAAGAGGAAGCCATGTTTTATACAGGTGCATATCTGCATAAACCTAATTTGCATAAGCAGAGTTTAGAAATGAGCAGTGATATATGTGAGCTTCATTTCATCAAGTCCACAAAAGTAAGTAATGACTTATTATACAAAACATGTTGAAAATGAGACAGTTAAAAAAAGAGTTGCGTATGTTCAGTACAAACACACATGCTGTGTTTACCTCTTCAGTATA